>CM046035.1:92622593-92750917 GCA_025215565.1 Flaveria ramosissima
AGAAACAAATAAAAAACATAGCAAACACATACAGGGCCGGCCTGTTAATATATATGGGTCAAGCTAAGGCTTGGGGCCTCAAAAAATATAAGGCCCCATTTTTTTAAAGTTTTATATGTGTATGTTGGGCTAAAAGTCTAAATTATTGGGTCCAAAAATCTCAAATCCTTGCTCGGTTACGGAAGTAAGCATTGCAAAAGGCTTGGGATTTCATTTTGGTTTTGTCTATGGCAATTCGCCACAACCACATGGCTGCGATTCTATGAAATTGAAGAATCGAACTTCATAATCACGGCAGATGGTGACGATTACGAGTTTAGTAGGGCTGGATTACTCTTCAAAGTGTAATATTTGTCTATTATAGCAGCAAGAACTTTCATTTGTCCTTTCAAATCATTTAATATTTTAATCTTAAATTAACAAATTCTCACTTGGTTTTGCTCACAAATCATAAAATAGCCGACGAATATTGTTTGTGTTTCGATTTCTATTGTTATTCCGGACTCAGGTTAGTGTTTTGTCTTTTTTATTTGAGACTTTGAGTCACTTTTGTTTGCTAATTATTTGATAATTGAGTTATTGTAGACTTTGTGTTCTGATTTGTTTTCTAGATAACTAGATTAGCATATTGCTAGTTTGCTACTGATTGCTTGATCGGTGATAAGATTTTTTGCTTTAAGCCTTTGAATTTAATTGCTATTATACTTGATAGGGCTAGTGAAACAATGAATAAATTGATTCGGTGTTTTTGAATTTGAGTTATTTGATTAGTTCATGGTTTAACTTTGGTTATAGAATAGAACTAAAAATGCAATATAAATTTTAGAACTAAAAGTGCAATATAAAGTTTGTTGATTAGTTATACTATATAGCTATTGTGTTTATCTTTTAGTTTAGTATATTCTTATTACAAATATGGCTAGCATATTTATGTTTTATATCTTGTCAAAGTTCAGTGTAATTATATTTTGATTGTTAGTTTTAGAAGGGGCATAAATGTTATAACCATCATGTAAGCCGGGTTTCTACTTCTTTTTTTTACTCTAGATGTATATCTAATACTGTTTATATGTATTTTTCTTTAAAATAACAAGTATACGTATATGATTACATGAAAAATAAGGGCAAAAATCTAAAAAAGGTTCATGAAAAGGCCCAAATTTTAGTATCTGCTTGAGGTCCTCAAAAACCTTGAGCCGCCCTGAACACATATTATATTACTCTACAAAGTGTATCTATTTTTATTAACGCTTCTAACCATATATATTTTCATCTATAAAACATGTGATATATTAGCGGTCACATGCAACTGACGTATCCTTTTTTTGCCTTGTGTACATCTTGAAAGTGAAAATATAAATTACTAAGAAATATAAAGAGTATGTTGAAAAAAGTGAATAGCCAGAATAGATACGTGAAATTGTAAATCTTACCTGACTTATGATTGTGAATTACAAAGCTTGTGTCATAAAAGAAGGGTGAAAGAGAAAGAATGATTTATTAACATAAAAGCAAAATTGTGAAGCTGGTTCAAATTGAAAAAAACCGTTTGTTTAAAAAACCTAATAAGCAATATGAGATTGACACATGATAATATTTAAAATTTAATAGCAAGGGTAATATTGTCTTTAACAATCAACAACATATAAACAACACCAAAATTAGTTTTTGTTTTTAATTTTCTTCAATCTGTTTCTAATCTCAATTGATTTTATTTATCTCTTCTTTATATTTTTGATTTCATTAATCACAACTTAATTAAATTAAATATAAAATCAATTTCTTTTTTCAGATCTGTGTATTCTGATTAAAAGTTAATCTAATTTTAATATAAAATCAATTAAGAACAAAAACTGTTTAATATTGTATTTATTTTTTTATTTATTCAAAACCTAAATATATCATATTTTATACATCTTTTGTTTAACTTTATTCATATTTAGAGTCAGAAATATCATTCTCTGTATAACAATGTATTTTCTTTCTCGAGATCACTTTGATCTGCATAATTTTTACTTCGTAATTTAAACTATGTCTTCAAACAAGATCATGGATTTTAAAATTAACGATAATATAATCATTTTTACTATAAGTTATATGTCAAAATACCATATAAACGCAACATGTTTGGTTATGTTTTAGGTTAAACCAATACATTCGGGGTAAAACAACAAAAAATATGTGATATGGTAAACATCAAAGAATATGTTTTTTACATTAAAACCATATAGAGCATGTTGTTTATAATAAAACAAAACAATATGTGTTATTTTTACCTTGTTATTTTACTGTAAACAACATATAAATATATGTTCTTTTATATAATTTTTTACACTAAACAAAGTAAAACATGACCTCTTACCATAAAATAATATATAACTTAAAATAATATATACGGTGTTTTCTTATAATGAAACAACACATAATGCACTCTCTTATTGTAAAACAACACAATTTTAAAATAATTTTAAATTATGATTTTAACATTAGACAAAACAAAAACATTATATTTTACCCTAAACCAGAATATAACATGTTTTTTATCCTAAAACATCACATAATGTGTTGTTTTATCTTAAAACAACACATAACGTGTTGTCGATCTTAATGTAAAACAACATAAAAGTGTTGTGTTATGACAAAACAGTACATAGTGTGTTGTTTATATCATAAAACAATACTCTTTCGTAACATCGATTTTTGTATTAAAAAAATAATGCAATACTATACTCAAGTTAAAGAGGATAAAACACTTGATTTCATAGTGCGATTAAATTTAAAAAATAATATTGTATACAACATTACAAACATTTAAATAAAGTGGGTGAATTTGAAAAAAAATCAACAAAAGTGACTTTTTCCATATTACATTTGGAACCACTTTTATTGCTTAAAAATTAATCTCAATAATTGATATATGAAATAAAGGATTAAAAATATTTTTTTAAGTAAATGATTTTTTTTAAATTTTAACCAGCCCGTTGCATATGTATGTAAATGAAAGCAATTAATTATAGGTAGGTAGGAATAAAAGTAACGGTTATCATGAGACCGTGGGGCATGTTGGCGCTACCATTCCCGATTCCTTTTTTTGATTGACTCGATCACGTGTCTATTGTTTTTCAAAATGTTAGGTACGTACTAATCAATCACTAGTCTGTTTAACCGGCCGGCCATCATATGCTCCTAAAAGCAGACAGATATATCATATATATATGTATACAAAACATGACATGCATGCATATACATACCCCGGCCATTTCTTAATACACGTACACTTATATCATGATTCATCTATCGTAGCATAACATCGAAATATATGCAAACAATAATCAATATTTAAAGAAAAGACGGGCGGGTGCCGTCGGTCGTATAAATTAACTACATATATATATCGATAATTGATGTTTTTACATATAAAAAATAACAAGAAAATCTTGAGAGAGAGAGTATATATATATATATATGTATGTATGTATCATTAATCATGTACGTATGTGGTTAGAAATTAATTAATTAAGGCGGGAGGTGATGGAGGTCCGTATATATCACAAGTAGGTGCAACTGGAGTGGAGAGCCTGGAGGTGGTTAGGCAAGTGGCGATGGTCTCCATAATGAGACGAAGAGCAGCACCAGCACGGTTGATGATCATGTACGTCGTAGGATTAATTCTTCATGTGATCGATGAGCACCAAAAACAGGGGTCCTACAGTTTGGATGCTCTTTCAACCACGCTTCAACGCAGTCGATCAACATGGAACCCATGCCCGCACCTTTCAAGCACCGCAAACCTATCTCCTGCACCCACCAACGACAAGCACACCATACACACCTCTTCCTCCCTTGTATCAGCCTCCTTTATCTCATCATCTGCACCACTACTACTACTACTCCTCATGTGCTCTAACCAACACTTGATTCCTGTGCTCATGGACTCCACCAAGCCTGCTATCATAATCATCATCATCATCACATATATATATATATATATATATATATATATATATATATATATATATATATATGTGTGTGTGTGTGTGTGTGTGTGTGTGTGTGTGTGTGTGTGTTGATGAATCTGTTTTTGTTCGTGTAAGGATAGGCGGATGAGATATATATATATATATATATATATATATATATATATATATATATATATATATATATATATATATATATATATATATATATATATATAGCTTGGTAGGCTGCCAAATTAGAATGAAGGTGGGAATGAATTGATCAAGTGTTCAAATGAGGTCGCTATCAGCAGTCTGACTGGTCGTTAATCACTCTACCTAGCTAAGCTAAACCAAATCAAATATCCCTTATATATAGTGTAGTAAGTAATTCAACTTAGTACTAATGATATATCCTTAGTGAACTGGTTAAGATGGGTTACCCGAAGATCTCATTAAAATAACTTGGGTTTAAGTTCCATTTTGTGACAAAAGTAAAAGATGATTCCAGGGCTAGGGGGCTTTCTCATCTAAATGAGTTTCCTCCTGAGATGGTATCAAGTTTCATACTTGAGAATGAAAATGGTCGGGTGAACTACTGGCCTATATATCAGGGATTCAATTAGTCGTTAAAAAAATAGTTCGACTTAGTGTGTAGAATTAAATATAAAAAATATAAAATTTTATTGTATTGATTTGTTATGTAATAAATGGTAGGTAGCTAGGTGTGTGTAATGTGTGGACTAATAATGAAAATGCTCATCCACTTGATCTTAGGGGTGTTCATTTTCGGATATCCGAAAATTTCGGATAGTGAATTTCACTATCCGAATCCGAATCCGAAATTTCGGATATCCGTTCGGATATCCGAAATTCAAAAAAAAAGTTGTATTATTTAATAAATTTTATAAAAAATAATAGATTTTATTAAAATTTACTTCATATATCCGAAGTTTTTATTAAAACATCCGAAATATCTAAAAATATCCGAAATATTTAATTAATATTTAATATTTTTAATTTTTTATAAAAATATTTTAGATATTTCGGATATCCGAAATATCCGAAAATTCTCAAAATCACTATCCGAATCCGAATCCGAAATTTCGGATATCCGAATTTCGGATTTTCGGATATTTCGGATTCGGTTTCGGATTCGGATATTTTTGAACACCCCTACTTGATGCCGACTTGAAACAAGTAGCTAGAGCGGGTCATATTGTTAAAGACACGCAACTCACGACGGGTTTTGAATTTTGACATTTCTTTCACGCTGACGGATACCTCTACCCCACCACCCTTCTCCTAGTTAATGCTCAAAATGCTTGCCGATAACTCTCAAACCAACCCCCACCCCCGGATTCTGAGGGGTCACCGTTCGATCCACTGCAAATTGTTTTGTAGTAAAAAAATGGTCAGTTTGGACCGGTTCGATGGTAGGATCGAGAACTAGATTGGATTTTAATAAGTTTAATGGGTGATTCGAATGATTAATTGGAGTGTTGGACATAAGATTATTATTAACTTTTTTATTTTAGGATTTTAAATTCATTTTATATGTGTGTTAGTTTTTAATAAACATGAATTTGTACATATATATATATATATATATATATAAAATGAACATTATTTTATAATATATATATGTGTAATACTATTATAATGATTTAGTTTGATATTAACTTGGATTTTGAAAGTTTACTAAATTTTTCTCAATTTCTTTTACTTTTCATCTGAATTTATCCATACGCACATACATACATACACACATACATGCATATAATAAACAACATAAAATTCTACAAATATACATATTATACCAACTCATATAACACCTCATTGAAAACTAAATATAATTTATATGTTATTATAAATTTAGCTAGAAGACATAAGGTTTAAGAAACCAAACAAAAGTCAAATTGTGAAACAAATCCGAATAGAAAGTGTGAATTTCTATATTTTTAAGTGTTGGAAATATTTAGCTAATCAGGTGTATTGTGTGATGTTAAACTCCATTAATGCCATATAAATGCTTAAGCTAGACAAGTGCCTCATTTGTATCTTAATGTTATCTTGTAAATCTTGTAGGTTGTTGATAGCGATTTCGACTGCCCCTGGAGTGGTATGGAGCTTTTGGTTGGGTATTTCCTACTTGGTAATTAGACCGCGCGCAAAGTTTATAAATTCTTTATAGCATTGTTTTAATATAGTTTTAATATTGTGGTTTTATTTTATGCATATTGTTTGGCTGAGGTTTTGCTGGGCTTGTAGCTGGTCCAATGGGTTGTTGGGTTATCGTTCTCGGATATCCGCCATGACCCGTTCCCTCTAAAAGAAAAGCAGGTCATGGGCCGGTTTGGATCATCTCTTTCTACAGTTGGAGCTTATATATGGTTGAGAGAGGTTATTCTCTAATTTATTCAATTCTTTTACACAAACCCTCTCTTTTTCTCTGCTCTCACTCGCTTTCTTGTCTTCTTCTTCAAGATAGGATTCATCTGTAATTATCCTTGCTTAGTTTGTTTTGTATGGTTCTTAGTTCATTAGTCATCGTGTTGATAATCTTAGACTGTATGAAGAAGTTTTGATTGTTTGTCATCAGATCTTAACTATTGAGGTTTGTAGCTGATTTTTTTGGTTGAATACACAAGCATTTTCATTATGATTCTTGACAATGTTCTAAAAGGTGCAATTGTTACTGTTGATCAGGTACTGACAATTAGGTAATAGACAACACAAAATCGTCAAGTTTTGGATAATTAATGTAAACACTTTTTTAAATTCCTTAAAAGCCTCATTGCGTTTTATTTTTGTACAAAGTCGTATTTTGTTTCTCATTCCCGTAGTTGTGTAACAACTTACTGTGGTTGTTGATAATTATTAAGAGGTTGATTATGACATCTCTAGGTGTGATCAGACGTGACTTGAGCCACATTACAAGTCAACAACACGGAACTCAATGTTATTCAGGGTCAAGGAAGACTATGCAGAAGCCCAAATAATCTAAAGAGTAGATCACATTCAAGTTTCACAAACTATTTCACCTATGTTACTGTCATTCTTGCAAGCATGAATCATAATTACCATTTTCCTATGAAATGGTAACTTACAATATCACGTAATAGTTCATCAATAACCCTTTTTTTATTGTTTAGCGGTTCTATTAGTGTAGCTATTCTTTTTTTTTTTACTATCAACTTAAATGAGTTTCTTTGCCTTATATTATTTATTTTTGAATTTACAGAAAGGCCATCTTGACATTTTTTACATTAACAAACCCGACCAATGGACGGGTATAAAACTAATTTCCTTTGACTTGTAATTCATGCGGAAAGGGAAAAAATAACTCTCTTAATGGTATACTGACTTCATTAGCAAGGATATTTGAGAAGATCAAAGTAAATTCATTTATAGTGAATTAAAAACTATATAGTTATGACATAGTATTACGGTTGGTTCTTATGATTTCAACTAAATTTTTGATCTTTAAAATTACTGATATGATCTTCTAATATTCAATTTCTCTTTCTTATTCAGTCCAAGACCTTAACTTTTGTTAAAACCAAATGGTTATGAAGGGGCAATTTTATATTTTCAATTTTAAAACAAAGAGTTAATTGCAATGATGGTTCTTATGGTAAGGTCATATTAAAAGACAAAATAATTCTAAAGATAAAAAAATATAAAAAATCTCTATATATAATAAATAAAAGGGTGTTTTGCCATATGGCTTGGTTTTAGCTACTACATTGTCACATGACATGATTTTCAAAACATAACAGCCACGTGTCAACTTCTTGTTTGAATAATGGCTAGAGCGATAATTAAGTCAATAATTTAAATTCAAATTTTAAATTGATATGTAGTTATTTTTTTAAATTTAGTATCAATATTATTTTATTATTTCTAAATTTAGTATTGGTAATTTTTGGTCTAATAAAAATGATGATAATTAATTAAGGCAATAATTTAAAATTCAAATTTAAATTTTATATGTACTTATTTTTCCTAAACTTAGTATCAATCTTATTTCAATTTATCTAAATTTACTATTGATTACTTTTAGAAGAAACCTAAATTAAGTATTGATTATTTCTATTTAATAATAACTATATATCAACTTTTAATTTAAATTTAAAGGTCACATTATATATATCAACTTTTAATTTAAATTTAAATGTCACGCGATATTTATTAGCAATAAGATTTTAAAAGAAAATATTTTAATAATATTTAATGTCTAGTTAAGTAAGATTTTAAAATTTATTTATTGAAACATAATTTTAAAAAACTTTGAATTTCAAACTCAATCTGCAAAAATTCGATTTTATCTAAAAATAACTAACTATATTATTTAAACTTTTAAATTTAAAACTAACAATTTCAATATTCAAATAGAGCATATGTAGTTCACAAGTTTTTAATTCTAATGGTAACGATCAATCAGATTATTTTAGGTTAGTAATTTCAAAATTTGAAAATCTTCTATAATTTAATAATATTGTATAACATTTGTCTGCATTATATAACATAAAACCATTATTTTATTATATATACTATTATTTTTATTATACGAAATAATTTCTCCTATTATCAAAGAGTCCATGTATTCTACATGATGAACTTCTCCTACTTCTTAGTTATTCACAAAATCATTATTTTCGACTCATTTTGTGTATCACATTCAATTGCAATATTATGTACACTTGGATTTAAAAAATAAATTTTTAATGATAAACCTTGATACTGTATTTTTTTCCTGCAACCAACTTTCAGTTTGTTCGTTTTTTAATCATGTATATTAGTTTATACATTATTGATAAATCATCAAGTTATCTTACTCAATAGGACATCATCAGTATTAGAAGTAACTTTTTAAAGAATCTTGACATATCATGCCGTGATTTATTTATGAAGGTAGCAAATGTATAGTAATCCAGTAGAAACTTATTCTATTGAGTATATTATGGTTGAGTAGGAGGTATTGTTTGACTAATCAAAATTTTATCTTATTCTTTTAATACATGTCTTAAAAAACATATGTGCTATATATCCTTAATTTTTTACATTTTTAATTACGAGACACTACAATATAGAGGAATATTCTAAAAAGACAATTTATTAAGTTTGAGAAGTTATTCACTGAATTTGGTTAAAGATCTGTATATAAAAAAGTTTTAATATTTATAAATATTAATATTGTTTTTATGTATTTAATTCTTTAATTTAGTTTACATATATACACATTTATTTAATCGACTTTCATATGCATATATATTATAAACTTATTAATAGTAACGAATAATTTGAATTTGTATTTATTTTTAAAAAGTAAATTACATGAATGGTTCTTGTAGTTAGTTAAAATTTTGGATTTGATCCTTAAATTTTTAAAATTTCAAATATAGTTTTTAATGTTATATTTATCTTTCATCAATGGTCCTTATTCTGTTAGTTCGGTTACTAAGGTTAAATTTTTCAAAATGATTATTTTACCTACAAAGATCATCAATGTAATTTACTTCTAATTAAATAAAAATATTTGTAAAAGTATCATTTTTAGAATGTTCGGGTTTTAAATGTTTCTCTAAAACTTTTGATTGTCTAAAATGTCTCTCTTAAAACTTTTTGAGTTTTTAAAGGTACTTTTTAAAATCATTATAGTCTTTCTGAAAATCATTCGGTTTTTAAATGTAATTTTTGTTTATTTTCTAAATATTGTTTTTAAGAGTATTTGTTTATTGACGTTTTAAAATATTAAAAATGTCGTTTGATAATGAATTGTTTTTGAAAAAGATGTATAAAGAAGTGATTGGTTTTTTAGATGCTTAAAAAATAATGGTTTAGGAAAAAAATTTTGAAAACCAAATAGGTTTATAAAAACATTTAAAATATCAAATGATTTTAAGAACAACATTTTAAAAACGGACGGTTTAAACACGTTAACAAGCAAACATTTAATAAAATATGTTATTTAAAAATTTAGTCATGTATTTACACGTATTTTATTGTATAATAAACATATTAATAATGAAATATTAAAAAAATAAAAAAATTTGGAAAAACAAGAATATAAAGCTTTTCTAAATCAAAATAATACTATAGTTTAATGGATGGTCGATGCGGGTAAAATTTTATTTGTATAATTTTTAACATTATTAATTGTTGATTAATAGAATTTGAAATCATAGATGAAAAAGAATGAAATATTAGAGATCATATTCATATTTATTAAACTTTACGGATCTACCCCAAAATTTTAATAAAACATAAGAACCATGCGTGTAATTAATCTATCTTAAATATAATTTTTTCAACCCGTGTAACACACGGGTGGTTAGGCTAGTACACTATATATACTAACAAAAGCTATATAGCTAACTTGTTATGTTATATTATGACATTCTTAATGCAAGTGCTACGGATCTAGACTAAAACCCAGCTGCATAAACCGGTGAGTCGAAAATGGTGCCGACATAGCCTGAAAAAAAGTGGTGAGTCTAAGCAACAGTGTTGTACTAATCCCAAATCAAAAACCATACTTGCACTATTAAGAACTCGAAGCTTGAAACAAATTGGTTTTGCGATGGTCTTAATGGTGAAGACAAAATAGATTTGGGTTGGGTTGCAGACCCAGTCAACATAACTTTGTTAGTCATATTGTTTTCTCAAATGAACATCCCAACTTCTCCATAAGTGATCCACTGCATTGAAAGTCTGAAACTAGGCACTCCATTTTCTACATCCATCCACATTGTTTCATTTTGGCTAAAGTTACACAAACTTTTAGGAGCTTTCTCAGGAAGATGATGAAAGGAGAACACTAGCTAACTGAATTAAATCTTGATGATAGAGAAGAAGCATGGGATAGATAAGTTCTCTTATTAGTGACCATCTCACCTTCTTCCTTTTGGAGAAAACCTCAAGTCAATTGTGGTGGTGTTCGATTATAATCGATGGCCGGTGGTTGTGTTGTTCAAATCTATCATCACAGACGTTACGATGATTCCGCACCCCATTGAACAATTACACTTGGGTCACCAAAAGAATCAAAATATTTGTTTAATTTGGGGTGGTTGAACTTTGAAGAGGAACAAGAGAGGGCGGCCGACCAATAAAACCCTTCTAAGTTCTAAGTAGTAAAGGGCTTTTGCTGGCGATGGTGTGGTGGATTTCGTCGAAATTTGCTAGTGTTGTGATCGTCAAAGAGGGGTGAATGAAAAACAAGACCCGACTGAGTTCAACGATGGGGAAGTGGTGGTCGATAAAAGGATTAACCAGATAGATAAGATGGTGTATATTGGTCTTTTTTTTAATTAATTTATTTGTTAACTAATTAATTTTATCTTATTTTTTGTTTGATGTCCACAAACTCTATGTACACTCGAGTTACAGTTTAATGAACATTGACGACAAAAAAGTGTAACTTCTTAAAATTAAAGACTAAACGTGTAATATGAATTTATCATAGAGACCATTTATATAATTAACTTTAAAACAAGTGTTTTGAAAATGAATAAAGAGATCTTCCATTTTAATAACATATTGATTAAATAAGGGTAAGGGTTTTATACTAAAAAAAGCGAATTATATTACTATTTAAAAGCAAAGGTCCCACAGCTTGCCACGTGTCACAATAAAATTGGTGGAAACATTTTTTCTTTTCTTTTTGTTTTTTTTTTTCAGATGGAGGGTCTTGATAAATAAATTATCATTCAAGTTAAATCATAAATGTTAGTTTGATGGAGTGGGTCCTTTAGATATAAAGTTAGTTGCAGGTCGCGGGTTTAAAATCTACGCTCTGTTTGTTTTTTTTTTGTTTTTTTATTATTAAAGTATATTTTTTCTATTACTTTTAATACTTTTGTCATTTAAATTATTTTTTGTAATTCTTAAGCTGCATGAAACATAACGTAAATCACATACACGTCGCAGCGTTTCTTTAAATCATACTACTTCGCCGTAGCACACGGGCCTTACTATAATATTACGTTTCTAAAATCGGATTTTTTCTGTATATTTCAAGTTGGTATACGTTTCAATGTAAATTATGTTCGGAAATGAGTAGAGTCAAATAAAATAGGTATCATTGGCGCAATTATTTGAAAATGAGTCGTGTCGATCGTAATGAATATTTTACCACATCGCATGCTGCCCCGCTGCAATGCGTGATGGATAAATGAACTAGTTAAAAGAAGAATAACCAAATCAAAATTTTAGATGAATCCGGACGTAACAACCGTAAAATTTACTTTGTATAATAAACAAACTCTTTTTTCGCTGTTAAAATTTCGTCATAAAAAAGATAAAAAAAAGAGAGAGAGAGAGATTTGGGCGTTTGGATGGCGGAACAACGAAAATCTTTTCTTAATTTACACCCTTTCTCTTCTGGTAGGAGTAATAATGATCAATTGAGGCTCTAGAGATTAGATCTCACCCTCTCTGTTAACAGTTAACCCGTTGCCATTGCTACCAGCAAAGCAAAGCAGAGCATAGCATAGGTATATCAGTGTGTGTGTGTGGTGGTGTTAGGGCGATAATGGATAGAGAAGCTTCTGACGACGAAGAAGACAGCCGGCGTTTGATCGATGAAAACGGCAACTCTTCTTCGTCCACCTTCCAGATCGAGGAGCAGAAGCGCCCCCGCACTTTCCTCTTCAACAAAAGGTATCGCTTCGCCATTGCTCTCCCACTCCTTCTCATCATCATCATCTTCCTCTTCTACTTCTCCACCGATCTCCAATCCCTCTTCCGTACCAACATCTCTTCTCAACGCGCTTCTGACACCACCGCGATTCGTGAGTCCCAACTGCGAGCCCTAAACCTCTTAGCACTGCAGCAGTCGCGCCTTGTCGATCTCTGGAGCCGTAACTCCTCCTCCTCCTCCTCCCTCCAGCATCTCAGATCCGCTCTGATCGATCAGATTTCGCTCAACAAGAAAATCCAGCAGGCCTTATTGTCGTCCCATCACTCCGGTGATTGGTGGCCCCAACGTAATGCCACTTGCGCCAAAGTAGACCACAAGTCATCCCCCAGGCGGACCATCCAGTGGAAGCCCCGCCAAGACAAGTATCTGTTCGCCATCTGCACCTCCGGCCAGATGTCCAACCACTTGATCTGCTTAGAGAAGCACATGTTCTTTGCCGCTCTACTCCACCGTCTCTTGGTTATTCCCAGTGCTAAGGTTGATTACGAGTTCAACCGCGTACTCGATATCGATCACATTAACAAGTGCCTGGGCAGACAAGTTGTCCTCACCTTTGAAGACTTTGCTGAACGTAAAAAAAACCATATGCACATAGACAAAGTCTTGTGTTACTTCTCCTTGCCACAGCCTTGTTACCTAGACGATGATCATGTAAAGAAGTTAAAGGCTATAGGTGTTACCATGAATGACCTTAAGACTGTATGGACTGACGAGGATGTCAAGAACCCCACACTCAGAACCATACACGAGGTCACTCAAAAGTTCTCCTCCGATGATGATGTTCTTGCCATTGGAGATGTTTTCTTTGCTGATGTCGAAAAAGACTGGCTCATGCAGCCAGGCGGTCCCATTGCTCATAAATGTCAGACTTTGATCGAACCAAGTCGTGTCATCTTGTTAACCGCCCAACGCTTCATCCAAACTTTCTTAGGACAAAATTTTGTGGCACTTCACTTTCGGCGCCATGGCTTTCTAAAGTTTTGGTATGTATATCCTCTCTTTTGCTGAATGTTTAAAAGAAAGATTATGTTAACAAACCTAGGGATTTGTTTACGTTTTCTATCAGCGTACCAGATAATTTCAAATGACTGTTGTTTAACTACTTTTGCACATATATCGCAGCAATGCCAAGAACCCAAGCTGCTTTTTCCCAATTCCTCAAGCTGCAGAATGTATTAGTCGTCTTGTTGAAAGAGCCAATATACCAGTAATATATCTGTCTACAGATGCTGCAGAGAGTGAAACTGGTTTGCTGCAGGCATTAGTTACATTAAATGGGAAGACTGTGCCACTCATTACACGGCCAGCTCGTAATTCAGCTGAAAAATGGGATGCTTTATTGTATAGAAAAAAACTTGATGGAGATCCCCAGGTCAGTTTATCAACCTTTTAGTCGTTATGATATCTATCTGTTGTTAAAGTGGAGTATCGTTTGTCTCATAGCCACTAAGTAGCCTTTCTTTTATCATTACCTTTACTCAACAGACCAGTGTTTTGAAAGCTGCTCTCATGACATTGTCTTAAGCATTAATGTTGTGGTTTCTAGTTACGTGGTTGTTAGGAATCAACTGGCGCAATGAAGCCAACACACATGATGCACTAATAATAATACACGCAGAACAGAAAATAAAAGCTAGAACACGACAATTTACTTGGTTCAGATACGATGAGAATATGCTGAGTATGAAGATTACAAGTCCACACGTATTGTTTAAATAGACAAGAGCTTGGGTTAATAACCTGGTGACTGGGAAACTAAAAATATGGGTCAAATATACAAACAAACATACATACCCAACAATTCCCACATAGAATGGTAAGACGAGGGCAAACCTCGCCTCTATCTCAACAAATAGAGTGGCTGCTCCCAAGGAGACCCTCTACTTAGCAAAACCTTCTTTTATATATGATTATTATTATATAAAAGTGCCCCTTTTCTTGTTCCTCCTTGTCGACCTAAAACCAAGCTCAAAAGGCTCATAAAACTCAACAGTGCTAGCTTTTTACCACATAGGAAAACAGTTTTGTCCACTTAAGCAGAGTCATTGATACAATGTTCATCTTCACAAATCACAATATACATTTTTTAGTAGATGCTTTACAATATTTTGTCAACAAAGATCACTTAAGAGTTTATCAGGTTTTTTCTCTTTGACATGGTTTCCTTTATGATGATTTCATGAAAGACATCCACACCTGTCTTCCAAATGGTAGGCCTGCCAATTGGGGCGGGGGTGAGACCAGAGCGGCTAATTTTCTTACCTTACCCATGAGCCAAATCTGACCCATGGCCCAACTAATTTAAACATATGGATAATATCATCCCATTTGTAAAATATCATATTCCCCTTCGATCCTTCTCCACTATAAACAGTCATCCCAAGCACAAAAGACCTTTAATAGACTTGCAACATTTAAAATGACATGGGATGATTTAAAGGACATAACATTACTTCAACTAAAAGTCAGATCAGTTCCATGATCCCATCCATGATTATTTTGAACATTTAACAATGCTTTGTTCCTTGAGACTTTTCAAAATCTCAACCTTCTAAAATATTACATATTGACTTTCTACCTTCTTTTGTATTGTACTAATCTTTTGTTTTTATTTGTTTGTACTGATTTTTTGTTAGTCTATCTTTGTGATCATTGTTATCCTTTTTAGGGTTTTGCTAAATGTACGCTCCACCGATTTGTTTTTACTTGTTGCAAACTTGCAACAACACCCCCCCCCCCCCCCCAAACCCAACCCAACCCAACCCACCATTTCAATTTGTCACATCAATAAAATTTCATCCTTATCGCAGTAAAAGACAAAAAATAATTCAGTTGGTTTGACATTTTCAAGGGGGGATTACATTAAAAATTAGGCCATGGGGGAACTCTAAGGTCTCTTCACTCCACTTACGCGTCACATCACCCACCTCATCCTCTTTCACTCCATCTCAACTACCTTTTTTTTTTAATTTGGCATTATACATTTCTATTTAGTTACAATAATAAACAAAAAATATTAATATTAGATTAATTTTTTAGAACGTTACATAAATAAAAATAAACATTGGATAATACAAAAAAAACATAAAATGAAAAATAATAAAACTAAGAAATCATTTACTTGTTTGTTAAACGATCAATGTTTGAGCAAGAATTTTAAAGTCCTGACGCTTTTGTTCGTTTTCTTCATGTCCATCTTCTCTCTTTTCAACTTGAACTTTTCTTTTTGGTGGGCGTTAAATTGTTTCAGTTCTTCCAACAAGAAGCCCATATTTGTTAGTTCCACGGAAGTGCAGGATTTGAACTTGAACTTTGTCCTCTTTTTTGCTTTGTTCCTTTCAATTGGGCGTATGGGCTCTCCTTCAACTGGCGAAGCGTGATCATAAAAGCATCAAGCCTCAAAAATCGTTAGACTGTCATTGTTATAATAGGGCTCACGATTGATTTGCTCGAGAATTAATTTGTTGACATGGTCCCAAACAAAAGCGGTCATTATTTTGAGTGTTTCCTACAAATATATAAACAAAGTAAATATATTATTGAAAAATATAAATGAAAATTTAAGTTAGAATTTCTACCAATAGCCGGATCCTCAGACTTGTGGGTTTTTGCCAAAGCAAGTTGTTACTCGGTAGTCCATTTGGTTGGATTCAAAGCCGTACCGACGGACGATCCTTCTCTGAGTGTTTTCATTTTGTGTTTTCTCTTGCTTGTCCCGTTCGTGTCGATTCTAGTGGTAATTATGATTCCAGTGATGTTTGTGGATTGTTTTGGGGTGTTGGTTGCTTTCGATTGATCAGGAAATAATGCGGGATCAAGCCAAGGTTGGTACCCTAGATCGTTACCCGCATAAAATTTCTGCTTATGCCCAATACAGTCACTTCCTCAGTTAGTAAGAGTACCTTTGCAGAGTGCATGGCATGTGCTTGCTTTTCTCTTTTTATCTTATTTTTTGGAGGAGGCGTAACAGATGTGAATCTGGAAAGATAACCCATGAACTTGATCATTGCTTTAGGTCTTGACTCTTGACGCCTTTAAGAGTATTTTTTTCCTATATTCAGAGGCTTATTTTAACAATAAACATATGGGAAATGAAATCTGTGACAACGTTCAAATTTATGATAATTCTTTTTACTGAACATGGATGTGAGTCGAATGTAAAATCTCTCCACTTTAACACTCAGCTTCCTGTATTAAATGGCCAATAATGGGGGAGGGACGACAACAGATGGTTAGGACAATATATAAGCTAACATGTTGCTAATATATTTTGAGAGGTGCATTTTGGATGAAAAGTTCATTTCTAATTATATATTTATACTTGAAGGTGGAAGCTATGCTTGATAAAACTATATCTGCTTTATCTGCTGTTTTTATTGGAGCTCCAGGATCAACATTCACAGAGGATATTCTTCGGTTACGCAGAGGTTGGGGGACAGCATCAGAATGTGATGAGTACCTGTGTGAGGGTGAAGTCCCAAATTTCATTGCAGGAGATGAATAAAGGTGGAATGTGTATGTCCATTATATATGCACATCAGTTATAGTGCTTAGTAAAAGTTACATTGTAACATATGATGAAGAACGTTAGAAATAGGACCTGACTTGCTATTTTGGTGATTCATTTTTTCATTCAATTAGAAGTTTGCACATTTATAATAGCAATGCAAATCTTGATCATATGCAGCGTGCTTTGCTCTCTGATACAAGTATTATTGTGAGATTTTAGGTATCTAAACTTTGACATGGACTTGAAAGAAAAAAAAACTTGCTACATGCAAGAGTGTAGACAATTGGCTAAGGTGTGTGCTTGATTTATAATAGGCTGTAGTAGCTGTGCATGGTGTGGTATCTGTATGTGAATGTTCAGTTCAAAGACACAGGGGGATACAGTTAAGTATATCCATTCATAACACGAACTTTAGTATTGGAACCGCTCCATCTCGGTGACTTGAATTGGCAGGCGGTGATAGTGAGGCCATGCCAAAATCAAATCCACGGCGCACCACCGCTGTTCCAACTTTTTTAGTTAAGTTTACATATATTACCCTTGTATAAAATACACATTCTACTGATTTTTACACCTAAAAAATATACACTTCTGCTACTCTTTCTAATCTTCAAAATCAAAATGGATCTGAACGACCCATTCGCAATGGGCAAAAAGTATCGCATGTGGTTTGGTAATTAAAAACGATAGTTAAAAAGAAGGAATGTTGCTTTTATATTTATTTTTTTGTTTAAAATAATAAAAAATAAAATAAAAAATTTAAAAAAGTTTCTGAAAGGTGCAGTGGTATGATGACAGATGAAACCATTAAAGTAGCTGAAGGAAGAATTGTAGTATGCTGATGCAGTGGATTGTGATGTACTGTGACGTGATGAACTAGTCTAAGGAGTTGGTGACTGTTTTGGTTGTTTAGCATCTCTTCAACCATAGCAACACTGGTGGTGGTTCTTGTGTCTCGATGTTCGATTCTTCTTCAACTCAGCGTTTAGTTTTCGTCTTACTTAAAGAGCAACCACATCAAGAAATAATAAAACGTGCAGAAACATAAAGATACTTATTGTGATCAACTCACAAGCAAGTTTACAGGCTGTACATTAATAACTCCTGAATTAGGTTAACTTGGTTCTAAGGTTCATAATTACAATGTTTATTCTAAAATCTATAATTCATTAATGTATCCTGAATTAGGTTAACTTGGTTAACTTGCTCTATGAATATCCATTTAACATTCTATTTCTACAAATCCTGGTTCGGAAGACAAAGTTTCACCTACTGATATCGAAGAAGGAATGTGCGTTGGGTATTTTTTTTCCCCACACAGAGGCTGTTGTCACATTAGCATAACGCGTGAACTATTCTTTTTTATTTATACTTTTAAGTTTTTTTATCATCATTCTCTGTTGTCACCAAGGATTGACCCTAGTGTAACCATAATGACAGTTGAGGAAAAACTAGATGTGACATATTTGGATGTTGGTGGATGTAAAGAACAGATTGAGAAAATGAGAGAGGTGTGTTGTATAGTCCTACTAGGCTTGTTTTGCGCTCAAACTTATCATTTGCATCAAGCATTATCTTTATTTTGGAATGTCCACCTTGAGAAATTTTGTAAACTTGGAATCGATCCCCCAAAAGGGGTACACTGCTAACCGGAAAAACACTTTTAGCAAGAGTAGTAATAGAACTACTGATGCTAGTTTTATTGGAAGCGAGATTGTTCAAAAGTATGTTTCGCTAGCTATTACAGGTTTTATGAGATATTCCAAAGTTGTAATAAGAATATTTTTCCAGTCTAGTGACATCACAGCCAACTCGTTAGTTTTTTTTTTTTACCAGATGGCATGATAAAAGAAGGCGATATTGTTTTCTCTGATGCAATCGGTGGTGCACGATTTAATGATGGTGTAATTGAAGATAACGAGGTCCCGTGAGCCATGCTTGAGATTGTGAACCAGCTAGATGGGTTTGATGGTAGTGGTAATATCAAAGTTCTGATGGTCACAAATAGGTATGTGATGCATTTGTCTTGGTTTTGAATTTTTATCATTTATTTGGTTTTATGTTTTGGTATGTATATTGTTACCTTTCAGACTTGATCCAGCATTGTTAAGACCTGGACGGCTGGATCGAAAAATGGAGTTTGGCTTCCAGATATGAAAAGTAGGACACACATATTTTAGATTCACACACTAACAATGAACTATGAAAGGGGTATTAGTTTTGAAATTTTGGCTAGTCTTTGCCTTAATTCATATCTTTTTTATTGTTGTAATTAGCGTTTATGATATTGATTGATCGATATTGTTTGTTTGATTGTTTGTGATGCAGGAGCTGATTAAGAAGTGTTTGCACAAAGGTATGTGACGCATTTGCCTTTTCCAGATGTTATACTTAGTTGAACCTTTTCAAGGCAAGATCAGTGATTCAAATCGGTATATTTTTATTTTGAAGTGAATTCATGCAAACACATATTAAAAAAAAAACACTGAATTCTGAAATTATGAAACTCTGTTTTAGTAGTTTGGGTCATGGTACCAATCTCAGTCTTTACAAAGTAAACATCTTGAAAAGAAATTGAACTAGAATGTTACAACTCCAATTCGAGTTTACGAAGCCCAATTAGAGATGTTGGACCAATTGAAGATTGTCCCGGGCCTATCTATTGATCCATTATCTGATGTTAGTGGCTGATAGAAGTTCTGAACGATTAATTAGTTTCCAACGGTAGCTTTTAATTAGGATCTCATGTGTTAGTTTGGGTTATTCGGTTTTTCAGTTGTTCTTGTTGTTTTTGGAGATTTCCCCTTCTCGAATTGGGGTAGACCTTATACTTGTTGTTTAATTAATCATTTGGCTACCGTTCGTTATTCGATTCTATCTATTGGTTCCATTGCCTGGAATCGAAATAGAACATGGTGCAAACTCGGGCTAATTCAGGAAACGATGGAGATGGTGGGGCGCTTGAAGCATTGGCAACTCAGATGACTGCGATTGCTGCTGCCATGGAGTTGCTTAAGGAAGAAGTAGGAGCACTTAAAAGAGACAAATCCAGTGGCGTTCCCGGCAAAGACGACGAGGCTGAAAGTTCTTGGCGTTCTCCTCGGCACTTTCGACCCTATAATAAAATTGATTTTCCCACATACGAGGGAGGCGAAGATCCTAGAGGGTGGATTTTGAAGGTTGAAAAGTACTTTCGGTAATACAACATACCGGATAATGAAAAGGTTGACATTGCGTCGATGCACTTAGAGGGCGATGCTCTAGACCTTTTTTCGTGGCTGTCAGCAGATCAACCTCTCGATTTTTGGGAAGACTTATTATTGGCTTTTTAAAAGAATTTTAGACCCGTGGAATATCAGAACCATGATGAATTTCTCTGTAGCATCAAGCAGACGGGCACGACACTAGAATATCGGCAAGAATTTGCTAAACGATCCGCTCAGGTATCAAATTGGGCTGAGAATTGTTTACTGGGAGTTTTCTTGAATGGATTAAAGGAAGAACTCAAGGCGGATGTTAGTATTCAGAAACCGAAAATGGTATACAATGCCATGAGTCTTGCGATGGAGTATGAAACTAAGGTGGGGCATGGTAGGTTGAGTAGAATGAACACCTGGACCCCAAGTCCTAAAACCAATGTTGAAGTTAAACCTGCTCATACTAACACGAATGCAGCAGTGCCACAATCCAAACAACCACCGCGACTCTCTGAAACCGAGAAACAAGCATGGTTTATACGTGGGGAATGCTACAGGTGTGGCGACAAATATGGTCCCAGTCACCGTTGCCGAACGGGTACCCTTAAGCTTTTGGAAGGCAATGACCACGAAGTAGGGAAAACGATTAAGACTTTGGAGGAGATGGCTGAAATAAGTTTGAATACTATTTCAGGGAAGACTAACACTACCACTATGAAGTTAAACAGTACGCTTCATTCGACTAAGATTCTTATATTAGCTGACAGTGGGTCTACCCACAATTTCATCTCCGATACCTTAGTCCGGGAGCTGAACTTAACGAGACAATTGGTCACTCCTTTTGGCGTACAAATCGGGAATGGGGATATAATTTGTTGCAATAAAGTTTGTCGTGATGTGCCGATTCAATTGAGTGAGCTCAAAATTTCCCAAGATTTTTATCCTTTTTCTATTGGCAGTGCTGATATGGTGTTAGGGATATAGTTGCTTGCATCCTTGAACACCGTCCAAGCCAACTGGAATGAAATATTTCTCGTATTACTATCGATGAGCAGAAGTATAAATTCTAGGGCATAACATCTGGGCCACAGAAATCTGTAGCGTTCCAACACCTTCCAACACCTGGCCGTAGAAGCCACGTCCGAACTGTGATACCGGAGTTCTTACAGTACCTAATTACTACCTACAAAACTGCATTCCAAGAACCCACAACACTTCCACCCTTCCGAACTCATACCCACTCCATCCCACTCCAACCGAATACCTCCACACCCAACATTCGTCCGTACCGCTACCCATATTCGTAGAAAAACGAGACTGAAAACCAGGTTGCTGCATTACTTGAAGCTGGGTTTTAATACAGGCTAGTAATAGCCCCTTCTTCAACCATGTTCTCTTAGTCCGGAAAAAGGATAACACATGGTGTATGTGTGTTGACAATCAAGCATTAAAGCGGGCTACCATTGGGGATAAATACCCCATCCCGAACATTGATGAATTGTTAGACGAATTACACAGGGCTACGATCTTTACAAAACTGGATCTGCGATCCGGATATTACCAGATACGGATGAATCCTATTGACATCGAGAAGACAGCCTTTCGCACACATTCAGGGCACTATGAATTCCTTGTTATGCTGTTTGGATTAACAAACGCACCGTCTACTTTCCAAGCAGCGATGAACGATTTATTCAGACCACATCTACGGCGTCTTATTTTGGTGTTCTGTGATGATATATTGGTTTATAGCAACAATCCGGAGGCACATATGCATCATCTGCATACTACCCTCGAATTGTTACCGTCAAACCAATTTTTTGCAAAGCTAACCAAATGCTATTTTGGTCAACCCCAGGTCCCGTTTTTGGGTCACATTGTTATAGCAGCAGGAGTTCAGGTGGATGACGAGAAAATCTCAGTCGTTCTCGCTTGGCCAGTACCCACTAATGTCAAGGTTGTTCGAGGATTTTTGGGTCTCACCTGTTATTACCGGCGTTTTGTTCGTAACTATGGCATCTTAGGTCGCCCCTTAACTGCTCTTACAAAAAAAGATGGGTTCCAATGGAATAACGAAGCGGCTGCCGCTTTCGAGAAATTAAAGTAGGCTCTTGTTACTGCACCTGTTCTCTACCTTCCTGATTTCCCTGCACCTTTTATTGTTGAATGTGATGCCTCCTCGGAAGGGGTCGGCGCCATCCTAACTCGAGATGAGCACCCGGTAGCCTACTTTAGTAAGGGTTTTGCACCTTCTACCCGCTTCAAATCCGCTTACGATCGGGAGTTGTTAGCTTTGGTTTTAGTGGTTCAAAAGTGGAGTCATTACTTGCTTGGTCGGCATTTCTTTGTTCGTACTGATCACTTCACCTTGAAGTTTCTACTGGAACAGCGCGTGACTACTTCAAAACAGCAGAGATTACTTTTGAAGCTAATGCAATTTGACTTTTCCATCCTCTATCGGCCGGGTAAAGAAAACAAAAGGTGCTGATGCATTATCCAGGCGACCGAACCAGGTGGAGCTCCTTATTTTAGCCGTCCCCTATTGTCCGAATATTTCCGATGTTTACGCAGGCCTATTGGTTGATCCGTACACCTGCAACATCATGTCATTCTTGGCTTAAGACCCTGCTTCAATTCCGGGGTATCCTATTGTGGGTCAAGCACTTCTTTACAAGGGTCGACTCGTGATTCCGGACCACTTAGATATCCGATCCCGCATTCTTCATCAAGCCCATACTGTTCCAATGGCGGGACATGGGGGGTTCCTTAAAACGTTGAAGCGAGTTTCTGCCCACTTTTTCTGGCCCAAGCTCGCAAAAGATGTTCGTTCCTTTGTGCAGGCTTGTTTAACATGTCAACGGAATAAATATGAGACTTTATCGCCGGACTTTATTGTCGGCCTCCCACCTTCAAATAAGATTGATACTATTTTGGTGGCCGTTGACCGCTTGAGCAAGCACGCACACTTTCTACCATTGTCCCACCCGTTTTCTGCTAAAACTGTGGCATAATTTTTTTACAAGGAGGTCGTCCGATTACATGGTATTCCTCGTTCCATAGATACTGACCGTGATACTATCTTCTTGAGTAACTTTTGGCAGGAACTGTTTCGTCTCAGTCAGGCTACACTCAAAATGAGCACCAGTTATCACCCCCAAACAGACAGTCAAATCGAGGTGCTTAACCGTTGCTTGGAGGCCTATCTCCGCTGCTTTGCACACGAGCAGCCTACTAAATGGAGTTCATTTCTGCCGTGGGTGGAGTATTCTTACAATACCAGCTTTCATTCCGCTACACGCAACACTCCCTTTCTCACAGTTTATGGCAGGGAACCACCTCCTTTACATCCATATGTCCCGGGTGAAACGAACAATGCTGAATTGGAGACTCAGTTAATGGATCGAGATGATATGCTGAAGTTGTTGAAGGCCAACTTACTGAAAGCACAGAACCGCATGCGAGCCCACGCTGATGGGAAACGCCGTGATTGTCCTTTCAGGCCGGTGATTTTGGTGTTTCTTAAAATTCAACCTTACCGCCGACGCAGTTTAGCTAAACAACGATTTGAGAAATTGGCTCCCCGGTTTTTTGGACCTTACAAGATTCGTCGGAGGGTGGGTTCAGTAGCTTATGAGTTAGAGCTACCACCAGATTCATGCATCCATCCGGTTTTCCACGTATCTATGCTCAAACCAGCCCGGGGACTTCCTTGCGAAGGCGTTGTACCTCCTCTACCCCTTACTCGTGACTGGGAATACGATGTTCAACCTCACTCAGTGGTGGACTCTCGGTGGGTTCTTGAAGCTGTCAACCGATCCTTGAATTACTCATTTCTTGGAAGCATCGACCAGGCGAATTAGCTACATGGGAATCGTACGATTTATTCAAGAACTAATTTCCAGCTTTCCAACTTGAGGACAAGTCGGCTTTCGGGGACGAAAGTATTGTTACAACTCCAATTCGAGTTTACCAAAGGAAAAATAAAAAGGCCCAAACACAAGCCCAATTAGAGATGCTGGACCAATTGAAGATTGTCGCGGGCCTATCTATCGATCCATTATCTGATGTTAGTGGCTGATAAAAGTTCCAAACGATTAATTAGTTTCCCATGGTAGCTTTTATTAGGATCTCATGTGTTAGTTTGGGTTATTCGGTTTTTGAGTTGTTCTTGTTGTTTGGAGATTTCCCCTTCTCGAATTGGGGTAGACCTTGTTCTTGTTGTTTAATTAATCATTTGGCTACCGTTCATTATTCGATTCTATCATATTCATCCAAAGTAAGTAAGAATGGTATAAACAAAAACATATTGAAAATAAAAGGCAAACATTGTTATACTTGTACATGTGAATAATATTCATCCAAAGTAAGTAAGAATGGTATAAACAAATTCCAACTTCCGCAACACGTTTTCTTTTCTTTTGTATTTTACAACAATCAAATCGAAAGCAACAACACCGCAAATATAAATACAAGAATAAACTTCAGTTCGTGAAATGAAGGGTCACTCCTCAGGGCGCACGTCATTCCCAACTGTTCTCTTGCTCATGTTTGTCCTCTGCACAAGTCTAACCAATGCCTCCACCACTTCTGACATGGGTGGCCGGAACTCAGGCTCGGGCTGACATCAACAACAAATACTAAGTATACATATGATGATGACTAAGATGCATGCAAATATGTATAAGGGATATATACCTGTACGCATAGAGCAATTACATCTGCAAAGCGAGAGAGAGATTTAACTGGATAGAGTCCTTTCAATGCAGGATCAACCATCTTGGCGAGAGCATCAATGTCATGAAGCTGAGGTGTTGCCCAGCGCACCAAAGACTGCTCAGATCTTGTCCTGGAGCTGCCCATCCAAATCAAGATCAATATTAGAATTCAGAAAACCCACAACTGGCCTGTCTCGTAGTCATAATAAAATTACCTATCAAATGGTTTTCTTCCGGTCAGCAGTTCCAACATGGTGACACCAAAACCATACACATCACTTTTTATCGTGTAATGACCAGACATGGAAACCTCTGGGGCACTGGTGTCCACTTCCTGCAACAATTTTTATTTAATATTATTTTAAATTTTATAAAACGATAACATATATGCATAACCCCAAGGGGTAACTTGTTCTAAAAAATCCAATTCCAAACACCACCTGATCTGCATCTGGAACAAGGCTTGCTAAACCACAGTCAGAAAGGCGTGGATTCAGCTCTGAGTCCAGCAAAATATTGGCGGATTTTATACTTTTATGAACTACGGAAGGTGAGCATCCTTCATGTAGATATCTGGTGGAGGACAAAATTAGACATTAAAAACGAAAGGAAAACAAAAATGATGGACAGAGACCAGCAACTTACTCCAATGCTCGTGCTGCCCCTAAAGCAATCTTCACACGGTTATTCCATGTCAACGGCTTGCTGCTGTATTCATCTGATAGGTGCAGGAAATCATAGAGCGAACCATTTTTAAGGAACTCAAAAACTAGTAGGTGCTGCCCATGCTCACAGCAATACCCAACAAGTTCCGTCACATTTGGATGTCGTAACCTTGATATGTCTGAAACTATATCAATGAAATTTTCTGACAAATTACCACCTACAGCTAGAGCTGATGGATTTATTTTCTTTATTGCAACAACCTACAAATACAATATCATGCACAATGAGAAATTGAACAATAATGGGGAGGAGGGGGGATACCAATATATTATTATACCTTTCCGTCTTCAAACTGAGCACGGAAAACACGACCAGTGGACCCCTCACCAATAAGGTTATCGGCACTGAAGCTATCTGTAGCCATTTGAAGATCTGCTATGGAATATGATACGACATTTGTTGGGGCTACACTTATTTTCCTGGGAACCACAGGTTTTGCTGAGAATTTATCATCATCTTCATCAAATGATTTATGGCGTTCCATGGGTGGGGGTTTAAGATTAATTGCAGATGGAAGTTCAAATGCTTTTGTATTTTCCTTGGAGGAAGCTTGAACAGACTTTGCTTCTGCGAAAGTTCTTTTATTTTTTATTTTTTATTTTTTACAAGATCCCATAAAATAATAACACCGAAAGGAATTTCATAAAAACATTCGTGTAGGTTTGACATTTTGTACCTTGAATTCCATGTGGCTGTGAGGCAAGAGAAGCAAAAGGTTGGTTCTCCATTTTTTCAATGTCTGTATGTGATTTTCTGGATCTTTTCTTTAACAAAAAGAAAGCAATGACAGCACCAACCACCAAAATTGATATAACAATTCCTGCTATAGCTCCACCATTGACCCCAGATTTCTTGCCACCATCATTAGAATTATTAGTAGATGGGCTTCTCGGTTGACGGTTTCGTCCAGCTGCTGGTGTACCAGGTGGAGGCGGGGGTGCGGTTCCTGAGTTCCATGAGTTACCATCCTTTCTGCCACGCAAATTATTGATTTAACATTTTTACATCACATTATATATAATATATATATATAGCTTTTGAAACCTCAGATGCTTACTGTAGATTTATGTTTTTTAACTGGCTAGGAACCCAGCCACTGAACTTGTTATTGGCAACATTCCTGTAAAAATGGAATGTGTTAGTATCCAAGTAATTAATATGTTTGGAGAAACCAGATAATGCAATGCAATCTCACAGGTTTTTAAGGGGAAGATCAGCAAGGACATCAATTGTTCCTGTAAACTGGTTGTTTTGCAAATACCTGCATCGAGACAAGGATCGAGGCTAAATATGAATTATTGTTATAATTACTAGATAGTTAAAAGATAATATACAAAAAGTCGGCCCAGCCTGATTGTATATGGATGGGCCTCAGTAGATATTAGCGTGTCTCATTAGTTAATGATCAACGTAATATGGAAAATAGGTGGATCTTTTATTTCAACTTACATATCAGTTGCACTGGACAGCGAGCTGAAGCTCTCAGGAAGATTGCCCGTCAAAGAATTGAAAGACAGATCCCTGAACCATAACAAAAAAGCATTAATGAATATCCTATGCTCTTTTATCTCACATAAACTATAGAAGAGGTTAAAAGTCCCTGGATGTGGAAGTTTACAATGTGGATAGAGATGAAAGTTTTCCAAACATGTCTTGCAATTCACCGTTGAGTTGATTGTGTGCAACATTTCTGGTCAGAAAACGAAGGATAAAAGTTAATATGATGGAATTGAGGCCTAGGTAAGTTAAATGAAATTTGAAAGTCCACTTGCAAGTATTTTAGAGATGTCATGAGTGATATGGAATACGGAAGGTTGCCACTGAAACCACATCCGGCAAAATTTCTGCGTTACAAGATATGAAATATATGTGAGGTGAGAATAAAAGTGATGGAAATAAACAAGATAATTAAGAGCAATGCATACGTACAATCTTTGCAAGTTTGGAGGAAGGTTGTAAGGTATCTGATTGCCAAGATTGTTGTTGCTCATGTCACTGCGCTTATAAAAATAGAGCCATTGTTGCTAGTAAACATTATTTGTTAAAAAGAAAAAAGAAAAGAAAAGAAAAGATGGAGTCTTTACAGGTTGGTTAATGATGTCAAGCTAGTAAGCTGGTAGCCCATGTTACCAGAGAGCCCAAGACCAGATAAGTTGCTGAAAGAAAGAAACAAGATTAGATTAGATTAGCATTTCTGGAAAAGGTAATTGAGATGGATGGATGGATGCAAATGAAATAGCATACATTTCTGTGACTCTTGAACCTGAACACTTGACACCTTTCCAGTTGTCGCCACAGGGATCCCCACCGGTAGAGGTCCATTTGGTCAACTGGCCAGGGGAATTCAGACTTTGAAACATCACCCTGAGAGCAGAGGCTGTATGTGTATATATAAATACATACATACATACAGATGAAACAAGAATTAAGAATCAAATGGTATGGTATGGTATATTGGAATGGAAGATCTATCTGACAATTGAGAAATGTAAAAAGAAAGAAAGCAATAGACTAGATTAGATTAGATTAGATGGGAAGAATTAACCATGGGATGGATCTGTGTCGGCATGGATTAAGGTCGGAGCCAAGACCAGAAAGATGAAGAGCAACACCACCACCATCTCTCACACACACACTCTTCCTCTTCCTCTCACAAGACAGACAAGATGAAAAGAAAAAATTAAATAAAAAAAAAAAGGAAAAAGATGGACAAAATTTCAAGTAAATGTATGTATGGTGTTCAGCTCATTCTTGGGAAAAGCTGGCAGCCACGATCTTCCGCAAGAATCCAAAGCAACATAAACAATTATACTCCCCTACCCTCCGCTTCTTTTTTATTATTATTATTATTATGACTTCATAATATAATTAATTAATTAATTATATACATCCACCGCCCTTCAATTTACCAGCATCGCTCTCTTAGTTATTAACTTGTATCTGTGTGTGTCAATCGTCTGATGGTTATGTTTTGAAGATTATGTTTTTTTTAAGTTATGTTTTTTTAACGAATAATTACTAATTTAGTATTATTAATTTATTAATTAAATAGCTGTTAAAAAAAAAAAAGAATTACTGATGCTTACGGTGATGGATACGTTTACTAATGTATAAGCATATATATAAATAAAATAATGAAAGTAGGAGGAATATCATATCATCTACAGACATGAATGAATAAGAAATTGTTGATTATAAAACCAAGAAATTGAATATCATATCTCTATTAACATGATAGAGATTATTTCTAAATAAATACGCATTAGTGCTCATGCTTGTTTCGGGCTCCTTGGATTTCTAGATGTACACTTATGGACCGAAACCAAATAACTAACTTTTAATCGATTTCAGGTTTATTTGGTCGGGTTAAGCGGTAGTGGCGAAGCTTGAACATCCCGTACAGGAGACGGAGGCGAAATTAATTTTTTTAGGGAGGGGAAACTCGATATTTTTTTGTGTTTTTTTGCAACTGGTTTTAAAGTTATAAAAAAGTTATCACTTTTATCCAAAAACATTATCCTTTAATTTAAAATGTTAAATTCATTATAAAAAAACATAATCATGTATAATTTTATAATCTATAGAAACAATGACAATAATAACACAAAATGTTCTAAAACTTAAAATATAATTATGAATGCATATAACAAATGATGCAAAATATCTGACAAAATTAACGTATGTGACGCAATAAGCTGATTTATTTGACACAATGACGAAAATACCCGCATTTTTAAAACAATAGAAGAACACGTGTCAAGTCCACAATACTTCTTACACTTTTTAGCTTAAATACCATTTTTACTATAACCCTACCCTAAAATCATTAGGATCTATTAATATTTTGGATATTACATGCCATTAGCCATTATAAATAAAGAAAATTTAAGAAACTTTAAATGATAAATAATAAAAATAAAATTTTATAACATTATTTTTTAAATAAGATATGATTATAATCTTGCAATTTAGTATGTTTTAATAATTTTTAGAATAAGAATATTATACTTTGGATTTTTAATAATTTAATTTACTTATTAATTAACATTTTCGTTTAATAGGAGTGAGAAACGAGAAAAAAAACTAAAATTTCACTAAAAGTTGTCACGTGTCCTCACAAAATTTTTTTTTTATTATATAGTATAGATTTTTTTTTACTCACACTCACATAAATCTCTAAAACCATCAAGGAATAATACTTATAAGTATAATTAATCTTCGTATCATGTGAATCTTGCTAATTAGATTTTAAACTAAATTTGGATAACTTCCGATTGAATTAAAGCTAGCTAGTCTTTCCATCATAATCGGTATGTTTATGGCATACTTGACGATTGATTGCCTAACACCAGCCCACATCTCGATCTATATACATGCATATCACTACGTTTGTATCTAAACTACATAATAAGTTTTTTGACTTTTGACCGTGTGGTGTGACTTAAAATGTAAACGATAGAATACCAAACACATATGACTTCACCAAAGTATCTTATTGATATTCAACCTATCATTTTTCATAATTCTAATCGAAGTTGCCTCCCTTCCCATCAATTTTGAACAGTATAATTATAGCTGGAGCATCAAGGACTTTGATTATATTATTCATCATGACGGAATTAAGCTTTAACACAATAATGAACATGGTATTGTTTATTTTGTAGGTGTACCAAACAGCTAGAAATGTGGTTGGGGTTAATTGATTTTGAAATCAACTTTGATGGTCATAATATAAGTTTCCTAGATTTGTATTTAATGGATATATCTTTTGATTCTTTTCAACAACAAAAAGTGAACCATTACGACGTTTCAGTTGACTAACATGATTGTCAAAACATTTGTTTAGTTATGTGAAAAGAAGATCTTTAGCAGAAACTTCTTTAATAGTAACTCAGTTTCTACTGATGACCAAGTTACCACTTATCAATAACTAATCAATTGATACTAATGGCTTAGTTCATGATCAAGTTGCCACTTATATTAATTTCCACATTCAATGTATCATCAATTCCTATTGGTGGTCACTTTTATGCAATATATTATCAATCATATAAATTCGTAACAACTTTCAATTGCCAACAATCATCAGCTTGATTTCTGTCAGGAGGTTTGCCCCATGGATCTCGCCAATGGGGCAATGCTGTAACATTTGACCCATTTCGAAAATATAAACCTAAGACCGTTTGAGTCAATTTTATAAATTAAAAATTATTATTTAGTCATTTTATTTATATTGGTGTTCCAGATATATTAAATGTGTCATTTATTCAATTTAATATAATTTGATAATTTATAAAATATATTTTATAAATTTGATAAGATTGCATTTATAATTATTTGTTTTAAATTAATAAACTAAAATAATTAATTAATTTACAAAGTTTACCAAATACTTTATAAAGTTTTATAAGTTAATTGTTTATAAATTAATAAAATTTAACGTTTTATAAAGTTTGGGTTAAACAGGTAATTTTAAAAATTTGATTTAAAAAGTTTCATACATGAAACATTAACTTTTCAAAACCTAGGGACTAAACCATGGTTTTTCAAACCCAAACCCCCTACCCGTAATTCCGGCCACTCCCCTCCGGCAACCCAAAATCAACAAAATCAATCGTTTTTTAACTCAATCAAACCGTGTATACCTGTTCACAAACCAGATTCGAAGTTAAGACTCATTCCAATTCGAAATCATCTTCTGTTATTTATGTTCTATATCAAAACCGAACCCCATTCAAACCTTAAAACTGTTATGACACAATTATCAATCATTTAATCAATTTAGTCGACTAGAAACGCTTAACTGATCATTGTGAATTCAAATCCATATGTAATTACATTCAAATCAGGAGATAATACTCGAATCATACTTGAAATATCCAAATTAAACCCATAACTCATTTGATATGAAACCGACCAAATTAATAGTATATAATTGAGGGGAAACCATCAATTCGGTTCATTTGAACTTTCTGCAAGACCATTCCATCTACAAAACACCCACACACCACAAATCAATCATTGTCTACATCTCAAACCTGCAACCTATTTGTTCATCACCTTCCACTCGAATTTTAATTGAAATCGATAAGGGGCTATTACTTTTTAACATCTAAGGAAGCTACACACTCAAATAATTAGATTATGATCAACGCAATCATCTCGAACCGATTTCTATCTATTGCGACTGTTTTACCTTCTATTCATCATCAATTCGTGTCACACCCCGACCGTCGGCGGAATCATCGGGGCGGACGAATGTGAAACGATTATTCATAGCTCATGGAATTAAATAAGTTGAAATAATATTAAAATCATTTTTTATTGAACAATAATAAAGTAACTCATTATAATACACTCAAGATTTCAACAACAAAATAATTTCTTTAGTTTAACTAGGTCCAAGTCCTATGTGTGCAAGAAGAATCCTCAAGTAGCAATCCTGAAACATGTTAAAAATAAAAAGTCAACATAATGTTGGTGAGATTTCTATAGTTTTCATACATAAGTATATAAAAGATGGCAATTCATGTCATAAGTTAGTGAATAAAGTAACTAGGGATGTATGACAGATGTAACAATCAAACCTTGACAGTTTACAAGATTCCACGTTTACAAGTTTATACGATTAGCTAAGTGTACTTGGATTAACCAAGCAGGCTTGTCAGGCCCATAGATCTATGACGTCGTCAGGCTAGCAATAGTTATTGATTGCACATATAATCGTCAATACATGATAATTATTAAAATCAACTAACCACAACATACAAGTGAATTGCCACGTGTTTACAAGTATCAAACGAGTTTACAAGTGCAATGGTTATAAGGTAACATGTTTCACCCCAAAGTGTAAAAATATGCAAAAGGGGTATAGAAATACTCACATGATATATATAAGGTGATGATAAGAATTTAAACGAGGCTCCAACGATTTCTTTTACAAGTTACCTAAACGTATTGATTCCAAGATTAAGTTCGATAATAAGATTAACAATTAAAGGTGAACTAGGGTTTCAATTGGAATTTGGGGGTTTTAAATAATTAACTAAAATAATTAATCGATTATGTTTTGGTTCAATAAAGTTGGAATAGATCAATTAAAAATAAGAATTCAATAATTTAATTTATTGAATTAATAAAGATTAAATATGATGTGTGAAAAGAATTAATTAACTTAATAATTACTTGTTTAAAATTTGATAAAGGTAATTAACTGAATATTTATTTTAAATGACCTTAAATTTATCTAAAATCATTTTATAAAGTTTTGAGCTTTTATATGGTTTATTATAAAGGTCTTATAATGTCAAGTCTTAAAAATAAAAATTAAGTATAATAGAAAGTTATATTGTTTTATAAGTTTCAAGAACTTAAATAAAATTTTAAGGAATAACTTCATTAACTATTTATATATAACATGGTTAAATGAATAGATGAATAATTAATTATTTAAATAATTATTTAAATAACTATTTGAATAATTATATATTTAACATATAGATTTATAATGTTTTAGAATAATCTACATTTGAACCATTATAGGTTTATAACATTTAAATTACATAAAATAATTAATAATGTTTCTATAACCTTTGTTATCTTTTATAAATAATTAATTTAAAATCATAAGTTTTTAAAACCTTAAAAATTAATTTAATAATTTCTGAAATGTTAACAAATTAATTTTTACTTTGATTTAATAACATATTAGTATAATTTATAGAGTTTAAAATATATAAAAATGGCTTAAAAAAATAAATGCCGGAGGCTGGGTTCGAACCCAAGACCTCCGGTTTAATAGTATAGATTTGTAACAACCGGCCCCTCACACCAACAATGTTATCCGCTTTGCCCACGAGGAGCTCACGGATTTGCTTTTGGTTGCCCGGGTGAAAACTTCCTACGGAGGTCACCAATCCCTGGACTGCTCCAACCTGAGCACGCTTAACTGTGGAGTTCTCCTCTTATCCACAACCAATACGCCCAAAACGCGTTGTTGATGTTAGAGGCCAGACATTCCTTATGAACCAGGAATCTCTCATTTCCACGGTCGATGTGGGATATGTGTAGGGTGTCACAAGCACCCCCTGTTTGGACTCATTGTCCTCGATGAGCCTGAGAAGTCACCATCCTTGGTGAGGTATGTCCCACATCCCGAACGGCACAGGAGTGGCTCTGATACCATTCTGTAACACCCGGCCCCTCACACCAACAATATTGTCCGCTTTGCCCACGAGGAGCTCACGGATTTGCTTTTGGTTGCCCGGGTGAAAACTTCCCAGGGAGGTCACCCATCCCTGGACTGCTCCCACCTGAGCACGCTTAACTGTGGAGTTCTCCTCTAATCCACAGCCAATACGCCCAAAACACGTTGTTGATGTTAGAGGCCAGACATTCCTTATGAACCAGGAATCTCTCATGTCCACGGCCGATGTGGGATATGTGTAGGGTGTCACAAGATTGGTAACCAGTTTGGTTAAGGCCCGAATCTGTTTAGATTTGGAAAATAATTTATAAACCCAATAACTAAAGAAGACCCCAAATTACTTAAGAACCCTAGAATCAGTTCGATTCCAATTGAACCTCAAGATGATTATGATAACGAAATTGATATTAGGGATTTTGACGTTTGTATGATTTCGAGTGTATACATGTCTTTAATTACCTGTTTTGATGTGGAATCGATAGCAGTTAGCAATGTCACACCCCAACCTTGACGGCGGAAACGTCGAGGAGTGAGAGTTAAGATCGTTCACAGCCACATAACGCTATTAATAATTCAAATATAATCTAAACATAAGTTTCAATTGTCACATTACATACATAAGTCTCGTAAGAATAAAAGCAAAACAAAGAATGTACAAATGATTCTTATTTTATTTATTTATCTAGGTCCATTCCTAGATGTGCAAGCTTCAAAGAGTAGATCACAAACTTGGGGTATTCCTGAAACATGTTAAAAATAAAAGGTCAACATAAAAATGTTGGTGAGCAATCCATAGTTTTCAATACATAGTATATAAAAGATGGCAATTCAAGTCATAAGTTAGTGAATAAAGTGATTAGGGATGTTATGAACAATGCAACAATCAAACCTTGACAATAGTTTTACAAGTCTCAAACGTTAAAAGTATATACGATCAGCTAAGTGTACTTGGATCAACCAAGCAGGCTTGTCTTACCCATAGATCTATGACTTCGCTGGGCTAGCAATAGTTAATGATTGTACATATAACGCCATAACATGGTAACCACATAAATTCAACTAACCACAACTTAACATGATGAAATTGCCATAAAGTTTACAAGTCTCAAATAAGTTTACAATGCAAAGTATAGGTTAACATGTTTCACCCCAAAGTGTGAAATAAAATGAAAAGGGGGTATGGAATACTCACATTGATATAGGCCTTATAAGGTGATGTAAAAGATTTAAAGTAAGATCCAAAAGATAAATCCAAAGTATCCATTACAAGTACCTAACATATATATTACAAGATGAAAGTTAAGGTTAATGATAAGTTTAACGTTCTACTAATGATTAGGGTTTTGATAGTTTTAAGGAGTTTTTGATAGGTATCAATTTACAAAGTAATTATTTTACACTTTTAATTCATTAGAAGAATTATATATGTAAATATTTTAGAAATGAATCAATATATAACAAAGTTGATGTTCAATAAGTAATTATATTTTCTTGGTAACAATATATTTGTATAAAGACGTGAAATAAGATTAACATTTATAATAATGTTTGTAATAAAGTCTTCTAGCTAAATAAAATAAACACGTTTCAAACAATAATTTATGCTCGTTACTTGAACAAATAATGATTTAGTGAATTATAACAAGATTCAATGTCTATTTTATAAGTAAGATAATTTAAATATATTATTTGAACGATTAATGATTAGTAAGTTAAAACAATATTTTTAGTCTAACTTATAAGAAAATAATAAAAATGTATTATTTAAACCAATAATGATTTAGTAATTAAACAATAATTAAAGTCTATTTTATAAAGAATAACTAAAAGATTTATATATATATTTATATATATATTTATATATATATTTATATATATATATATATATATATATTTATATATATATATATTTATGAATATATTTAAATTAGAAAAATTTCCAGAAAATATTTTAGTGTCTAAAACCTTTATATTAATTACCAGAAATGATTTTTATATTTATTATAAATTTTCTGTAATTTTATATGTAATTTAAAAGGCTAAAAAAAAAAAAATAAAACAGAACAAAAGGAGGTGCCCGGGTTCGAACCCGGGACCTCAAGGTTGAGGGGGCGTGCATTTACCATTAGGCTGGGCGCCTATGCCTGCCAAGTTTATGGAATTTAATTCTTAAAAACCAAACTTCCTGTGATTCCCAAATTCCCCAAATCCCCTTATGAACCCTAGTTTAATCCGCCCAAAATTGAGGATCAAATTGATATTGTTAATCAAACTAACGTTAGGGCTTTTGATGTTTACAAGATTTCGAGTGTGTGTATGTATTTGATTACCTGATACATTGCTTGATTTCGAAGCCACGACACGAAGAACAGCCGCGACCTCACTAGAAGTGGTTTGTGTTGCAAACGTCGATATTATTCAAATTAATTGCACAGAAAGTTTCCAATAGATTAACTAATGAAAAGCCCTCTGTCAATTTCATCTACAATCGACCGAAAGTTGACGAACACCGTGGTTGCAGGTCGCGATATAGATGAATGTCGTTAATGATGTTCAAGTGTGTTTTAGGTAAAATTGGGGTTTGTAAACGATTAGAGGTTAACAAATGATCGTTTTTGTTGAGTTAATTAGTTTATTAGTGCGATTTAATGATTGAACGGCTCTAAGATTAAAGTCGTCGGTTATTTCTTCGATTAATCTTTAAAACCGACGTTTAATCACAATTATTAAGCTCATTCAAGTCCGAGGTTGGTACACGAGACGTTAAGGAGTGATTTGGTTCGAATAATGAAGGTTTTTAATGAATTTTTGGGGTTGACCGGAGCTCCGCCGGCGTTTGGCCGGAACCTGGCCGGAAAAACGGGTTGTGCATAAGGGGGAAAGGTTTGGTTTTAAAAATTTACACTAATGGTCCCTGAAGTTTCCAAAGGTATTATTTTATGAATAACTTTTAAAATCAAGTTTTATAAATTGCATTTTAAACCCCCTAGAATTTTGTAATTCAAGTTTTAAACATCTTAAAGATTAGTACATAACTTATGTTTAATATTACTTTTATTATTATTATTATTATTATTATTATTATTATTATTATTATTATTATTATTTATTATTATTATTATTTTTAACAACAAAATCAAATGTCGAAGTTACATGCATTATTACGAGTATTAGCTTTATTATTATAAAAATCTTATTTATCAAGATTATTATACTTGATGTTAAGTTTTATAATAATAAATAAACATTTTAAATATTATTTCTATTATTCATTTAATTAAATTGTTAATCACCAAATTAATTATTAAGCTTAATAAATTCACAAAGTTCCAAAATTGACATAAGAGGTCCTTTTAAAACTTAACAAACGTTACTTTTAATTTAACGAAAATATGAGATGTCACAGTCTCCCCAACTTAAAAGAATTTCGTCCCGAAATTAAAAATGAACTTAAATGAACAAAGGAATTATAATGAAAAGGTAAGTGTTCAACGGACAATGTTTGTCGTTTAATTACAGATGAAACGCTTCACTTAATGGAATCTTACAAGATTCTTAACATAATAAGCGCGAGATGATTTGAGATGAAACGTTGGAAAAACGATAACAAGTTACCGTGGTACCTTAGATTCATAAGTCATAACTTCTAGAATGTAATTTCGTAGTAAATTGATGTCTAGGAAATCAATAAAAGGACCAACAATGATAAGAAAGGTTGACCGTCAGGGTTTAAGAATCCCAAACGTCACTATATGAAACGATCTTAACGCATATCTTGTGAACAAGTATCTCTCCTTTGACCAACCATTGGTCTAAGAAATATACGTATACGAAGATTTTGGAATAAGTTCACGACGATGATTAGGAACATTATTAAAAGCAGAAAATGAATTGATCATCCAAATTAATGATCGATGTTTAACGACATACCACGGTATACGACTATTTGTGATAGATACAAGTCAATTCCTCGACCCGTTAACTCACATGAGTCAATATGAAATTAGTTAACCGGTCTATAAAGCACCACTTGTCATCATGTCATCTAAGATAAGAGACACTTAGTGATGAAAAGTTTAGCAGAAGATTCATAGGAACACGAATGTTAGGCCTTGTGATATATGAAGGTAAGACACTTGGATACATACCAAGTTACGTCTTTTCCTTTATGCCAAACCCATGACTACAAGTTACGAAGGTTTATGAACCTTTATATCCACGTCACAATGTATATAATAACGAGTCTCGTTGATCGAAGTCAAGATAAAGTTTTAAAGATCTCCAAGGTTAAGGATTCAAAAGAGATTCAAGAAGTAACGCAAACAATAAGACATGCATTTGTAACCATGTCTTGCAAGGCAACAAATTTCCAAGTATAGATTGCATACGTAATTCATCAAACCCATAAGTGCAGTCGAGAACATTCGTATGACTAGAGAGGCATAATCACAAGTTGATAATGTCTTTGTTTAGTAGAAAGATTGTTTATGAAGACTACCATCGCACAATCATGTGTTGATGATATCTCAAAATGAAAGTTGATATGTAGGGAATAAATGGTTCGGTATAGCTAGATCAAATCAAAACATAATGATAAAGGGAAAGAAATCAATTTAAGAATTTAAACGCTCCAAGCTTAGAATCAAAATCAACCTAGAGTGATCGGGTCTCCTTTCAAGTTCAGAAATCATGCTTTGGCTTGATAGGTCCAACACTAACATTGGTTCACCCTTCAAGTTACTACATGTTTCTTGTCACTTGATTAAAACCTTGGTAAGTTGAAGATCAAGAAATGAGAATAGTCATCAAGGTGCGGTTTTCACTCCTAACTTGATGGTGTATTCCCAAGGTATGACCGCTAGCTTACCAATCAAAAAGTTTGATCCCAACTCCTTGTTGAGGATCCACAGAAATAAGACGAGGTAACTCACCATTAAGGTAAGGGAAATCACTCCTATCTTAACGGCGAAGTTTTACAAAAACCAAAATATAACAGGATGAATTTCTTCATCAAAATCCAGAAATCACTCCTACTTTGATGAAGTCGAATCATTTGAGCAAATACAATTCATAAAGACGATATTATCATCAAGGTATGGAATTCACGCCTATCTTGATGATTGGATTTCATCATAGCAAGAAAACAATCGAAGATTGACATTCGTCACCAAAGTACGGGTTTCAATCCTATTTTGGTGAGAACATGTCATTTGTGAAATGCCATTCCAAAGATAATAATTGAAGTCAATCCTCAAGATAAGGTAATCACCCCAATCCAGAGGATTAACTTTCATAAAACACGCGATTGGAAACCATTTATCGAAACGAATAGAGAGTCATCAAAGTAAGGGAATCACCCCCGTTTTGATGAGTTAAAATCACTTAGGAGATACGGGTGTTCTTAGTCATAGGTTGACTTGCAAACACTTGCATCTCTCACGGTGCAGACGGTATGAAGTTCGACTTATCAACGAAAGGGAGAGAGTATCCATTAAAAATTCAGAAAATTTCAAGTTACATTAATATAACAAAAGGGAAATCATGCTTACGAAGTTTAAGGTCAAAGTTCGAGGTAACAGAATTAGTTATGATGGTGTTCAAATCTTGAATGGTTTAAATCAGGAAGACTAAATCAATGACAAGAGTGATTCAACACCACGACGAGATATGAACATTCGATTCACAATTGAAAGAAATACATGAACTCCTCAAGTCATGAGGTCAACCATAACCTTATTAAAGACATGCGTACTTATAAGTGATCACTCATCTCAAGGGTTTCGAGTCAAGTAAATGGATTCAATAATCGAGTCAAATCACCATTTACACTTTGCCTAGACAAAGTATCTCGTGACGTAGGAATTCCACCTATAGCATTGCATGTTCTTAGTTATGGGACACATCCTTAAGGAGGCTTGAGAACCATAAGTAGCGGTTTATAGTTTTTGATGACCATTCGGTTTAGATTCCCAATATCTTTGGGTATATTAAGATTCATGTTCACGTTGGTCAAGATATAGAAATAGTTACATGAAACGCTCGACGTGTAACGATGTTTAAACGTAAAAGTTGATATGTAAGATGGGTTCAATATTAACAGGAACATTATGTATGATAAAAATGAAGTAATACCAGTTCAAGGAATCAAAGATTTTTAAGATACAAAGAGGATGGTTCCATTTGGTAACGCATTACCATTTGGAATCGTTGACACGTCAAGGTAAATTGACCCATTTGCCATAGAGACTTGTGTATGTTGACCATAGTTTATCACTCATCCCAGAAATCCCCAGGTAAGCATAACTGGTCTCATAATGAGATTTATACGATATGCTTGCCTTAGCCCTAAGGCCTTTTGCCAGGAAATCCAGAATACAGGTGTCTATGTGTCACACAAATTTCTTTGGTTTATGAAATCAAAACCTTGATGAGATTTTCATAGATTAGACATAGAGTCTAAGGAATTGAACCCAGATGATAAGTGTAGATTCCACGTGTCGTTAAGAATAGGTTTAGGAAGTTCATTTGTCGGGGAGAGTCAAAGAGTCAAGGTTAAGTTTAGGGAGACAAGTAACTAAGTTTAAGCATACATAAGGCAATCCTATGCTAAGGCATCAAGTTGCACAAAAGGCATAGCATTATGTAGCATGCAAACAACATGTAAGCACAAAAGTATAGGGTTCTTTCTATGAGGTTCATGCAATTATAGTCTAGGTCACCATTTCTAATAACCTAGATCCCTATAGTTATGGGCTCTGATACCAATCTGTCACACCCCAACCTTGACGGCGGAAACGTCGAGGAGTGAGAGTTAAGATCGTTCACAGCCACATAACGCTATTAATAATTCAAATATAATCTAAACATAAGTTTCAATTGTCACATTACATACATAAGTCTCGTAAGAATAAAAGCAAAACAAAGAATGTACAAATGATTCTTATTTTATTTATTTATCTAGGTCCATTCCTAGATGTGCAAGCTTCAAAGAGTAGATCACAAACTTGGGGTATTCCTGAAACATGTTAAAAATAAAAGGTCAACATAAAAATGTTGGTGAGCAATCCATAGTTTTCAATACATAGTATATAAAAGATGGCAATTCAAGTCATAAGTTAGTGAATAAAGTGATTAGGGATGTTATGAACAATGCAACAATCAAACCTTGACAATAGTTTTATAAGTCTCAAACGTTAAAAGTATATACGATCAGCTAAGTGTACTTGGATCAACCAAGCAGGCTTGTCTTACCCATAGATCTATGACTTCGCTGGGCTAGCAATAGTTAATGATTGTACATATAATGCCATAACATGGTAACCACATAAATTCAACTAACCACAACTTAACATGATGAAATTGCCATAAAGTTTACAAGTCTCAAATAAGTTTACAATGCAAAGTATAGGTTAACATGTTTCACCCCAAAGTGTGAAATAAAATGAAAAGGGGGTATGGAATACTCACATTGATATAGGCCTTATAAGGTGATGTAAAAGATTTAAAGTAAGATCCAAAAGATAAATCCAAAGTATCCATTACAAGTACCTAACATATATATTACAAGATGAAAGTTAAGGTTAATGATAAGTTTAACGTTCTACTAATGATTAGGGTTTTGATAGTTTTAAGGAGTTTTTGATAGGTATCAATTTACAAAGTAATTATTTTACACTTTTAATTCATTAGAAGAATTATATATGTAAATATTTTAGAAATGAATCAATATATAACAAAGTTGATGTTCAATAAGTAATTATATTTTCTTGGTAACAATATATTTGTATAAAGACGTGAAATAAGATTAACATTTATAATAATGTTTGTAATAAAGTCTTCTAGCTAAATAAAATAAACACGTTTCAAACAATAATTTATGCTCGTTACTTGAACAAATAATGATTTAGTGAATTATAACAAGATTCAATGTCTATTTTATAAGTAAGATAATTTAAATATATTATTTGAACGATTAATGATTAGTAAGTTAAAACAATATTTTTAGTCTAACTTATAAGAAAATAATAAAAATGTATTATTTAAACCAATAATGATTTAGTAATTAAACAATAATTAAAGTCTATTTTATAAAGAATAACTAAAAGATTTATATATATATTTATATATATATTTTATATATATATATATATATATATATATATATATATATATATATATATATATATATATTTATGAATATATTTAAATTAGAAAAATTTCCAGAAAATATTTTAGTGTCTAAAACCTTTATATTAATTACCAGAAATGATTTTTATATTTATTATAAATTTTCTGTAATTTTATATGTAATTTAAAAGGCTAAAAAAAAAAAAAAATAAAACAGAACAAAAGGAGGTGCCCGGGTTCGAACCCGGGACCTCAAGGTTGAGGGGGCGTGCATTTACCATTAGGCTGGGCGCCTATGCCTGCCAAGTTTATGGAATTTAATTCTTAAAAACCAAACTTCCTGTGATTCCCAAATTCCCCAAATCCCCTTATGAACCCTAGTTTAATCCGCCCAAAATTGAGGATCAAATTGATATTGTTAATCAAACTAACGTTAGGGCTTTTGATGTTTACAAGATTTCGAGTGTGTGTATGTATTTGATTACCTGATACATTGCTTGATTTCGAAGCCACGACACGAAGAACAGCCGCGACCTCACTAGAAGTGGTTTGTGTTGCAAACGTCGATATTATTCAAATTAATTGCACAGAAAGTTTCCAATAGATTAACTAATGAAAAGCCCTCTGTCAATTTCATCTACAATCGACCGAAAGTTGACGAACACCGTGGTTGCAGGTCGCGATATAGATGAATGTCGTTAATGATGTTCAAGTGTGTTTTAGGTAAAATTGGGGTTTGTAAACGATTAGAGGTTAACAAATGATCGTTTTTGTTGAGTTAATTAGTTTATTAGTGCGATTTAATGATTGAACGGCTCTAAGATTAAAGTCGTCGGTTATTTCTTCGATTAATCTTTAAAACCGACGTTTAATCACAATTATTAAGCTCATTCAAGTCCGAGGTTGGTACACGAGACGTTAAGGAGTGATTTGGTTCGAATAATGAAGGTTTTTAATGAATTTTTGGGGTTGACCGGAGCTCCGCCGGCGTTTGGCCGGAACCTGGCCGGAAAAACGGGTTGTGCATAAGGGGGAAAGGTTTGGTTTTAAAAATTTACACTAATGGTCCCTGAAGTTTCCAAAGGTATTATTTTATGAATAACTTTTAAAATCAAGTTTTATAAATTGCATTTTAAACCCCCTAGAATTTTGTAATTCAAGTTTTTAAACATCTTAAAGATTAGTACATAACTTATGTTTAATATTACTTTTATTATTATTATTATTATTATTATTATTATTATTATTATTATTATTATTATTATTATTATTATTATTTTTAACAACAAAATCAAATGTCGAAGTTACATGCATTATTACGAGTATTAGCTTTATTATTATAAAAATCTTATTTATCAAGATTATTATACTTGATGTTAAGTTTTATAATAATAAATAAACATTTTAAATATTATTTCTATTATTCATTTAATTAAATTGTTAATCACCAAATTAATTATTAAGCTTAATAAATTCACAAAGTTCCAAAATTGACATAAGAGGTCCTTTTAAAACTTAACAAACGTTACTTTTAAATTTAACGAAAATATGAGATGTCACAAGCAAGGAAGAGGGTCGCAACTTATGATGGTGATCAAATCCGTGGCTTCGCGTGCTTGGAAAGGAATTGGGTGTTGAGAGAGTTTCGAAAGATTGAGCAGAAGGTTTCCCTCAATTATTTAGTATAAATTTGATCTGTTACTAGTCGAATGATTTAGCTATTTGATTCCGACTTCGGTTTCGAGTTAGCATTATTTTAACGAGCGTTTAATCCAAATTAATATGGGTGATTGATTCGAAACTGATGCGCAAGGGTTAAAGTGTGGTTTAATTGCATTTTAAATGAGCGTTTTGGGTGGTTTGGTGGTCGCCGGAGATGGTGGCCGGAGACGGGGAAGCCGACGGGGAAAGAAGGGGGGTTTGGTTTGGGTATTTACAATTTGGTGCCTAAAGTATCCATCTTTGTTATTTTATGTTTGAAACTTTTATATTAAGTTTCAGAAATTACAATTTAAACCCTTGACTTATAAAAACAAATTTAACTAATAAATCAAACTAAATATTTATTAATCTTTTTTTTAACTTTCATAAAACTTGTAAACTTTATAATTATTTATAAAAATTCATGACTACTAATAAAACTTTATAAGCTTATTAAAAGTTATTTTATAACTTAATAAATTTTAATAAAACTTTTTCCATTTAGTTATTTATCGTAAAATGATTAATAAATCTTTATAACTTTATGAAAAGATTTATTTCTAAATAAATTATTACAAGTTGTTTTAGATTATGAAAAGTTCATAATAATAAATTGCACATTTAATGTATTTGATTCATTAAAATTATTATAATAATTTTATAATAAAACTTAAAAATTAGATTTTAACTTGGAAAAATAGCGGATGTTACAATTCGAGTTCCAAATGAAGTAATTAACACACACTTATGTTCGTATTATCATCATAATCAAAATCCCTCTCATCAATTTTATTATCATAATTACTGTGATTTGGGGGAATTATTTATCTATTTTTATGAAGTTAAATCCGAATTCAAACAGATCATACGCCGCTAGCCCAGGGGTAGAAACATTGTCATTATGCGAAAGAGACCTAGGTTCGAACTCGGTCGCCCTTTTTGTTTTTAATTCATCTTTTATACCATATTAAAATTCTAGAAAACTTTAAAATTACTTTTAAATAATCATAAACAAATTATTTTAAATTAAACATTAATAGTTTCAAATCATTATATATTAACTAGTGTGTGAACCCGCGCTTTGCCGCGGGTTGTTAAATTTGATAACACTTAATTTCGATTATTTGTACATTAGTGTTCAATTTGTAGTATGGATAAAATTATATTGACAACTCTTTTTTGAAAAAAAAAGTCATGTCGAAACGTTGATATAATTTAGCACATCGTAACGATAAATTTAGATTATAAAGTGTCATATTTTTATGATTATAAGAGAAAAACAATATAAGATTCAGAAACTTGAACCAATTTTGAGAGCTTATATATTTTTTATTTGATAACTTGTATATTATTACACAATATTACTTATAACTAAATTTAATTTTATTTTATAAATAGCTATTATAATTACTCTAAATACTATTAGTATTATTATTACTATTATTATTAGTATTATTAATTTCAATGAATTCACATGGATTAAAATTAAATAAAAATTCACCATAATATTACCATACTAACCCTATATTGTCTCTAAGGTCAAGATGAAATTATTATTTTGACATCCTAAAATGCTTTATAAATAGTATAGATAGTATAAATATTTATTATTGCTTTCTATATGTTATGTATAATGAATTGGCTCGTGTGATGCACAGGTGCTACTGAGTCTCTTTTCCGGCCAACCTTAAATACTAATTATATTATTATTATTATAACTATGTAAATATTTAGTAAATAATATGTAGTTAATAATAATATTATTATTATTATAACTATGTAAATATTTGATTAATAGTTTTAGTTAATTAGTAAAAATATAAATATAATGTTAATTTAAATTATTATAAATAAAGTAATACATAGTATAGTGAATTAAATTATATGCATTAACTCATATATTAATTAGAATAAGTTTATTAAATGATGAAAATTTAGGAACAATTACATAAAACACTTGTATCATATGTTTAAATAGTTGTTCTGGGTTACGAAAAATAAGAAATTACCAATCTAATCATGGGTTTTGTATTATATAGTAGTAAAGATATCTTACAAATCTATTTAATAGTTAATTATTCAATTAAATATCTTGACTAAGTTTTTAATAATTAACTAGTAATAAACCCCCCGCGTTGCGGCGGGGGCGTAATATCATGACAAGTAACATCAATATCCACACCACTGTTAGCACCCAGGAACACAGGAAAAACTCGTGTTAGAAAAAAAACGAATGGAAAAGTGGACGTTAAAATATTAAACCATACATGTGAAAAATAAACATTAAAAAAATAACTAAGACGATTTAAGACTGTCTGCACGTTGCGACGGGACCGCTAAACAAGAAGCAATAGGCGTAAAATAATAAACCACACGTAGGGCCAGCCCATCTCTTAAGAGAAGGAAGCATTGCCTTATATTTCGTTTGTGAGTACACCGATCTCGAACTCGGTATCTATCAATACAATTTTCAAACTTAACATTTTATTTAATCAAATTTCACAAGTTCTTTTCGTTTCAAATAATTTGTTCACTTCAATTCCTTAAAAGTTGCATCATAAAATTTTTGAAATTTATTATTTTTTTGAACTGAGTATAATAATTCTTTTTATATGTTTTAAAAAAGATAAGAATGTTGTTGGTGATGAGATATGTTTATAGCCTTTGATTTTGGTAATATTGGGTATGTGGTGTAATGGGAATGGGTCCCTCCATTTAGGGTTAAGTCAAAAGTGTTTAGCCTTTTCTTTTCTTTGGCATATGTATTTTTGATAAGGGAGTAATGAACACTCGTCACAATTACTTGTAATTTGTTGTGAGTAATTCGTATATTTTTTTAGGATAAATACACTATAAAATAAAGATTTAAACTTTCAATGGTTGGACCTCTAGCGACCCTAGTGAGAACCAAACCAAAGCGTCACATATTTTGCAAGCGTAAACATTTGTGGTTTTGTGAGTCAACGTGTGACGATAAAGGTTGTTAAAGTTGTTGAGCAGACTGAAAAACAATAATGAGGTTTATCGTTTATGAAGTTATATTTTGATATCTTTTAAATCAACCTAAAAGCATACATTTATTTGTAAAACAGATGGTGTTTGGTAAATGTGAGCATGTGAAAAGGAAAGAATCAAGTAGAAGGAATAAAGTCTCAGAGAAAATTGTAAAAATAGTTTATGTGATCATATTTCAAGTATGGTTCACAGATTTTAAAAATTACAAATTTAATCCAAATATTTGAAAGTTTGTTGCAAATTTAGTTCCCACCGTTAGTGTCCGTTAGTTTTTAACGATCTGGGGATTAAATATGCAATATGATCAAACCATAGGGACCAATTGTGTAATTTTCTCCAAAAATTAAAAAGACACTAAAAAAATCAAATAAATATTAAAATAAGTTTTATAAACCATAAAGATGGCAGATTCAACCATCCTCTCCACCAAACATCATCATCACCTGATGCTATAGCATTTGAATTGCAAGTTGCAACATACCTAAAATGAAAATAGAAATCAGAAAGGGGAGAAAAGTGGTGGGAAGTGGTAGAGGCAGTGGCTCTTGTGAGAAGCAAAAAAAACATAGATTACAAATCTACAAAGCCGTGAAAACAAATGACTAATGAAGCAATGGAAGAAGAAGAAGAGATGTACCTGAAGTAGAGTGCAAAACCAACCAAACATACAACATCCTTCAAAATATAGCCCTCCCAATCAATCTGCCCTTCCTCCTCCGCTGCATTTTTAAATTCCGGCCACTACCATGCCGCTACCATCACGACAGTGTCACCATCGCCTAGGGTTTCGGAGAACTGAAAAACAATCGACAAGATCGTTTGATATCACCGTTGATGATTGCATGTGGTCATTTTCCTTAGCGGCAAACAACCACTACCGGTATCAGCTCAGAAACCACCGCAACCACCATAGCGCTGCCATTAGTACACCACTGCAGTTCTAAAAATCTGATGCCTCTCTTGTTTCTCGCTAATAGAAAGCCATATATCCGATATGAAAGAAAGAAAGGGGAAAGCTTATACGCCGCTCTTTTCGGTTCTCTCTCTTGCCAACCATAGGATTTAAAACGTACCGTTGAGATACATAAAATCACTATTCAGTCTCTATGTATTTTAATTATAAAGTAATAAAAAATAACTATTAATCAAAACGCAATTGTAGGATTTGAACCATGGTTGACTATGAAAACAAGAAAGTGTGCTACAACCACACCAAAGGATCTCGTTTGTTTAGAATTTGGAAACAATATTATATGTCACGTATATAAATCAGCAAACGAAAAAAATACAAAAATGGATACGCGAACCAATTCAATTACGTTGCGGTAGATGTCGTTGCTAAATGTTATTATTTCAATCAAATTTCGATTAATATACTAAATTTTATGTGATGTTTAATAATTTAAATCCATTTTAATTTTTTAACCTTAATTTTAATTTTTTAATTTTTTTTGATTTTTTTAGTGTTTTTTTAATTTTTATAGAAAATTGCACAATTGGTCCCTATGGTTTAATCATATTGCATATTTAGTCCCTAGATCGTTAAAAGTTAAAGGACACTAACAGTGGGGACTAAATTTGCAACAAACTATCAAATGTTTGGATTAAATTCGTAATTTTTAAAATTCGAGGACCAAACTTGCAATATGATCAAACCATAGGGACTATTTTTGCAATATTCTCTAAAGTCTTATTTTAAAACTTGGAGTGTGAGATATTTTTTATTTATTATAATTAGAGTTAATTACGCAAATGGTCCCTGTCTTTTGTCAAAAGTAACGGGTTTGGGGTCTAACTTTGAGAAGTAACAAGTTTAGGATCTAAAGATTCACTTTTGTAACAGTTTTGGGATCTAACACTAACGTCCGTTAAATTTTAACAGAAAAAAATCCCATATGCCTTGCACATGAGGGTATTTTAGGTATTTTATTATTACTATTAGTTATCGATTTTAATGTAATCATATACACTTTAGTGCACTATTTTTTCTCAGTTATCTATATAATATTATTAAATGGTTGATGTTACTCTTACTTTAATAGTCTATATTATTATTTAGAAAAATAAAACTTTAATCAAAGATGACTACAACATGAATTTTACGTGTTATTGTAGCTTTTTTATTTTTCTAATTTAATATATGTTTTCACTATTATTTTATTAAAATACAACATAGTAGCTTATTTTTATCTTTTAGTTACTACTATAGATCTAAGTTATAAATAATAATACGTAGTATTTAAAAGGTAACCTAGTTTATAAAACAACCTTTTTTTAGGTCCAAAACAGTAAAGCATGAAAATTAGTCATTGGTAAACTAGACAATGTTTATAAAACAACCTTTTTTTAGTTACTACTATTTGGGTAAAGCATGAAAATACCTAAAATACTCTCATGTGCAAGGCATATGGGTTTTTTTTCTGTTAAAATTTAACGGACATTAGTGTTAGATTCCAAAACTGTTACAAAAGTGAATCTTTAGATCCTAAACTTGTTAATTCTCAAAGTTAGACCCCAAACCCGTTACTTTTGACAAAAGACAGGGACAATTTGCGTAATTAACTCTTATAATTATAATAATATATTATTGAGAATGCAGAGCAGAAGGCATGGTTGGTTTCTTTGTTTATATATTTTTGTTGGACATGTGATAAGAGCATTCACAGTGAAGTCCTTAAAAATATGTAAGTGTATTCGGTATATTATATGGAACGGTTTTGAGTGGTTGTGAGTGAATGAAAGAGAAAATGTTATTGTGGATTGATACATTTGAAGAATCATTGTTCAATTCTTATAATTTTTTGAATATTTTTTAAAGTGTTTGTGAGTGGAGAAGAGAGAAAAAAATAATGATACGGGTATAAAAAGTATTATTTAATTGAAAAGGAGAGAAAAAATGTAATAATTTTTAATGTAATTATATGAATAAAAATAAGATACCCGACGGGTACTTTTTATAACCTTAACGGGTATACCCGATAACCTGACGGGTAAATACCCGATACATATCCAACATGTTTTGGGCGGGTATGACACATACTTTTCTAATCGAGTACGGGGTCAGAATCACCCATATCCATCTTATTGTCATCCCTAGTTTTAAGTTGCAGCTCTACAAAGGCGGGTACTTTAAAAGGCCTTGTTTTGAATATGCAATTGAGTTCAAGCTGGTCTCAAATCTCAAATTCAAATTCATATTCTGGCTTGTAGTTATTTGAAATAAGTGCTCAAAGTTTGATGTTTTTAATTACTTTTACGTAATAATAATTGGTCAATTAGTTTCTCTTGTAAAAACCAGGTATGTATGGTGGTACGTGCACTATATTGATTTAAAAAAAAAAGGAGCAATGCCTTTCACCAAGAGAAAGAAACTACGAATGCCAAACATCAATCATTGTTCCTCCACTATGAAGCTACTTTTTTTGTTTTGTAAGTTGGATCAAGTCGATTTGATTTGGTGATTAATATCACAATGGTCATATCAATATGTCATTGCTAATGAAAATTAAGTATGGTTGGAATGTATTGAATCTAAACGTGATCAGAAGGCGTGTACTTATTAAGTTCAATTTTTTTTCATGGGTGGTGATTTAAAAACAAAAAATATAGTGTTGTTTGGAAAAAAAATGATGTATAGTCGGTCTCGTTATGTTGCTAATAGATGTTGGTGTTTCCAGCTTTCCAATAGTGTTTTGAATATGATCTATTTGTTGTTGTTCAAAAAAAAATATGTCCGGAAAAGGTAAACATGAATATACATGATACGGACTATCCATCATAACCCGTCAAACCACCCGGTCAAACTTTGGCTCTATGTCCACGTTCTTCCTTGAAGTAGTCGTACCACTTGCATGTAGTTAGAAGACCCACTTGCATTGTTAGTTTAATTTTTCTTGCACTTCAATGTTACACACGATTCCACTACCCACGTAGTTCATGCATTTTATTTCCTATAAATTGTACTTGCGTTTCATAAAGAAAGGATAAAAGAAAAACTGCATCAAGTCTATTTCTTTAATTTGTTTCTTTGCCTTATATTTCATTTGTGAGTACACCGATCTCGAACTCGGTATCTATCAATACATTTTTCAAACTTAACATTTTATTTAATCAAATTTCACAAGTTCTTTTCGTTTCAAATAATTTGCTCACTTCAATTCCTTAAAAGTTGCATCATAAAATTTTTGAAATTTATTATTTTTTTGAACTGAGTATAATAATTCTTTTTATATGTTTTAAAAAAGATGAGAATGTTGTTGGTGATGAGGTATGTTTATAGCCTTTGATTTTGGTAATATTGGGTATGTGGTGTAATGGGAATGGGTCCCTCCATTTAGGGTTAAGTCAAAACTAAAAGGTGAATTAGTGTGTGGCAATAGAGCTTTGTTGACTGTGTTTAGCCTTTTCTTTTCTTTGGACGTATGTATTTTTGATAAGGGAGTAATGAACACTCATCACAATTACTTGTAATTTGTTGTGAGTAATTCGCATATTTTTTAGGATAAATACACTATAAAATAAAGATTTAAACTTTCAATGGCCGACCTCTGACGACACTAGTGAGAACCAAAGCAAAGCGTCACATATTTTGCAAGCGCAAACATTTATGGCTTTGTGAGTCAACGTGTGACGGTAAAGGTTGTTAAAGTTGTTGAGCAGACTGAAAAATAGTAATGAGGTTTGCCGTTTATGAAGTTATATTTTGATATTTTTTAAATCAACCTAAAAGCCGACATTTATTTGTAAAACAGATGGTGTTTGGTATATGTGAGCATGTGAAAAGGAAAGAATCAAGTAGGAGGAATAAAGTCTCATAGAAAATTGCAAAAATAGTTCATGTGGTTTGATTATATTTCAAGTTTGGTCCACAGATTTTAAAAATTACAAATTTAATCCAAACATTCGAAAGTTTGTTGCAAATTTAGTCCCTACTGTTAGTGTCCGTTAGTTTTTAACGATCTGGGGACTAAATATGCAATATGATTAAACCATAGGTACCAATTGTGTAATTTTCTCCAAAAATTAAAAAGACACTAAAAAATCAAATAAAAATTATAAATAAGTTTTATAAACCATAAAGATGGCAGATTCAACCATCCTATCCACCAAACGTCATCATCACCTGATGTTATAGCATTTGCGTTGCAAGTTGCAACATACCTAAAATGAAAATAGAAATCAGAAAGGGGAGAAAAATGGTGGGGAGTGGCAGAGGCGGTGGCTCTTGTGAGAAGCAAAAAAACATAGATTACAAATCTACGAAGCCGTGAAAACAAATGACTAATGAAGCGATGGAAGAAGAAGAAGAGATGTACCTGAAGCAGAGTGCAAAACCAACCAAACATACAACATCCTTCAAAATCTAGCCCTCCCAATCAATCTGCCCTTCCTCCTCCGCTGCATTTTTAAATTCCGGCCACTACCATCACCACACCGTCACCATCGCCTAGGGCTTCAGAGAACTGAAAAAGGTTTCAGAGAACTGAAAAACAATCGACAAGATCGTTTGATATCATCGTTGATGACTGCATGTGGTCATCTTCCTTAGCGGCAAACAACCACTACCGGTATCGGCTCAGAAACCACCGCAACCACCATAGCACTGCCATCAGTACACCACTGCAGTTCTAAAAATCCGATGCCTCTCTCGTTTCTCTCTAATAGAAAGCCCTATATCCGATATGAAAGAAAGAAAGGGGAAAGCTTATACGCCGCTCCATCCGGTTCTCTCTCTTGCCAACCGTAGGATTTAAAACGTATGAGATACATAAAATCACTATTCATTCCCTGTATATTTAAATTATAAAGTAATAAAAAACAACTACTAATCAAAAAGTACATAGGATTTGAACCATGGTTGACTATGAAAAGAAGAAATTGTGCTACAACCACACCAAAGGATCTGATTTGTTTAAAATTTGGAAACAATATTATATGTCACGTATATAAATCAGCAAACGAAAAAATTACAAAAATGGATACGCGAACCAATCCATACATTTTAATCTTTTAACCTTAATTTTAATTTTTTAATTTTTATTTGATTTTTTAGTGTTTTCTTAATATTTAGAGAAAATTGCACAATTGTTCTCTATGGTTTAATCATATTGCATATTTAGTCCCTAGATCGTTAAAAACTAACGGACACTAACGGTGGGTACTAAATTTGCAACAAACTTTCAAATGTTTGGATTAAATTTGCAATTTTTAAAATTTGGGGACCAAACTTTTAATATGATCAAACCATAGGGACTATTTTTTTTAATATTCTCTAAAGTCTTATTTTAAAACTTGGAGTGTGAGATGATTTTTTTATTTATTATAATTATAATAATATATTATTGAGAAAGCGAAGCAGAAGGCAGGGTTGGTTTCTTTGTTTATATATTTTTGTTGGACATGGGATAAAAGCATTCATAGTAGAGTTTTTAAAAATATGTGAGTGTGTTTAGTATATTATATAGAATGGTTTTGAGGGGTTATGAATGAAGGAGAGAGAAAATATTATTGTTGTTTGGTATATTTGAATAATCAATGTTTAATCGTAATAAAAAAATTTAATATTTTTTAAAGTGTTTGTGAGTGGATGAGAGAGAAAAAAAATAAAGATGAGGGTAAAAATTATTATTTAATTGAAAAAGTAAAAAAATATAATAATTTTTAAAATAGTTATATGAATAAAAATAAGGAACTGATTGTAAACGTTTTAAGATTGAAGAATGGATGTTTTGTTTGTTGTTTATTTGGACATGTGGGAGTCATTGTTTACTTTAATAATTGAATTGATAACTCATAAAAGTGGAAACAATAATCAAATACAGGAGAAAGGCCTGAGGCGTGATTAAAAAGAGGGAATGAATGTTTGTTACTTAGTCAGGTATCAGTCGGGCGATGAGGATGAAGGTGGAGGTGTGGATGGTGGCTTGTTTCCTTGCATTGTACTACTGCTACGGCCTCAACTCCGACGGCCAAACATTATTGTCTCTGGCAGCCCACTGGAGTTCCGTGCCCCCAACCTGGAATGCCTCTGACGCCGATCCTTGTTCCTGGGGTGGCGTACTCTGTGATCCCAAGCATCCGGTGGTGGTGGTGGTGGTGTCTCTGGACTTATCAGGGTCGGGGCTTGAGGGTGAAATAGGACCAGAGGTCTGGCGCCTGACCGGACTCAAGTCCTTGAACCTAAGCTCCAACAGTCTCTCCGGTGGCATCCCCCCACAGATAGGCAACTGCACCCGCCTTCAACGCCTGGACCTCTCTCTCAACGCCCTCAGCGGCTCCTTACCCGAACCCATCTTTCGCCTTCCCGCTCTGGAGGCGCTCCACCTCAGCTTCAACCGCCTCACCGGCCCCATCCCCTCCAACCTGGGAAACGCCACCACGCTCCGCCGCCTCTCCATAGACAACAATCGCTTCACCGGATCCCTGCCCCCGACCCTCGCCTCCTTGGCCGCCCTTGTCTATCTAGACGCCAATCACGCAGGCCTGCACGGTAGTCCTATTCATATTCAGATGGGCTCTCTTACCAGTCTCGTCTATCTGGACCTCTCTTACAACGACTTTGGAGGCCGCCTTCCCCCTGACCTCGGGAACTGCACCAACCTCCAACAGTTTGCGGCTGTGGGCTGCGGCCTCACCGGTCCAATCCCCTCTTCTTTTGGCCGACTCACCAAGTTGACTCTCCTCTACCTCTCTATCAACCGCTTGTCCGGGAGCATACCACCTGAGCTCGCCAACTGCACCTCCCTCGCTGATCTCCAGCTCAACCGTAATCAGCTGGACGGCACCATTCCACCCGCCCTTGGTAGCCTTAACCTCACAGCCCTCTATCTCTTTACCAACCGTTTCACTGGCGAGGTTCCAATCAGCATCTGGAACATCCGAACCCTCGAGTACCTTCTTCTCTATGACAATCGTCTCTCTGGCCGCCTGCCCGATGACGTCGCCCGCCTCACCCGCTTGAAAGAGTTTACTCTCTTCGATAATCATTTCTCCGGCGTCATACCTCAGACCTTAGGACTCAACGCCACCCTCACCATACTCGATTTCTATAACAACTCCTTCACCGGACCAATCCCTCCAAATCTTTGCTCCGGGAACCGGCTGGAGAGGCTCATTTTGGGCTTTAACTCTTTCCAAGGGACTATTCCTTCCCAGTATACCAACTGTCCCACTCTTAAGAGATTGATCATAAACAACGCTAATCTCACAGGCCCTCTTCCACACTTCCTCAACAACCCAAACCTCTTATTCATGAGCCTTGAGGGCAACCGCTTCACCGGAGAGATTCCACCTACCTTTCGTAAGCTTACTAATATCACAAACATCAACCTCTCCATGAACAGGCTTTCAGGTCTTTTACCACATGAGCTAGGAAACCTCCTGCAGCTTCAGGCTCTGAACCTATCGCACAATGCGCTCCAAGGTCCTCTCCCCCCTCAATTAGCCAGTTGCAGCAGGTTGTTGAATTTGGATGTAAACCATAACTTGTTCAATGGCTCTATTCCGATTGCTTTGCGGACCATGTCAGGCTTGTTGACTCTTGATTTGAGTCAAAATCAGTTTTCAGGAGGCATTCCAAATTTCCTATCTGAATTCCAAGCCCTCACAGAGCTTCGACTTGGTGGAAACCCTTTAGGCGGGATTATACCTCCGTCCATGATAGAGCTCAAGACCCTTGTCATGTTGAATATCAGCAACAGTGGTCTAACAGGTGATATTCCCTCAGGTTTCAGTAAACTGGTGATGTTACAACAGCTGGATATTTCTCATAACCATCTAACTGGCACTTTAGCATCACTTTCAGAGCTCCGTGGGTTAACCGGGCTCAACATCTCCTACAATCTCTTCACTGGTCCGATACCCCCGAATCTGGTGAATTTTCTAAACTCGTCAGTTTATTCATTTTTGGGAAATGTAGATCTTTGTGTTGATTGTGGGCTGAATAGTTGTGATGCTGCCAGCAGAAAGTTGGGACGTTGCACCAATCATTCAAACAGACAGAAAGGTCTTACCAAGTTTCAAACTGCAATGGTAGCTCTTGGGACATCAGCATTTTTGTTTGCAGTTGTTGTTGGGCTTGGTCTCCTGTTCCAATCTCGGCAAAGAGAAAAACATGATATCGAAGAAATGTATGATGATAAAGACGCTAGAGAGGACAGTTTTTCGCTGTTTCACAAAGTAATGGAAGTTACCGAGGATCTAAATGACAGGTACATTATCGGGAGAGGGGCCCACGGAACTGTGTATAAGGCTTCATTGGGTCCTAATGGAGTGTATGCTGTAAAGAAACTAATGTTTGGAAGCAATAAAGAAGGGAGCACCAGTATGGTTAGAGAGATTGAGACGGTTGGGAAGGTGAGACACAGAAATCTTGTGAGATTGGAGGATTTTTGGATGAGGAAAGATTACGGTTTGATTTTGTACAGGTATATGCATAATGGTAGTCTTCATGATATTCTACATGAAGTACATCCACCTCCATTTTTAGATTGGAGAATTCGTTGTAACATAGCTCTTGGAACCGCCCACGGTTTGGCATATCTCCATTTTGACTGTGATCCACCTATAGTTCACAGAGATATTAAACCCATGAATATTCTATTGGATGCTGATCTGGAACCTCACATCTCAGACTTTGGCATTGCAAAGCTTCTAGATCAATCATCTCTGGCACTAATGAGTGGCACACTCCGGGGCACCATTGGCTACATTGCTCCAGGTGAAGGAATAAAATTATGTTTGATTTTATTTTAATGATTGAATAACGTGTGTGTGTGTGTGTGTTATGTGTTGTTATTGGACAGAAAATGCATTTACATCGACAAAAAGCAAGGAGTCTGATGTGTACAGTTATGGGGTTGTGCTACTGGAATTGATAACCAGAAAGAAGGCGGTTGATTCATCATTTGCAGATGGAATGGACATTGTGAAGTGGGTGCGGTCTGTTTGGAATGAAAAGCAAGAAATAGAGGAGATTGTGGATGCAAGTCTTTGTGATGGTTCTTGTGTAAGGGAACAAGTGACCCAAGTGCTTCAACTTGCTTTGAGGTGTACGCAAACGGAATCAAGCAGAAGACCGTCAATGAGAGAGGTAGTCAAAGAGTTGGAGGGTGTGTATGCAGCAGCAATCAAGAGCAAGCTCGAGTAGTATAACTCACCCTGACCCACTTCAGATTGTTATGTATTTGCATTTGCCTATAAAATCTACTACTAGTCTACTACCACTCACTCTTGACACAACAATAAGCAAGCTATTTTGAGGGTTTCTTTTGTAAATGATACAATAAGCAATAAGCAATTTTGTTAAAACAAGCTGACGTTCATCTGTTGTTATGTTCTGGGCATGGTGACGATGAGACTTTTCTTCAACCTCATGATACGTGTAAAACATCATAACTTAACTTTTGGTTAGTGGGTCCGAACCCTCCCCCTTGCAGAATGGAGGATGCTTGATTGCCCCAACTTAAGCTTTCTTGGTTACTTGGTCGATACGCAATATCAACCAAAGCTTTCTCTGGCAAGACAAATAAATTATTAATATTAGAGTTAATTAACAGGTTTGGGTACAAAGAGTTTTTTGTAACAGATTAGGGTATTGTGTTTTAAATTTTGTAACCAGTTAAGGTATTAAGACTAACAGACGTTAGTTATTCTGTTAAATTTAAATAAAAAGACTAAAATACCCTTTTATGGACTAGTTTTGTAATTTTAGATCTTTCTTTTTTTCAGGGACCATTAGTTCAATTAAATAAAACTTAAAAACAAACCAACCCTCCTTTCCCCATTACCATCATCAGAACCTTCAACCCATCATCACCATCGCCTAGCCACCATCACCCCCATCTATCCTCGCCGGCACCATTGCCACCATCTAGCCACCATCACCATCGTTCATCACCATCGTTTATTACCCTCGCTTTTCCCTCTGTTCGGAATAAACCACCCCTGACAACCCTAAAATCGTCAAAAGGGTAAACCTTCACCATATAGGCATCATCATCGGCAACCGCGGGTCACCACCTAAATGTTGTTGCAGCTTTGATTTGGGGCATTCAGACATTCTAATTAGTAATCAACTGTGGATATGGAAGGGGAAGTGAACAGAAAAAGTTGATAATGGTGGTGTTGACGGCTGGTGGTGGGTGGTCGGTTGGAAGATAGAAGGGGAAAAAGGGGACAGTGGTGGTGTTAGCAGTTGGTGGTGGTTTCTCGGTTGGAATTAAAAAAAAGGGAAAAGAAAGGGGTATTTGGTGATGCGGTCGATGGTGATGGTGATGATGATGAAGGCACTAGAGACAGAGATGGATGACAATGGCGGTGGTCGGCGGTGGCCGGCGGTGATGTCCAACGGCGGCGGTGAAAGGGCTGGGTAGGTGGTGGGGGCTTGGTGGCCGGCGGCGGTGAAAAGGCTGGGTAGGTGGTGGGGGCTTGGTGCCCGGTGGCGTGGGTAGGAGCCGACGGTAAGGGCTGGGGTTGGTGGCCGGCGGTGAGGGCTTGGTGGGTGGTGGCCGGCGGTGAGGGCTTGGTGGGTGGTGGCCGGCGGTGGGGGCTTGGTGGGTGGTGGCCGGCCGTGGGGGCTGGGGTGGTGGTGGCCGCTGGTGGAAGCCGGTGGTGGGTTCTGAAATGTAAGAGGTGTGTGTGTGGGTGTGTTTTGTGCATTTACACACACACACACACACACACACACACACACATATATATATATATATATATATATATATATATATATATATATATAATTACACAAACAAACCTTTTTATGTATTAAATGACATAAAAAGTCCCTGTAAGGTAAAAAGAATAAATGCCCTTAGATTTAACTAAAAAACTAGTGTTAATACCTTAACTTGTTACAAATTGAAAACACAATACCCCTACCTGTTATAAAAAACTCTTAGTACCCAAACCTGTTATTTTCAATAAACCACAGGGACCATTTGCGTAATTAACTCTCAATATTATTATCATATCCAAACGTTGGTTTCATCATTAAAATCATTAACTTTTGACACTCACACTAACCATTTCATTAGGTTAGAAACACTAGTTATAATTATTATTAATTAGGTGTGCACTAACTTCATTTAAAAATCCAAATTTGTGGCTCATCACGCACCACAAATTCATATATACATGCATACATATGGGACTCTTAATCATGTTTTATTGAGGTGCTTTAGAGAAAATGACAGGGTTGGTGAAGATCATGAAATAAACTCCAGACTTCGGTGAGTTTTATGGTTGTGCTTTAGTGACTCAAGTTCCTTCCTTTGTCATTGTTTTACTAGTAACAACTATTTAGTTGGGTAATTTAGTTAGAACCATTGACTCAAATTTTGAATTAAGCTGATAACCAGGAATCAACAATAAGCATTCTTATCATGTCATGATCCTTCTCCTTGTCAACTCAGCCAATGATACTATTGAGATAGGAACAGGCGTGATGGATTTGAGCAATAAGCACAGTTTGCATCAAAATGGCGCTCCAGAATTTTTACCAAACACACAACTACACAGTCATAATTGTTCCTTACTTTCATGATTCCAAATATGAGGTGGCCTAGTGGGTTTAGTGGTTCATTTTGATCTTGACCTACACCATATGGATGTAGATATGACGTTTATATATGAGGACTTGCATGAGAATATCTATATGACACGACCAGAATGATTTAAACTCAACAAGTCAAACCAGTGGCATCTTGATTTTTAACGAGTATCAAGTTCATTTAAGAACAAGGATGAGTGTTTGTACCTCAAGATGAATAGAAGTAGACTCAGCATCTTCCTTCTCTATGTTCATGACAAATTAATAACAAGCAATAACTAGTTTTATACATGTCCGGTGGCTGCGTAGTTTAATGTTTACTCTAACAAAACTATCTTTCTTCGCATTTTGAACGATAACAATATTTGTTTTAGGATTAAAGTACAACTTGTTTAACTTTTGAGTAGAAAAAAAAAAGAACAGACTTGGTTAATAAATAAACACCATGTATTACACAAGCAGAACTGCATTGATGCACCCATCATTCTCAGGATTATTCGTTACTTGGGCATATTTCCCTGCATCAACCCAAGTGCATGACAGATAAGCCGCTATGCGTTATGGAAATTATACCGATAATAATAATAATCTTACCCCATACTACTTTTCCAGCTGGTGTCACAAGACCTAGTTCACTCACGTTCACCTAACATTCATAATTTAATGAAAACTTAAGGTGAAATTACGTTTAGAAGAAAACTAAATAAACATGTGTGTGAGTGTATAGCACACAATTATACCTCAATGATGGTTCCCTTGGTGACAACTCCAAGAGAGGTATACATCGGACCATTAGGGTTTTTCTTCACACCAATCATCTCAAGATTGAAAGTGCATTTAAGTTCAGGGTGTGTCACATGGGCTTTGGTGAAGCGTAACCCAGATGGACGAATAAAACGCTCATATTTTGGTGGTTTCCTCGTGAAACCTTGCCCTACAAATGTAACTTTTGTGATCATCCTCTTCCACTGCTTGGCTGCAAACATCATAAACTCAAGTATTTCAGCATACAATATAGCCAACAGAAAACAGCAAGAGCAGGAGAGATACTCACTTTTCCTTTTACCAGTTCTAATTACTTTAAACATCTCATCTTCAGCCACTGGCCTCACCTAAACACACATTCCATACCCATTCATGAACATCAAAACCTAATCAACAGTCATGTAGATAACAGCTGAAGAGGAATTGTTCCCTTACCTTAGGTAGAGGCACGTCCCACTTCCCAGCTTTCTCCTTCCTTTTTTGTTTTACTGTGTTGCTAAGAACCTTCATACATGCATACAGATAGAATAATATGAATATGTTTAAATATAGATTCGACAAATTATATGCTAGCATGTACTGTGTTGCTAAGAACCTTCATACATGCATACATATACTACAATATGAACATGTCTGTAATAAGATTCAATAACTTCAAAGCTAGCAAGCATTCGAGTGTGTAATATCAAATCAACAGTTTTAAGCAACACACCTTTGCACGTGTGGTGGCATCACGATCAAGAAGATATGCAGGCAGCGCGCCTTCATGAACATCATCATCCACCTTGCGTCTGCTTGACGATTCTTCATGCATGGCCAGCCTATAAAATATGCAAATATAACCAAAAGAATAACAGAGCAGTACACGATGAGCAGCATATTAAATAACAGAAACATTCTGGTAACTAGAATATCTTCACCAAGAAAATAAAAAACAAAAGAGATGGACAAAATTTAAGATACTAACGTCTTCTTCATTTGAGCCTTCTCTGCATATCGTTTCTTAGCAAACATCTTACCCTTGATTCCTAGAGCCTGAAATAAAGAATAAGAATGTTTAGTGTTCCATGACTTATGATCGGATCGAAACTTGAAGTAAAAGATAGATTTGGGCGAGAGATGAAATAAAAGAAAAATAAAGAGAGAGAACCGTTTGGGCAATTTGAGAGCGCTTGTGAACTTGTCGAGCTTCCTTCTTCCGCTTCCTCTCAAAATGATCAGGGCGGTATCCATTTCTCTTCCTGTGAAGCTCTATGTAATCTCCTTGAGGCTTTTAAAACCAAATACAAAGTAATAAGAACCAACTAAAATCAATCTTACAAACTAACTGACTGACTAACCGACTGATATAGCACCACTTCCCGTTCAATCAAGATTCAAATATCTGTTCAAAGTTCATTCAAGTAGAGAATTCGGAAGATGAAACTAACCATGATGGGCGTCGATGAAGCAGATTCAGAGAGTTGTGTGTTGCAGACACAAATATAAATCTAACTGTTTGATGAAGCAAAATGATGAATGAATCAAAGACTTATGATATATAATACATGAAACACCGAGGCAAAGGAAACGAACCTCTCAGCCTCTCTCGCCAACGGCTCTGGTGCTCTTACGGGGCGAAAAGAGAATAGAAGAGAAGAGAAGAGTATAATATAGCAGTATACAAAACCCTAGCATGGTTGACAACTAGCCCAAAATCCTAATTTTCCATTTCCACACGAAAACAGCCCGTGGGCCTTGTCCCAGATAACATATCAAATTGGGGATTTTAGACTAAAGTTTATTTTTCAATTTCCGCCTTTAACATTTCATTTTAATTATTATTTCAATCTAAAAATCTTTTTTCAAATGTTATTATTTTCATCCACTTTATTAATATCGGCTAAACCCTTTCGTTAAAATCAATGGTGTCTTAATCTTTTTCAACACCTAATTATCCAACTAAAACGGATTAGCAAATTAATATTCAACTAAAACTAATAAACATATGAAGCAACTAATGAGGCCGGCCAATTAACTCAATCCACCTAGAAAGCTTCGGTTTCTACACTCTTCGATGAAATCAAGTTCAACTAATTTGGATTCGGCACAATTCAATTTCAACAAAGTTTGATATGGACATCGATTTCAACACTTGGAATATAATATTGTTCGATTGAGGTCTGCTATCATTGTCTTCGTTGTTCGATTAAGGTTTGGTTACTTTATTGTTCGATTAAACATTGTCATTTGTAATCATGTTGCCTTTTCTATTTCTACATCATTCTGTTTGCTATTTGATTTATCTTATTTTTCGATTAGACAAGGAAACATTGTTGTTAGATTGCGGGAGATATATAATACAAATTAGAAGGATAAAATTATGTTTTTATTTAAAATGTAAGACACCTATACAGTATTTTAACATAGAGTATAACTGTTTATGTAATAGTTTCATTTTTACCCCGATTTAATCAACTTCTTCTAACTATTGTATTATTTAATATACATTATTTAATAATATGATATTATTTAATTCACTTCATTAAATTTTATTTTATTTATAATAATATAAATTGACATTTAAATTTATAGTTACTAATCGTATTTTTATAACTAAATACTATTTAAATTAAGTATTATTTTATTAAAATACTTATATCTATATCTATATCTATACTACTATATAATACATATCTTTGGATAGAGATGTAATTTTGTCAATAATACAAATTTTGAAGCAACATTTATAAATGAGTGCAATGCATTTAAGAGGGGTAGAATAGGAAATTGATTTAGATTTTAAGACACTTAGGGGCAACACGGTAAATATATCTATTAAATTTTATATACCTTAACATTTTTATATTACTAATCATATTTTTATAACTAAATACTATTTAAATTAAGTATTATTTTATTTAAATATTTATGTATATAACTTATGTATATCTTCATATTTATAATAACTATAATATTGATGTTTTTCTAAGGGCGTATTTTGAGTTTAAATTTTAATATTTATTTATATATTTTATAATATAAATAAAAGAATGATAGAATAATAATTTTACATATGAATTAAAACACTCATATGAAAAGTCATGTTTATATTTTAAAAAATTAACCATTTTATTTCATTTGTGCCCTTATAATAAGTAAAATATATGATGTTTATAATACAAATGGTAAAGCATATACACGTGGCCAAACAAAAACGTCATTTACTTTCAATATCGTTCATTTTTTTGCGATTGAGCACTAATCCTTATTTCCTTTTCCGTTTGTCGGTTATTAACAGCTCAATAACAATCAAGATGGTAATTTATGGTTACAAATTAACTATTAATTTTCTCAAGTCTATGCAAATCACCACCGAAAGTTACCTCTGAATAATCATAAAACTCTAACTTATATTCACAAGACAACCCCCGCCCTCTATAATCTAGGTAGTAAGTGATTTTTGACTACAAATAACACCTGTGATTTCACTAATATTATTGGGATAATATAGTTGTTTCAAAGACTTTTTGTAATATACGTAATTGTTTTTTTTCATTCAATTTTTTCAATAACTATATTTTGATTTTTTAAATTTACGTTATAACGCACCAAACCCATACTAATTAAAATCGAATTCCTAAAAGATCGTTTAACAGTCGTACCGACGTAACGCGTGAACCATTTCCACTAGTAATAGTAATGACTTGGAACATTTAAAAATAGGTTTTTTTTAACAAAAAAAAAAAGAAAAAGAAAAAGAAAAAGAAAGGGAGTATTGTTTTGTGTGGTTTCCGTCCGTGTTTATTAGACCTAGAATTGAGAAAGCAGATTGGTTATCGTTATCATCATAATCATCATCCGGAAGTGGAAGTGGAAGTGGATTGAATTGAGTTGGGTGATGAGATGATGATGGCTTCGCATATCCAATCAATCCCACCACCATATCTCTTGAAATCGAAACCATGTCCCCCCACACCACCCAGGTCGGTGCTCCTGAGATGTTCCGCTTCAGCGGCTCCCCCAACAAGAACAATCAATACCATGAAGCCCTCCCCGGCCGAGGTCTCAAGAACAATCATGGAGTTATCCTCCGTTGCTACTTTCTCCTCCTCCTCCTCCTCCGCCGCCCAACAAGACACCTGGCCGCTCGCTGTCGGGGTCCGCTTTGCCGTTGACCCCCAAGGCACACCCATCGTCTGCCTCAACCACCACCACCACCACCACACAAGGTCCAGCCTTAATGTTCAGGTACCCTACCCTACGTCAAAACCTTCATCTTTCTTCTTCTTATTACTAACAGCTCCCTCTTTCTCTATTCAATACACTCAAGTTAGAGCAATGCGGCCTGCGAACAACACAATGCACCATCCAAGGCACCCTTCACAGACCTGACGATCAATCTGTCTTGAAGGTACCTAACTCTTAATTCATCTTACACACACAATAATTATTATTATTATTACAATAATAATAGTAATCTTACCACTGTATTATTCCTTTTCTCAGTCGCTATGGGAAAAGAGGTTTGGAGAAAAAGCAGACGCTGACTTTATTCACATTCTTGATGTGGATCGGGTGCTGCAAATGGACAACTTCATGGAGGATGGTGTCTGGGTTACCTCTTCAGACTACAGACTGGCAGCCGCTGATCCACTCAGAGATTTCGCTCACCATCTAGTCCATGAGATTAACACACATAACATGGAAGATGTTCTCCGCTTTTGCAATATCTATGTGGACTCTGATGTCCAGGTTTGGATACCAATCCAAAAGTAAAGTGGACACTTTTGTTAGTGTATCATATATTATTATAACACGCACAATCTGATTATTCTTCAGGTGTCCGAAGCAAAGATGGTGTGGGTTGATCGCTTAGGGTTTGACATCCATATCCATTCTCCCCAAAATGAGGTCTTTGAGGTCAGGATCCCTTTCCCTAGGGAAGTCACCAGTTTGAAGGGAGCCAAATCATCTTTTAATGGCATGTCCCAACTAGCGTGGGAAGTCGAAAAAAATTACCATCCCCTAGAATTTGAGAAAATTAAACAGTTGAAGAAGATCGCTGCCAAAGTAAAGTCACCAACTTAAAAACTAAATTGTAGGGCTGGAGCTTCATGGTGACAAAAGCTGGTCCAGCAAGAGTTTGGTAGAGAAACACAATTAAAGCCTGGTGATTATCATGTTCAACAAAATTTGTTTGACTTTCTTAATTTTCTATCCTGCATCCTGATTTTAAGAGTACCATTTTGTAAGATGGCTGTATCATTTTAGCTTTGGGATAGTTATTCTATTAATAACCAGCTTGTTTCAGCGTGCATAACTTCGAACCTGTTTGGATATCAACCAAGGCTGAGAAAGTAAGCATGTTGTATATCTAGTATTCTGACTAAGAGCACAATTGGAAATGTTGCATTTACTAAAGATGTGTGCTGGTAACAACATTCATGTGTTATATGTATGGCATATATGCATGTACATATTATGTTATTGTACTCCACTTGTATCGAGCTATAGTGATTATGTGTAATTATGAGTTGACCTGTAGGCATATGAGATTAGTAGACAAGTTTTGGAATATCAAGCTGCAGCAGTTGCTTTGAGAAGCACTCTGCAACCACACTCTTGATCTTACCCATTAAGTTTGTACACTTGGTGCTGCTGCCCCAATTACCATTATAATTTTCTAGGCTCTCTGCGCTATATTTCACGTCATTGCTAGGACTATGACGAGGACTAGCCTTGCCTTCCACCAAGTTCAAGTAGTTGTGTGCGTAGCTCTTGTAAACAGGGACTGTGACTTTCACAGTTAGTTGGCATCTCAAACCACTATCTCACAATTAGTCTTAAGCATCATATGCAACCTTGCGATGGACTTTTCCAACCATTCATATGACTTGGACAATGAATTAGGATAATATCCACACCAAGTTCACTGCTTAAAGAAAATTAATATAGTCTTTCATCTTTAGAACGTGAGAGCTTACTTGAGCACATTCATGCATACGTGCAATGAGCTTGTAGGTTAGAAACAATTCCTTCAATTATTGTATCATGTCACAGGCTTGGTAGAATTCCAAATATTTTTAGGGTTCAGGGTCATTGTTACCAACATAAGACACGACGTATTTGATGGGTCATCTGCATGTTTTGTATGAGCGTCATTGACAAATCTAGAGGCATTGGCAGCAGGTTCATCAGGTATGATATTTTTTAAGAAAACATAACCTCTTGTTGGTTTTGAGGATAGTTCTCAAATTACAGTATCGATTTAAAAATTTTGTGACATTTAGTTTTTCTTTGTCCAAGATGAAGCTAAGAATGGTTTTGGAATCTTTAATAATTGATTATCCTTTCTTTTATATTTCACCTTTGGTAATGAACGACCAAGTAATTTCCAGAAGCAAAAAGCTATTCATGTAGGTAATGTTTCGTAGGGATTTGTATGTCAATTGATAATTAACTTTAGCGACGGAAGCAAAAGGTCATGTAAAACAAATATTCATCCCACCAATAATCTTATTGAAAGAATACGTGAAACTAGAAGAGCGCAGAACCATAAGATGTTAAATTACAATATTTGATGCGAAGTGATTGATTTGTAATGTAAGAGTAAATTTCATTTTTGGTTCATGAGGTTGGGCTAATTTAATCATTTCAGTCCAAAAAAGAATATTTTGACATATTAAGTCCTGAGATTTGCAATTTGTAACGATATTGGTGGGCAATAGTCTAAGATTCTTAATAGCTCGAACAAGCACACAAATGGTTACTTCTTGCTTTTGTGCCCAAGCCTACGTGTGCGTAGTAAGTGTTTTTTTTACATATCTTCGCAAAATCGTAATGACTTGCTTTTAACAAACAAAAAGTTAATAACATTAACATTTTAAATTTACTGTCAAATCTATATAAATTGTGTACGACAAGACTTGAACTACTAACCTTCTAAGTTTAAAAATAAATAATCATACAAGAAACCTGGATACCGTTAAACCAAAGCTTTTTATACAAAAAGTTTAATGCTTGTTATTTAATTTATGAGGTTACTATATAATTATTTAAAAACCTATATTACGATAAGATTTTAATATGTAGCAGGAAACTTAAAAAGACGGTTATTATTGGTGCGAGAGGATTACTCATTACTCTCCTCTCCTCTTTAAAGCTTACAAATATCTGAAAATGACAAGGGGGCTTCCTCTTGACTTGAAGAAGCCCTAATTGTTATTATTATTATTATTATTATTATTAGGTTGAGGAGAGGAGAAGAATCATGGACATGATGAATGAATCAAGAGGTATGGCGGATGGTAATGGTGATGAGTCGTCTTCGTCTTCGTCTTCGTTTATAACGGAGATATCACAGGACCAGCTGGTGTCCATCCTTGTACTCCTACCCCTCGAATCCATCGTATCTTTCGCCATGACTTGCAAGAAGACCATAAGCCTCACTCGCTCCCACACTCTCTGGAAGTCCCTCTGCGCCAGGGACTGGGGTCACTCAACAGTCGACGCCATCATCACCTCTGCTTCTGCTTCTGCTTCTGCTTCTGGTGCTTCCTCTTCCTCCTCTCTCGACTGGAACCGCCTCTACCAGCGCCTTCGTAACCTGGATCGGGTCTCTTGCTTCAACCTCACAGATGTCTCCTTTGGCCCCAGCCCCAGCCCCAGAGCCTCCCATTCTCTCAACTTTTTATCCGGATGTCTCTTTCTCTTCGGTGGCGGATGCGAGGGAGGTTAGTCACTCACCCTTTCCTTGTATTGCTTTCATCATAAGATCAGATTACATTAGATTAGATTACCTTAGATACATGTTTATGTAATTCATGATTGCCACTAGAATAGAATCAACTCAGGCTTAATACCTACCTAACAATAAATTAACCACCTGATGTTGATTTGTGAAACTTACTTGCGTCCATGGCAGATCTTAATTTGTTAGGTTAGGGGCTTCTTGCTACAAGGGTAAAAGTATCCCTTGTTTGTTAATTGTTTTCACACCTGCTGCGTGTTTATTGCAATCTTGCTTCTTGAATGCTGCTGGTAAGTTTGGGTAGGATCATTGGGTGTTGCTGTTCCCCACTGACTTGCTAACCATCACCATTTCGCATGTGTCTGCTAACCACCTCTAAAACATTCCTTTGTCCTCAATGCACATGACCACCCTCCCTTGCCAATGATTGCTTATACATCATGTTACTTGTTAACTGTGAGTTTTTTTTTCCCCCATATACAGGAGTTGTGTGGTTGGACTTCCAACATTTGTTATCTTCAGTGAATTATTATGTTCATGCATCTGTGTCTTTTGTTAGCCAATGATTATACATCATGTCCTTCCTTTTGATTTGCTTCTAGGACGGCATCTTGATGACACATGGGTAGCGTATATAGGGAACGCCTATAAGAGAACGGTGAACTGGCACAGAGTCATATCAGGGGGGCCGAGTGGGCGGTTTGGGCATTCATGTGTTGTAATAGGCAATTGTCTTGTTCTGTTTGGAGGTATCAATGATAGTGGGATCCGTCAGAATGATACATGGATAGCACAAGAAGCGATAGATGAGAGCAACAGTAGTACAAGTACATTGTCATGGAGACTACTTGATGTGGGTCCTGTTGCACCTCCAGCTCGGGGAGCTCATGCATGTTGTTCTATTGATAACCGAAGGATGCTTATCCATGGAGGTATTGGGTTGTCTGGGACAAGACTAGGAGATACATGGGTGTTATATTTATCTGAGAATCTTTGCTTTGGCACATGGCATGAAAGCGTGAGTCGTCCAGTTCCTTCACCTAGATCAGGGCACACATTAACTTCTACCGGAGGAAGCAGAACGGTTCTGTTTGGAGGAAGAGGAATGGGTTATGAGGTGCTTAATGATGTCTGGTATTTTGATTCATCAGAAGGACACTTAAGATGGGTACCGGTATTGTTTGAGCTGAGTAATATACCTGGTGGGCTTTCCCTTGCTAGGGTCGGACACTCAGCCACCTTAATTTCAGGAGGGAGAGTGCTTATTTATGGAGGAGAAGATTCATACAGGCACAGGAAGGATGACTTTTGGTTGTTAGATATCACTCAAGACCAGAGGAGGAGGGTGTGGAGAAGACTTAAATGCGAGGGATATCTGCCCAGGAGCAGGTCATTCCATCGAGCTTGTGCAGATGAATCTGGACGTTATCTGTACGTGTTCGGTGGAATGGTCGATGGGATCCTGCAGCCTGCTGAACCCACTGGGCTGAGGTTTGATGGAGAACTTTTTGTTGTAGAGCTTTTATTGTAGCCTGCTCAACAGATGTGAATACATGTAAAGAAAAGTATTTCATGCATCTTGACCAGTGTGATTAAGGTGTTGTTCACTACGATCTTAATGCTTGAAACTAGCTGGAAAATACATTAGGATGTTAGCTGTTGATGGTGAAATGATGATGATGTTTCATGTTATGTGATCTTAGACATCTGTCATTGTCTTGAGATACAACTCACGCTGAAATTGTATACAATGCCATTGCCTGTGTTGTATGGTATGAACAAAGGGGACGCATATAAAAATGTCAACCCTTAATGTAATGGGATTAGGTTTTGGTATTTTCAATTGTCTTCGTGTCATGGTTGAGGCTTCATTGTTATAGGCACAGGACTCATGCATTATCTTTTTACTTTCAGTTTGGTACTTTGGTATGCCTGTTACGTTGACAAAGTCTATTGCCATGCCACTACATACAAGGTTTTGGTGGAACATATTGTAATGTGTTGCCTGTGTATGGCAACCACAAGTGGGAAAGAGTGAGTGGGGCACCTGCTTTGGGTGGTCCTATTTCTACACCCTTCCATTCATAATCTACAATTCTGCATAGGGACCCGCTTCAAACAACAACATAGTTGAGGCACTGGTCCTGATATGGCCTTATTTGTCCCTACAGTGCAGCAAGCACAGTAGAATGTTCACGTGCAGATCTACGTCAGATCCATATCCAAGTACATTCCTATTATTCATTGCCGTGAAATGCACATTGTCCGAACACCAATTCGATACTGGTTTTTATTCTTTTGTGCTTGTTCCAGTAATATACATTTGCATTTGCTAACAAGACATAGTTTTTAATTTTGTATATTACCTTGTAAAGTACAAAGCTGTGCTTATTTCCATGTGATGATCACAGCTGTATGCATGTGAACAAGGACGGATAAAAAAAGAAAAAAACAATATGTCACGAGAATGGCTAATAAGAAAGATTTAGTTTTGTTCTCCAGATCTCTCCAATTACCTTTTTTGGTGTAGGATCATCCGGACTTCTATTTCGTTGTCCTGAAGTGAAGTACAACCATCCGTTCCAGAATCCTACTAGTGTGGTTTTCATACGATAAGGAAGCTTCCCAACAACCAACCATTTCTGGAAAAGAAAAAAATGAATAAACAAATAAATTTACATTCCCCCTAAGTATTTGTTCAGGCCAACAGCATGATCAATCTCAAGTTGAGAAACCATTCAAATATTATCGATAACATCATAACTGCTGGTATAAGTCAACATAACAAACAGACAAAGCCTTCCTGTTCTTTGATTTCTTCTCTCAAGTGTTTTCGTAAAAGAGAGAGAAAAAAAACAATGATCCTGATATCTAAATTCATTATGGGCTCTAGATTATGATGATGCCAACAACTCATTTGCTCTAGTGCTTTGTACATGTGGATTTGAATTGTTAGTTTCATCCAGCCATATATCACAAACAAATGATAGATAAAAAAAACTTTATTACTAGTGTTATCAAATTAAATTGGAAAACTTCTCCAACAAGGATCATATTCTTAGTGTTAGGGTGCTTCTCGGTAATGCCACCAGCAATAACAATTGAATTGTTGACAACTACCCAAGCAAATTCTATGTGCGAGTAAGGCTTAGGCATAGGAGGTAAAACCTTCCACTTCATCTAATCATCTAACATGTAGACATCGCCATAAACAACCTGTCGATTTTTAGCTATAATCAAATAATAATAACAATAACAATAATGATAATATTAACATCTTAATCAATATTACTTCATGGACATCCATAACACCACACCAAAAGAAAGGGAATACTAAATATTAAGTGCATCTTAACTATATTACTTTATCTATTCCTCCGGGAACACTTGAATATAGGCGAAGTTGGTTTGCCCATAAAATCAAGTTCTTGACCACCAATCGCATACGACCTCTCATCCACCACAATACAAGCCCTGAAACAAATTTAGAGACGAAAAGATAATCAATTACAAATTTACAATAATTATCAAATTAGTTGCAAAAACATAATAAAGATTTCAGCAAGCTGTCAATAACAAAATATCACTCGATGATGGAGAAAAGAGTTACAAATCCAACATAAGATCCTTGATATCATAGTGTCAATTCTATTTTTATTGTTTGATTTTTCTTATTGCTAGATATGTATTACAGTGTATGGAGGTAATGAGATTCAACCGTTGATGTAGAGGATTCATAAAATGTGTTTATCCTATGTTGTTTTCTTCAGAAGACTTTGTGAAGAATAAAGTGGAAAGTAATAGTTAAAAGGTTCCATGGGTCATACAATGGGTTTTAGGATCCGCGTAGAGAAATGTCAAACTTGATGGTTTAGGCGGGAAACAGAAAAGTCCAATGCTCTAGTTGCTTGCCGCGTGATTTTAGAAAGCTTTGTTTATTAAAAGGTATAGATTTTGTTGTGGTTTGGTGTAGAAACTTTAGATATCCATGTAAATCGTTAACATGAATCCCATCACAAACAAAGATTCACTCTTCTCAATGACGTACAAAATTTTAGATCCACTCTTCTCGGTGGCAACGATAAAATTCAGATTCAAACAAAGAAACCTATGTTTAGTCGGTGAATCAACCGAGCAAAATGTATTCAACAAGAATCATTACTGTTTTTGAAATCATTCAAAATCCTAACTCCCAAATTCACGATTTGAAATGATGAATCTAGTTCTTAAAATCGATTATCAAACATAGCCTATAATCGTCACCGGTTTTCTACAATATTACCCGAAATCTACCCTTGATCGCGATTTATGCAACCGATAGGTTCGCGTTTTAGGTTTTATTTAACTAATTTTGCCGCTAACAATTGTATACAATCAAGAACTACTATGATTAATTTTAAAGATTTTGTAATGCCCCTTGTAAATTTGGTAGTTCTGGATCAGAGGCAGTGGGCCAGGGGAAGAGTCATCGACAGGAGAGGAGTTCTGGAGTGGTTGTGAAGAATAGTCGGTGACATAATGAAACAAAAGAGAAAGAGGGTAGCGGTGGGGACCGGGGTTAAGGTGGTGACATAAGCTTATGCATGGAACACTTGTATGATGTGTTTTGTTGTTTTGTTGCATACTTTTTAAAGTATAGTAAATAAATTACATGAAAAAACTATATATTATATTTGCTATTTGATTTGTGAATTTTTATCACACATATTTTAAATAAATTTTATATGCATATGTAGGTGGAATGACCACATTGCGACGGTATATTTGACTTTTGAAATACATAGCGTTTTGTGAAAGAAAAAAACATTACATTGTTTAAAAAAATATTTGTTTGACCTATAGGTGTTGGATCTAGAAAGGCTGGTGCAACCAAAACCAAATCACTTAGAAGATTTTGGTACAACAAATAAAGGACTTCCGAAGCTAAGTGTGGAACTTCCGAAGGAAAAAGAAGCTCTTCCGAAGACAAAGTGTAAAACTTACTTCCGAAGGAAAACTCCAACTTCCGAAGATAAACAACCTACTTCCGAAGATCAAGACGTAGAATGAAAGATCTGAAGTCAACTTCCAACGTATAGAAGTCCTCAAGCCTCGGAAGTATAAAAGCCTCTTCCGAAGTATAAGTGGCTTCGGAAGAACTTGTTCTTCCGAAGCCAACTTACCTTCGGAAGACACTACTATTATCCAGTGGACTTAAGTATGGTCTCCCTGACACTCCGCTGCAGACCTCTGAGATACTGCATGGCGTTTTCTCAAAAGTCATGTAGTTGACCATACTTTAATCCATTGTTTACCTTTTTATGTTAGTACAGTTGCCATCTTTAGTTGGTGACAAAAGGTAAGTCATGGACATGTCATGACTACCATATCTTAGATAATACTTTATCTAAGATACCTTAACTTTAGCATTGTAGTATATGCTTTAGTTTTAGGTTTCCAGCTGGTATCAAAGTATATCCGGCTGTAGGATCTAGTATATATAAGTTCTCATGGTAACTCATGTATTATGCTTGTAAGAGTCTTGTAATATTTTGAGTTGAGAAATAATATATACAAGTGTCTTGAAAATTATTTATGTGTGTTCCTTGCTACTTATTATATTATTATCAACTCTTGTAAAAGACTTTACTTCATCTAATTTGAGTGTTTTGTAAGCGAGTTTGAGAGAAATCCAAATGTTTAAGTGACAAACCCGATCATGCAATAGGTTTTGACCATTCCTTGCATGTTCTCATATTTTAATTAGATTTATTGAAATGATAGTGCAAAATATCATATTGCAATGTTATATTCAAAACTTAGAAAAAAATTAAGTTGTTGTGAAAAAATTTATAGGTATTATATTTGACCCATGTTGGTTTCGTATAAAATTATATTGAAACATATATAAAAATAAAAATATCACAAAAACCATAGTCAGAATTTTATAAAAAATATACATATTAATGTTATAATAGAAAAACAATATATGTTTATAAATAGTTCTAATAATAAATTAATAAAAATATTAAATACTCATCATTTTAATTTAATAATGATATTCTGTCTGACTTTGTAATTGCATGTTATACTGATTATACAAATGGTCATTGTGGTTTGGATACATTACAATATTGAATATTAACTTTGAAATGTTATATATTTGGGGTTTGTGTTTTCGCTTTTGTGATGAGTTTGTGTAATTTAATCTCTATATTGTTCACTTTTTGTGGCGAGTTTGTGTAATTTAATCCATATACCGTATAAGGTAATTAGTTATCTTATTCAAATTAATAGATAAAAACGTTGATACTCATAGTTGTTACACTATCGGAAAGATAAATTTAACAAGATTATTATTAAATCATATTACTTTGTTCGGACCACAATGTAATTAAGGGGCTATTTGATTACTGCTAACTGAATAGGATCTGACTGAGTCAGAAGCTGACCAAGGAAGAAGTTCTGACTGAGTTTGCATCTGACTGAAACTTGGCTGTTTGATTTAGTATCTGACTGACTCTGCTGAATGATAAAATAACCTTATTGCCTCGTTGTTCTGACGAGTTTGAATTTAACGGGTGTTGTGTAATCAATAAAAATTATTTAACATTTTCTTAAATCTTTCTTTCGTCTCTTTTGTCTTCTTTTACGCAAAGAAAACCTTCAAATCTGACGCAAAGGCAAACAAGAAAAACCCCCTCATCGTCACAAAAACACACACACACAAAGACACACCAAAATCATCAATGGCAGTAACTTCTCATCTCGCTAGAACCTTCACCAATGCATCTCTCTCACCACGCAGGGAGGTCGTCGCGCAAGAAGGTTGTCGCGCAGGGGGGGTAGTCGCACTGGGGGGTCGTCGAGCAGGGAGGTCGTCGCGCAGGGGGGTCGTCGCGCATGGGGCTTCGTCGCGCAAGGGGGTCCGCCGTCGGTGGAAGTGCCGGCTGCCAAGGGGTGGGGTGGCCGTCGTGGTCGTGGTCAGTTGAAATGGATGGGTGAGCCTTTTTAATTTTCAAGTTTGGGTCAGCTACCTTGGACCCAATCAGTTGAAACGAAATGCATATCAAACGGGCTGACCCCCTGACCGAGTCAGCCAGTCAGTCGGGTCAGCCCGGTCAGCCGAAATCAAACACACTCTAACTCTTAGTTTTGTATAAAATTTATTTTTCCAAACTTGAGTGTCAATGATAGTAGTTTTTTTTGTAAGTACAATTTAGATGGATACATGTGTTTTAAAATTCAAACATAGATTAATATGCATGTGTAATATCAATTATCTTTTACTCTTCTCTTTTAAAACCAACTAAAACAACAAAAAAGGTTATAATAGTTTTCTAATGAAGTAATAGAAAGTTGCGATTGATTTAAACTTGAAATATATTACATTGACAAGTATTGCACTACGAACTAAGAAAACAGTGAGCTACTCGTAGATAATCAACTTGAACTAATGGTAGAAAACTATCCTTATCGTTTTTTTCAGGGTTTGAGATTGATATCATGCTAGATCCATATATTTTGACAATCATAACATACCATGATTGTGTCCTCTAATTGGATACGAAAATATAAAAAGTACAAAACAAGAGAGTTGTACTGCATAGTTAGCAGATATCGTTGTTTGTTGCAGCATTGAGGTTGTTCCAATGTTTATTGGAACTGGCATTTTAATAGTGGATCAGAAGTTGTTGTTGAATAAGAGACCGTCAATCGGAAGTTGCTTTGTCCTTAGAAGTTGTTAGAATTGATCCAAGATGAATGTTTGTATATATTGGTGTTAAGTTTCAGTTATTGGTTTCTAAAGGAGTAAAGGTTAACTATACTTAAGGAAATGTGTTTGAAGCTTTACATAATAATTTAGAAGTGGTTAAACGTGAACAATGAATTTTGGTGAAAAAATGTCTTTTGCATTAAGCTGGACTCGAAGTATTGATATGGTGAGTTAGAAAGTTTAGTAAACCTAAGATGGTGATCAAATACATTTATTTAGTGTGCTTGAAGTATTGAAAGTGCAATAGGAAACAACAAAAGAGAACCATGTGTTTTTTAGTTTAAACAACAATCATGCGATCGTATACAATACACAACTTCTGTCATGTGAAACTGAACAAAGCACGTCTCATATCGAGGCGATAATGCAACAAATTCCAACTTTTGTCTGGCTTGCAATACTTTAAACTTTAGTTTTCTCGTGTGAACTTTAGCATTTTGTGTCATTTTTATGTTCTCTAGTTATTGTTATATTTATTACTAGGTTAGTGACCCGTGTGTTACACGGGTGGACCAATACTTGAATGACACATGAGTAAATAAATTACACTAATATGTATATATGATATATATATATATGATGTTGAAAAGTTAAATTAGAATAAGAATCTTTTCTTTATATAATGATATCAAAAAATTACGATGTTCCACAATAGAAACAAATGAAGGTAGAACAATCGAACATAAAAATGAAGAAAAAATATTAACTAATGAACAAATTTGATAAGATTTACAAAAGTATGTAACGATGATACGTAACTAAGACAAGGAACAATTAAAATTAAAAACTAATTGTTCATAAAGATGTAAATATTTGTTTATGTAATGATATTTAAAGTTATAAATGATGAGTGAAAGTCATAGCAATAAAATGTTGTTAAAAAACAAACAATATCAAAAATATGAATAATGTCATGAATTTTAAAATTAATTAAGAGAAAAATATTTTTTCAAAAGAAAACATGACATAAACTTTTATTTTGATAAAACGAAATTTGTTAACGGTAATACTAAAATTAATAACTTAATTATTATTTGTTAACATAAATAACAATTTCTTATAAAAAATATCAAACAAATTAAAAGTAATAATTGATCATTAATATAAGATTTATTGTAATTGATATGAGTTAATAGTTTCTAAATTTATAGTAACTCAAGATTAAACAATGTAACGACATGTGGCAATACACATGTGACGCTTAGGTGGACGTGCTAGAAAGATGCCATGTGTACACATAGTTAGCCTTTTTATTATAAGTTATACATTATTCCTCTACTATTTATCATAACGATAATTATTCTATGACACTTTATTATTTTATCTTTCTATATTCATGATATACTTTAACTCTATACCATTATCATTTATAACATTATATTATTTATGATACTTATTACCTGTACCATACATCATGTTACATGTATTTAAGGTACAACAAACATGTATGATACTTATTTATAACATTATATTATTAGATGCACGTAGATGAATGAGATGCAGGTGAAGAGATTACATTTTGGTGTCTATACTCATATTTGAATGATCGTCACTTGTACAACTAACTTAAATCATATTCGAGATTCAGACGAAGGATCACATACAGATGAATAGACACTTGCGGGTGGACAAACACCTTCGGTGAATAGAGTTAGTATCATATGCGGATGGCCTAGAAGTACGAGATTTGTCCAAGTATGGGTAAATGTGGGTATATAGTTATAATATGGGTGACCTCTTAAGTGCGAGTGTCCAATGTCATCTTTGATGTTCATGTAACATGCAGTAATATAATATTAGCCTCGAGTGAACTATCAAGAACAATGGATCAACGCTTAGAATATTTTCAGACTACGATCACATGTGGGTGACTAACACTTATGATATTTCTAGCTGATGGTTACATGCGTATTGGGGGTTATCAAAATCGGTGTACGAATTGTCCAATCACCTGCGGGTAATGAAAGTCACCTTCGGGTGAACTACTTCATGTGCAGTGAGTAAACTCAGTGCTCATAATGTAACATTCGATTATTTATTAACAACTTTATACGATGAAATGCTATCATTTTAGGGTTCATAATCATTGTTCAATCTATAACCATTTCCGTACATGAATCTAGCATGGACCTATCAAAACACATGAGAAGTTATTACATTTACTGCTTGAATTCTTACTTTATATTTTTAGAAACTAAACGACTTTCTCTCTTGGAAAACTTTGATAACAGTAGGGAAACAAGGGAGGCCATCCTTTCTTTTCTAGTCACTTTTAGGTCAACACACTCTCATTTCATCATATTTAGTTTTTACTTTTTATTTGGAAACTGTAATCATCTTTTTTATTTATTTTGAACTTGGCTTTATCCCAAACTTTAATATGTTATAAGTCTATCCCCTTTAGTTCGGTCTCGTCGTCAAAACATATTATTAATGTTGTCTCATTTGTTCCTTGAACCCCTAAAACATATTATTAATGTCGTCTCATTTATTCCTTGAACTCCTACGTAGCCTTCGAGCCAAGTGGCGGAACCAGAAATTATTTTCTATGGGGTCACTATCTTTTTATGATTAGACATCTAACGTAACGATATTATATTTTTCGGGTCATTTGATCTAGTCGGGTCGGGTTAGGTAGGAATAGACATCACTAAATTGCATTAACTTGTTAACAAAATACAATTTTAAAGAAAAAATTAAGGAAAACTTACATTTTATAGTTGTGTTCTATGTGTTTTCATCTTTTAAAACTATTGCATCACATCTTCGATCGACACCTTTGCAAAAAGCTATTTACAAGATTTTTTATTGTCTTGGATCCAATAAAGAGCACCTTGTAAGCATAAAGTCACATTAGTATAAGAACAAGCTAGCATAAGCCGCTTAATACAACAATAGTTGAACATTATATCAGTTTCTTTAGATGAAAGATTAAGAGGGGAAAAGCAAAACATACAACCCATAAACAACAAAAAAAGGGTCTAAGATAGTATCAAGCATTACTAATCCACAACAACAAATGTGTCCTTTCACCCACTATTAACAGAAATCAAAATGAACAAACTAAGCACTCATAATAACTTACGATAGTGTTACTAAACTAAGGGTTTAAAAGATAATATCAAGTATTAGTAATCTACAACAACAATGTATCCTTTTACCCGCTGTTAACAAACTAAGCACTCATAAGAACACATGATATCGTGATACTTCCTCTATAATTAATCAGATTATACAAGCATGAGTTAACTCTATACTCTATAGTCATAAGAATATTATCTTTTATTGAACAAGCATGAATTGTAAAACTTAAGTTTGTTTTGATTGTCCAATGCATGATAATAAAATTGTGTTCCGAAGTGATCTGATGCAATTATGTCAATAACCAATAATGAAGTACAAACAAATTATAGTAACAATATAAGTATATTGTAGAAACACTCAAAAGTGATAGATGACTTTCAATTAGACGAAAAAGTTAGACTCAATTTAAGCTTCCACATCTAGAATAAAGCCACCTATTTTAGGTTATGAGTGTGCCTAACAAGATAAACCTCCTAAACAACTAAAGGTAAAAATAAGAAGCACCTATCAAAATGGTAAGGTGTCTCTAATTTTAATTATAATCTGCAGCAAATTCTCAATGTCCTTGGCACTAATGAGCTCTACAATGTATTAATTTAGATTAACAAGCATGAATTGATTCTCTACTCTATAAAGAAGAACAACTTAACTAAACTACTCAAGAAAACAAACCTTGAATAGTTGTCCGCATTTTTGTCGCCGGAGCCCGGAGGGATGGTTGTCGGCTGGTGTCAGGGAGGAAGATCGACTGTCGAAGGTCGGTGGAGGCAGGATGTTTGAGGTCTCGGTTGAACAGAAGTTAACAATGATGGGTGGAGGTTTTTGGGGGTTTAGGGTTTAAAGGTATTAATCTAAGGGCAAAAAAGTAATTTTAAAAATTAAAAGAGTGTATAAAACACCTTGCAATAATCGAACTAGCAACCTATAATTGAAATCAAACAGGGGCGCAAACAAGGAAACCACTGAACCAAGACGATATTGTTGTCTTACTCATTATCTTAATCATGTTAAGGGTTCACCACCAGAAAAACTATGGGTTCACCCGAAATTTTGATATTATACGATCCACTACTAGCTCATAAATCAATGGGGTCACTTGACCCCGTTCCCTGAAGGGTAGTTCCGCCCCTGTCCGAGCCTTTCATGCGACTCGATCACGCTTTTAATTGTTGCATCACTTTGTTTCTAAACCGTATCTTCTTCTTATCCACAATAGCCACTGGATATTTGACATAATTAAGTTTGTCATCTATTTCCACACCCTCGATGGGACATGAGCGCCTTCACCGGCTAAACGCTTTTGTAGTTGTGATACATGGAATGCGGAATGAATTCTATTTATCTAGTATGATAATTTCAGTTTGTAAACTACTTATCCCACACGCGATGTCACATTGAATGGTTCAATGAACCCAGTGCTCAACTTGCCTTGTTTCTATACTCGAATGATTTTATGGCCAAGATGAAACCTTTACTATCATTTAGAACACCTGAACCTGGTATTATCTAACTCGTTATTATCAAATAAATAAACTAGTGTATTCACTATTGCTCAACATTCGAATTAGGTTGAGACAAATTATTGTTATATTCTAAGAGCAAAACACTCTCATAATAACATCTTTATATAAAATATTAATTTTATTAAAATGTCACGATTTCTAACTTTTTTCTTATTTATAAGGCACATGTTTTCAACATGATTTTCAAATTATTTGTATTGTTAAAGACAAACTCAAAGAGGGTTATAACCTATATATACCACCTAAAATCGAAGAAAGTTTCATGTTAATCAAATATACAACAATTATAACACACCTAGATAAAAAAAATTAACAGGTAATGCACTTAGAAACACTAAAGATGTAAATGCTTTACTTATAATGTTTCTTTTGTTGTGGTGTATAGATACATGAAGTTTTGTGTATTGTTCCAATGATCTAAGAAAATCAAACATTTAACTAATAATGTCATGTTCTAACATTAGAAAGTTTTTGCAAATTTTCAAATTGGGTTTTTATTCTAAGAACAAAACTATAAATAATATAGAAAACTTATTGTTTATTTTATATAAATATATACACACAAGTTGCAATGAAATCCAACATAGTAAAAAAATATCTATAACCTTATTTATCGTAAACCTTGTAAGGACCTCACATATTCAAATGAACCAAACCACAATAATAGGATGTTTGATTACATTGACTTAGTAAGATCTGACTGAATCAGAAGCTAAGCCAGTTAGAAGTTCTGATTGAGTTAGCATCAGACTAAAACTTAATTGTTTGATTCAGTATCTGACTAGAACTAAATTGATTCAGTAATACAACTCAATTATCTTCAATTTCACTTCCAAACTCATAACCACCACTAAAATAACCAATGGTTCCACATATCTAGGGTTTTGACAAACAAAGTTACAAAACTAACCTCGTGGTTCCACCGATGTTAATCAAAGGAAATGAATCAATGGGCGATGGTGCACCGGTGGTGCTGACAGTGGGAGGAGCTTTGAAAGGAGGAGCGCCAAAGGGATGGCGGTTCGTGGAGGGGGTCGCGCGGATGGGGTTCACGGTGGGGAGACCGCCGGAGGGATGGGGGTTCGCGGTGGGGAGACCGCCGGAGGGATGGGGGTTCGCAGTGGGGAGACCGCCGGAGGGATGGGGGTTCGCGGTGGGGAGACCGCCGGAGGGATGGGGGTTCGCGGTGGGGAGACCGCCGGAGGGATGGGGGTTCGCGGTGGGGAGACCGCCGGAGGGAAGGGGGTTCGCGGTGGGGAGACCGCCGGAGGGATGGGGGTTCGCGGTGGGGAGACCGCCGGAGGGATGGGGGTTCGCGGTGGGGAGACCGCCGGAGGGATGGGGGTTCGCGGTGGGGAGACCGCCGGAGAGATGGGGGTTTGCGGAGGGGGTCGCCGACGGGAGGAAGAGGCGGATGGCGGGGGGGGGGTGGCGACGGGAGAAAAGGAGGGGCTGCCCCTTTTCTTGGTCAGACTCGTTTAATTTAGGGTCTAGGTCAGCTTCCGCAGACCCGGTCAGACCACAACACACCCACTATCAAACACGTTGACCGGCTGACCGAGTCAGGCAGTTAGCCGGTCAGCCCGGTCAGCATAAAATCAAACAGCCCCTAAGTCTTTTGATCACTTCTTAAAAAAAACTCTATATTGTTTTGCACAATGACAAACATCACATGAGAAATATCGTTTGAAATTTGAAAGTTTCACTAATTCTTTCAAACATTTAAAATTTGGTCATATGGATGTCATATATGAGCATGCCATAATTTACTCACATTAAAACTCTTACAACACACCTAAACATGTTTAGAGACGTCTTCAAAATATATAAATACCAAAGTTGATTACCAGACACGGTGACTTTTTTAATGGATAAATCCTACGTGTCAACAAGGTGAAGGAGAGCCCTACCTACAGAATCAGTTTTCAAAATATCTATGTATTATAATAAAAGAAGGTCTTGAGTTGCCACTTGTCATAATTTTAGACAACCTAAACTTATTTTTCACGCTTCTCTCTCCTATTAAATATTTATATTAACTATTATATTATTTATTTTTTTAGATTAAAATAGTTTCTTAATAAATTAAGAAAGAGATCTTTATAGATGCAACATTTAAAGAAACAATTTTTGTATAACATAAGTAATTTTTCTAATATATCAAACTTTTTTAAACATACAAAATAAATTTTTATGAACCATTATAATTAAAATTTGGAGTTATAATAATAATTTTTTTATAAATTGATATTTTCTTAAAACGATTTGATTTAGAACAAAATGTTTTAATTTTTTAATAGAAAAACTAAAATACAAAAGTTTTAAGGAAACTATATTATTTTTTATTACGTATAGTCATTACTTATAGATAATTTTAATCATTTTTTATCTCAAAATATGTTTTTATAATTAATAATTTTACGTTACTAATTATTTAATATTTTATTTTTTATCTTCCTGCTCTTGCTCCTCTGCTCTGCTCCCCTGCTCTTGCTTGAATCGTGTGATACACGGAATACTAACATATTTTGTAATATAATGAGAAAAAATAAGTGAAAAAGAAGATGAACCTTTTTTAATAAATGTGAGATGAAGTGAAATATAATAAAATAGGTGATGTAAGGTCTCTCCTTTATACCTTACTATTTGACATAAAACCTAACAATAAATCTCTTTCTTCTGGTATTTATATGTTTTGGATGGGTTGGGAAGGTTGATGGCTCTGTTTCCTCACGTACGCTGAAATAGGGTTGAACGACGCTTGAAAAATGTCGAAGAAGCTTGTCCCGAGAATAGAGCTCTTAAACCGATGGAGGGTCATTGAAGAAGAAGACGACGACGATAACGAATTCGATCACTCAAAACAACTTCACATCCGTCGCCTTAAAGAAACTTGGTGAGTATTTCATTACGATTTTTGAGACTCCATTTTCTCAAAATTACTTGTCTGCTAGGCTTAGTTTCTTGATGATTTGTACCAGGCAAGCAATTGCCCCTTTCTATGTGCTTGATAGGCCGTTTAGTTGCATATGGATTCACAAACAATGTAAGGCTAAATCACTAATAAAGCATTTGGGGCTTTTGACATTTATAGCGATTACTTCTGATTCCTGCTAGGAATCAATTTGCCATGATGGTCACTGCCTCTCTGGGTTTAATATACTTTGTATGTGAACTTATTTACCAATGAAGATTGAAGAATGTACTATCTTTTTTGGTTCTTTATATTCAGGTTCTCAGATGCATTCAACTTTTTAATATCTCTTCCTAGAGAAAATCATATTTGGTGCGGCTCCTGGGATATAATGGGGCCGCTGCTTGAAACATTCTACAACTACTTTAAAGATGATCGTCAGGATTCTCCTCTCAAGCTTCTATGGAAAAGAGTTTCTGAAGAATTACAAGATTGCATGCAATGTATTTGTCAGCATCATCAAGCCAAGGACACATATGCCATGGAGTATGAGTTGAGTTCAATTGGTCCCCTTCTTGATGTTTTATGTAGGCTAGATGAAGAAAGGGTGACTAATCAATTGAAAGAGATGAACACACAAATAGCACAAGGGAAGTATGATCCAATGAAAGACAATGCAAAAGTAATTAGCGTCATATATGAGGTAATTTTTTTGTCGTTTACTCCTTCAAAGTTTTCAAGTTTATCTAAATTTGGATCGTTTTGTTATGTATATTTGCTTTATAAAGTGTGCCTGGGGGCGAGGTGACCTCAGGGGCTTGCTTTTGATGCCTTAAGGCGCAAGGTGTCAAAAAGGCGCACATAAAGCTAAAAAATCACACTGAAGCGCTTTAAGGCGCATGTGAGGCAATCGCCTCATGTATTGGGTGAATTTTAGATTGGTTTCCCGCTTTTATAAAATCAAGCTGTATAGTGGCGGTGTGCCACGAAGGCCGTAGCGAATGAGAATTAAGAAAAATGTTAGTTTAATGTAGACTTAGCTAGATATTCTAAATATTACGTACAAATAACACAAGTGATAATAGTATTTTACAATAAGCATCGCCTAGGGACTAGCAGAGGTATTCCTAGAGCTCTAACACAATCATGGCTATGTCTGCTCCTAACAGTCGCCTCTATCTTCATCGGTTCCCACTGGCATGAATTGTTGGATCCTGAGATACTCTGAGAACAAGCAACACTCTCCATATTCAGCACATAATCATCTGGAGAGACTTTATCAGCCAAAACACTTTACTTGTTTTTCACCCACCGTTGTCGTTTGAAATCTGGCTTAAGCTTTGGCTAGTTTTCTTAAACCTTTCCATGCTCAAATTGTATGATCGCATGGATTGAAGCTGTGGTATTTTTATTCAACCTCTTATCTCCTCGGCTTCTGTTGTTAGAAAAACGAAAGGAACCCATGGTTCTTATTTGTAGCTAAATAACTTGTCAACCAAGACTCATAATTCTAACCCAACTAGGAAATGAAATAAAGAATTACAAACAAACAAACAAACATACCCAGTAAATCCCACTCAGGAGCAGGGTCTGGGAGGGGTAGTTGGTGGCGAATCTTTCCTCTATCTTGGAAGATAGAGAGACCGCTTCCGAAGAGACCCCCGACTCAGTAAGGAAAACAATAATCGTAGCAATTATAATATACGGCATACAACACACAGGTATAGATCACATAAAAGCTGAGAAAGTGTGTACAACAAATAAGCGGCAAGAAACGCGCGAAAGGACAGATTGAAGAAAACAGGGGTCCCGCAACTAAGTCTACGACTACCCTTCCTACCCACAGATCCCGCTAAAAGTCCTTAATTTTAATACTACGCCTCCACGCACTCCTATCCTCGATTATGTGCTCAAAGAGGTGCAAGTCTACCATATCTCGCCTAATTAACTCGTCCCAAGTCAACCTAGGTCTACCTCTACTCCTCCTACCCTCTACGTTGATGTTCTCTACTGCTCTAACGGGTGCTACCATCGGCCTCCGCTTTACGTGCCCAAACCATCTTAATCTCCCCTCTCGGATTTTATCTGTGATACCACCCACCTCTAGCCTCTGTCGAAACACGTCGTTTCTTATTCGATCCAATCTTGTGTGGCCACACATCCACCTCAGCATTCGCATTTCCGCGACCTCGATTTGTCTCTGGTGCGATTTCTTTATGGCCCAACAGTCTGTTCCGTATAACATAGCTGGACGTACGCCACTCTGTATAGTTTTCCCTTTAGTTTTGCTGGGAACCTCTTATCACACGGGATCCCTGATGCTGCTCTCCATTTGCACCATCCTGACTGCACACGGTGAGCTACATCGCTGTGTATCTCTCCGTCCTCCTGTACGTACGAGCCCGGGTATTTGAACCTAGACGTCTGTGGTAATGTCATACCCTGGATACTGATTTGGGTGTCCTCTTCATCCTCCCCACTAAAGTTACAATGCATGTATTCCGTCTTAGAGCGACTTATCCTTAAGCCTCTGCTCTCTAGTGCGGCTCTCCACTGTTCTAGCCTCTCGTTAAGCACCGTTTTAGATTCTGATATTAAGACAATATCATCCGCAAACAGCATGCACCAAGGGACCGGCTCTTGTATAGACTTAGTCATCTCATCCAACACTATTGTGAAGAGAAATGGGCTCAATGCCGATCCTTGGTGGATCCCCTTCCACCGGGAGTCTGTGTCTACTGGTCTCGCACACGTGATTTTGCTTACCTGTGCTCTCATTTTGATATCTCTGCTATGCATATACTTTCTCCATTCATGTAGTTTCCATGTCACATTATGATTTTGATATATGCTACCATTTAAGTCTAGAGTCCAATGAACGCAGCACACCATATGTAGGTCCATTGTTCCTTCTTTCTCTATATTTCTCCATTATCCTTTTTATGACGTGTACGGCTTCTGTTGTAGAGCGTCCTGGCATAAATCCAAATTGGTTTACCGCTATCTGGGTTTCTCGTCTAATTCTCGTGTCAATAACTCTTTCCCATAGTTTCATCGTGTGACTCAATAGCTTTATTCCCCTGTAATTTGCGCAACATTGTACATCTCCTTTTTTCTTATATATGGGGACTATGACACTGCTTCTCCATTGCTCTGGCATCCTCCCGGTTTTGACGATAGTGTTGAATAAGTGTGTTAGCCATTCCAGGCCCTCGTCTCCCAGGCACTTCCACACTTCAATCGGTATGTTGTCTGGCCCCACTGCCTTAGCCCTTCCCATTTTCTTCAGCGCCCTCGTAACTTCGTCGACAGTGATGCTTCTACAATAACACTTGTTTTGTTGGTTTGGTTGGGTTGTTTTTATCGATGGCAGATTGTTGGTTAGGGTTCGTTAGGTTGAAAAGGTTATCGAAGTAAGTTTTCCATCTCGCCTTGATGTCGTTCTCCTTCACCAAGACCTTTCCATCCGCAACCTTTATAAACTTCACCATTCTCAGGTCCTGTCTTCCACTTTCTCTTGCCCTGGAAATCTTAGACATGTCATATTCTCTTTCTTTCGTCTCTAATCGCTTATAGATTTTCTCGTACGCTGTGTTCTTTGCCTCTGACACAGACTTTTTCGCCTCTCGCTTAGCCTCCTTATATTTATGTTTTAGCTCTGCTTGTTCTTCGTCATTATTACATTGTAAAAGGTCTCTAAAACTTTGTTGTTTAATTTTTACCTTCTCCTGTACATTTTCGTTCCACCACCAGGATTCCTTATGACCTACTGTCCTATTTGTTGCAAGTCTAAAAGTTTCTTTAGCTGCTTGCATAACTGTAGTTGCCATATCTTTCCACATTTGATTTGCGTCTTTCTGTGGCCCAGTTTGGATCATTGGTTTGACCTTATGTCTAAAGGTGGTAATCTTTTCGTCTTTGAGCTGGCCCCATCTGATCGTAGGTCTAAATCTCTTAATTGGCTGGACAATTGCTCTCTTGACGCGTAGATCAGCCACCAACATATGATGTTGAGTCACTACAGTCTCTTCCGGGATTGCCTTACAGTCCTTCCACGAGTTACGGTCTTCTCCCCTCATCAGCAGATAGTCTATCTGCGTGTGTCTCCCGCCGCTGCTAAACGTTATTAGATGCGAGTCTCTCTTCTTAAAAAACGAATTTATGATGCCTAGGTCATGCGCTAAAGCAAAGTCAAGGAGCTCCCTTCCGCCGTCATTCCTCAGACCAAACCCGAAGCCTCCATGAACCGACGGGAATTGATCATTACCCTTACCGATATGCCCATTAAAATCACCTCCTATGCATATTTTTTCTTCTCTAGGTATGTCCCCCATAACATGATCTAAAATCTCCCAAAACTTATTTCTTTCAGTTTGCCCTAATCCAACTTGTGGTGCATACGCACTAACTACTGGCACTACCTCATCCCCTATTATTATTCTTAACAGCATAAGTCTATCATCGTATCTTCTCACCTCCACTACATTATCCTGAAGTTCTTTAGCAACTAGAAAACCTACTCCATTTTTTGTACCATCTGACCCTGAATACCACAGTTTATAACCATTGCACTCTTTTGCTCTCCCACCCCGCCATCTAGTCTCCTTAAGGCACGCAATCTGCACCCTACGTCTATTCAGCACATCAATTAACTCTAATAACTTACTAGTAAGGGTGCCTACATTCCACGATGCCACTCGCAGTCTATAACCATTTCTCTTTGAAGAAGCGCCTCTCCTACCCGAACATGATCTCAGAGCATTGTAATGACTCCTGTTATCTATTATACCTTACTAACCCTCGTGAGAAAAAACCAGCCCAAAACACGAAACAATCACTAAACACGAAACGCACCTTAAGAAAAAGCAAAGCAACACTAGAAATGTACAGACAAATGCAACAGTCGGCGCATAAATAACTCAGGACGCAGTAATATAACAAATAACGAGAAAGCAGCAATCTAAAACCAAAAATGAGAAATGAAAGCCCGGGATGGAATGATCTTACCAAATGATCTTACCATAGAAAACCCTGCAGGTTGGCGGGGTGGGGTGGGTGGCAGGGGTGGGTGGGTAGGCTTTGGGTGGGGATGGTGGCAGGGGTGGGTGGGTAGGCTTTGAGTGGGGATGTTAGTAGCCGAGCAGGTGGGGGAGGCTCCGGTGATGGTGCGGATCGGAGCAGGTGTCTCCGGTGTGGTGTTGTGGGTTTGGTGGCGGGGTGGTCAGGTGGGGGGGGGGGGGTGGTCAGCCGAGCAGGTTTATCCGGTTGGTCGACATAGAAATAACTCCATCCGGTTGGTCGACTAAACTAAATCTATCCTTAAAATAACTCCATTGATCGACATAGAAACAAACTGATTTAGTGAACTCACTAATTAATTAGTTCTTGACTAATCAAGCCACTGATTAACATTACAAAATTTTAAGAAGTTAGTAAATAACATATAGAGTAAACTTCGATTTGCTTACTGTGGTTTGGTCCAAACAATGTTTTCCCCCTCCAAAGGTCTCAAAATCTTGATTTACTCCCTATGGTTTCTAAGTGTCTCAATTAACTCTAACCCACTTACACACTTTTTCTCTTAACGGAAGGGTATTTTAATTAACTAAAATCAGGAGAAGTATGCCTGGATTTGGAGTTTGGATCTTAATTTCTTTAGTTGAGAGCTGTACATGGATAATACTTAGAGATTTTGTAATTCATTCTCTACTGGGGTTACAAAAGACATTCTTGAATATTTTGTGGAACTTGGATTTTATATATTACTTTATACCCAAATTATGTAATTAATTTTGCTTTTTTAAACTTTCTGCCATACCATCTATTTATTCTTCTTGGTATTAAAGCCTGGCTATCAGATATCTCGTACAATAGTTTTTGATTTTACTTTCTGTTCTCTTTCAGGTGTTAATGTTTCCTGTCTTGTTGGATGACCAATCCTTGGCCACAGAGTTTCAGATATTTGTGGAAACAGTTGAGGATTCACATGAACTGACTTTGACAGGCCATCAGCAATACCCAGTACAACATTAACATGCATTTCTTATCTCTTTTGGTTTATAACAATTCTTCTTCAACCACATTGAGTATTTTTTGATGGTTTTGTGTAGGGAGTTTATGCTCTACTTTTCCTCAAGGCCAGGAGGTGTCGATCTTTAGGGTTTCGCTTAGCTGGAAACATGGGAAAACTGAGGTATAATTTCTTGTCGCTTCTTGTTCGAAGGCTCGAGCAATTGAGGTATAATGAATGATCACTCTGGTGAATGGTCGGCAAGATTTTATGTATGCTGTGTGAGATATATGATGTTGGTTGGCGGTTGCTCACTTGAATGACTTTCTGGGGAACGCTAGACTATTTTCATGTATTATTGCAGTCTTCTTGGGACTTGGGGTGACCTATTCTTTTTAATTATAAAATAATGGTGACATCTTGAGATCACTCTAGGGCCCATCTTTAAGTAAAAGGAAATTGTATGGGACACTAGTCTATAAGAAGCAGTAATGAGAGTAGTTATAAAATAAAGAGCCGAGGCGTGGAAAAACTCTTGCAACTAACAAGCAAGCAAATAATGTTTTGGATAATCATTGGAGGCCTAGTGTGAGCCTTCATCTGGTATATGCATTCTTACTTGTTACCTTCTTGGATGTAAATTTCTTCTTCTTTTTGGATTGCATGTTCTGATCCTTGGGAAGGGTGATAGACTCATGGAGCTTCTATTTGTATGTTAGAGAGGCAACAAAATTGACTTTCTGGTGTTTATATTCTTCTACCCAGGAGTGCAGAGGATTTGGAACCTTTACAGCCCTTGCTCAAGAAATGCATTGTATTTTTAGAAACAGAAGTCATGCCTACAAGTCGTGGGAGCTCAAGGCCAAGGATGCAGCTGGATCGTGTGACTGTATGGCTTGGTATCAAGGCATTGTAGGGAGCAGTGGTTTTGCCTACTTTTGAAACTGTCCCATTCTACTTTCATTAATAATATGCTTGATGTGATGTAGTATTATAAATATGTCTTAGTTTCTTATAATGTTCTTGTTTGCTCTTTATAAAGGCTTGGGTTTCTAGAGCCTCATGCTTTTGAAGAAGGGATCTTGGAGCGCTATCCTAGTTTTTTGAGCATTGTACTCAACCATATATCTGACGATTCTCTTGAGTTTTCTTTTGCAATTAACTGCCTTAGACTTGTTTTTGATATGCTTGGTATGTCTTCTTTGGTCTTATATCCATAATTTTGAATTGTTGGTTGCATGATTTATTTGTTATTGTCTTCTTATTTATTTTTTATTTTTATCTTTAAAGGATGCAAGCTCTGGTTAAGAGCAACATTATCACCAAGTGTAATGCGTGACACACTACTGGGTCAGTGTTTTCATACTCAAGATGAGAAGAGCCACAGAGAAATATTTGATCTTTTCCCACTTTTTCTCCAGGCATGCTTGTGTGCTATACTTGTGCTAAATTTTAAGTCCTCTATGTTTTTCTGTTTCATACACCACAGAAAACATTTTATGGTCTTTATAATGTACACAGCCTATTTCTGCAGTCTCTTGAGGCGTTGCAAGATGGGGAACATAAAAAACAACGCAGACATTTTCTGTATTTTCTTCTGCATCAAGTGACTGTTAGTAGCAACTTCAGCACTCTAATGAGAAAAAAAGCCTGCCAGGTATCTGTTTTGCTTTTATATCAACGTCTATAATGTAAAGACTTGTCATATATGGTCTTTGCACCGCCTTATTAGTTATTGATGGCTACATTTTGTTTGCATCGTCTTTTTAATAATTGATGGCTAAGTTTTGTCTGCAGATTGCTCTTCTCATCATCCACCGAGGTTACAAGATGAAACCTTCCTGCCCGCCTTTTGAATGTGCGCACATGTGGTATGCAATCTTTGTATTATTTCTAAAAAAATTCAATGATTTTTATGTTCTTGCATAGCTTGGTATGCCATTCTTAGTAATCATGCTTGTTCTAAGAAATGTGCATTAAATATTGTTTTATGACATTTTGTAAGGAAAATTTTTGTAACAATGCCAAAATGTTGTTAATTGACATAAAATGTAAAACCTTATTTAATTTTAAGATCATAATAGGCTTAAGTAATCAAAGTCTCAAAGCATATTCAAAGCATCATTAGAAATATATATAACGGACTGATACGAATGAGGCACCAACAATTACCAAAGAGGGTCCTAAACTAATGCATGTTTATTCAAGAAGGGGCAAAAAGGGAATATCTAATAGTGGCTAAGAGTTGTTAGTAAAAATGGGTATAAGTAGGATTGCATGATGTAATAATGATGGAGGTAAGAATTTGTTAGTTTGTTAGGCTCCTGCCTAGTGCATGGAGAGAGGGCATAGCCCTGGAACATTTAGCCTTTTTCTCTGTCATTCTCTGCAATAACAACCTTCTTCCTTCTTCTTCTTAATTCCGATTCAATTCTGTTTTCATTTCTTTACAATTACGATCATATTATCTATCATTGGTCCGACCTGCCGTTTTCGTTGATCGATTATGGAAACCCGCACGAATACTCGTTTAGATACCCAAGACACTCAGATCAAACAATTACAGAATGACGTCGCCGAAATTCGTAAATCCATGGAGGATGACCGAGCTGAATCCAGTGAATTTCGGAAAATTGTTCTAGCCTGGATGACGACCACAGGATAAACGTTCTGGTGATCAATCCTCTAGTTCGGGATTTTCTGGTGTGGATTTCTCGGCGTCTGGTTCCAAATCCGCTTCTCCGGATGCTCCGGTGGGGGTTCCTTGGGCTGTAAAGAAGGTGAAACTTCTGGAATTTTGTGGTTTTGATCCACAAGGGTGGATTCAGAAAGCATCTTTGTATTTTGATATCAATCAAACGCCGGATGATTTGCGGCTTCGTCTCGCTCAATTGAGCATGGTGGGGGTCGCTCAACACTGGTTCACGGTGATTACTCAGGTACGGGAATCACTCACTTGGCGTGACTTTCAATCAGAACTTCTTCAACGATTTAGTGGATTGGAGATTCACAATCCTTATGAACAATTGGCTAACATCCGACAATCGGACTCTATTCACGACTATATTGATGATTTTGAATACCTTATGTCTCTGGTTCCACGTTTGCCGGAATCTCAGGCGTTAGGGTACTTCGTGGCCGGTCTGAAGGACGACGTAAAGAAATGGGTTCGGTTACATCGTCCCCAATCCCGATTAGACGTGATGTATCTGGCCAAGGATGTGGAGGAGATGCTCAGGCCAACCTCCCCGTTTTCGTTATTTGAATCGTTTTGGGCCTTACCCTAATGGGTCGGGGGATGGGCCTCATTTGCTGGGCCGTACCGAGTCCAAGGTTTTATCTGGATCTAAACTACATGACCGTCAATCGTCTTTTCGATCTGATTCTTCTCGTTCTTCCTCCTCTTTTACTAAACCTGCAAGTACTTCTTCTGATTTGGGGCACGTTTTTCAGAAGGATAGGGGTGTACGTTCCCTTTCGCGTTCGGAGTGGGATGACAGGAGGAAAAAGGGGTTATGTTTCGATGTGGCCAACAGTATGGGCCGGCGCATAAGTGCCCGGAGGGGAAGCTTCGTGTTCTATTGTTAGGGGATGATGAGTATGACTCCATAGAAGGGGAAAATTGTGTGTTGGATACAGAGAATATTGAGGTTGAAGCAAAACCCAATGATTCCCCTGCTGGGACTTGTTTGGCACTTGAATTTGCTGGGCTCCTATCAGAGACCGGAGGTGTTAAGACCTTACGCTTTGAAGGTGTGTTACAGGGGATTTCAGTGAGCATTTTGGTTGATAGCGGTGCGACACATAACTTTGTTTCTCGAAAGGTAGCTCTAGCCCTTGGTTTGCCTCTTACTCCTTTTTCTGGTATTCGTATTAAGTTGGGTGATGGCCACTATATGTTTGTGACTGAAATTTGCCATAGTTTCTCGGTTCTTGTGGGCTCTTGTACGTTTGTGATTGACGCATTAGTCTTCGACACCGGCTCGATTGATTTAATTTTGGGTATGGCCTGGTTGGGTTCTTTGGGTGAGGTCACTCATGATTGGCAGAAAGAGTGGATGCAGTTCCAGTTTGAGGGCACCTATGTTCGATTACAGGGTTTATTATCAGGTCAATCTCCTCCTCCTGCTCTCCAACAATGGCTGTCTCTGGATGATGTTGTTGCTGCCCCTGCACACTCTTCGGGAATTACTACTCTTCCATGTCATTCATCTCTTTCTCCAGCTCAACACAATTCTCTTTCTTCTATTTTGGATGAATTTGTTTCGGTGTTTAAGGCTCCGTCTGGCCTTCCCCCCCCTCGTTCACATGACCATAGTATTATTCTTAAAACTTCTGAACCGGTTTGTGTTTGGCCATACCGCTACCCGCACTTTCAGAAATCTGAAATTGAACGCCAGGTCCAAGATCTCTTGGCTTTGGGCATGATTCGTCCAAGTAAAAGCGCATATTCCAGCCCCGTTATCTTGGTTAGGAAAAAAGATGATTCGTGGCGTATGTGTGTGGATTATAGAGCATTAAACAACGCAACTATTTTAGATAAGTACCCCATACCGGTTGTGGAGGAACTCCTGGACGAATTACATGGGGCATGTTATTTTTCTAAATTGGATCTCAAATCGGGGTATAATCAGATCCGTATGTATGCAGATAGTATTGAGAAGACAGCCTTTCGCACCCATGATGGACATTACGAGTACTTAGTCATGCCTTTTGGCTTGACTAATGCTCCCGCCACTTTTCAAGCGGTGATGAACGATGTTTTTCGGCTTTTACTTCGTCGCAAGGTGGTTATTTTTTTCGTTGATATTTTAATCTATAGCCCCACGTGGGAGTCTCATTTGGTAGATTTACATGAGGTTCTCTCAATTTTATCTCAACATCAGTTTAAAGTCAATAAACAGAAATGCTCCTTTGGGCGGCCTTCAGTTGAGTATTTGGGCCATCTTATTGATGGTCAAGGGGTGTCGATGGACCCAAAGAAAATTGAGGCAGTGGTGGGTTGGCCGGTTCCTACAAACATAAAAGGACTTCGGGGTTTTCTAGGCCTCACAGGTTATTATAGAAAATTTGTCAAACATTATGGAAGTATCGCTCGTCCTCTCACCGATTTAACAAAAAAAGATGCCTTTTTATGGTCCAACGAGGCTCAGCTGGCCTTTGAACAACTAAAAAATGCAATGGTTTCGGCTCCTGTACTCGCGCTCCCCGATTTCTCTCAACCGTTTATGGTGGAATGTGATGCCTCAGGTCGGGGTATTGGGGCGGTGTTACTTCAAAATCACAAGCCTATCGCTTATTTTAGTAAAGCTTTAAGTGACCGTAATTTGGCAAAATCAGCATATGAGCGTGAAATGATGGCTTTGGTTTTATCTGTTCAACATTGGCGTCCCTATTTATTAGGTAACCGTTTCACTGTTTACACCGATCAAAAAAGTTTAAAGTTTTTACTCCAACAGCGTGTTACTTCTCCCGATCAACAGAATTGGGTGGCTAAGTTGTTGGGATATCATTTTGACATCCAATACAAACCGGGACGTGAAAATAGAGCAGCTGATGCGTTGTCCAGACGTGCTGATTCTGGGGAGCTTAATCAAGCTATTTCATCACCTACGTGGTTACAAGGTGCTTCCCTGATTGAAGAAGCTAAAGCCGATGCTGAAATTCAACAACTTATCCTCAAACTCCAGTCGCAACCTGATAAGTTTCCTGGGTATTCTCTCAAACAGGGCATTTTACACTATCGTGATCGTTTGGTAATTTCTCGAAATTCAAAATTTTTGCCAGAACTCCTTCATGAGTTTCACACTACATCGTTGGGTGGTCATTCCGGTTTCTATCGCACTTATCGAAGGCTGGCTGCTAACTTATATTGGCCCGGTATGACGAACACTGTTAAAAAGTTTGTCCGGGAATGTGACATATGCCAACGGTGTAAGGCCAGTTCAGCTGTACCGGCTGGTTTATTACAACCATTGGCGATTCCGGAGTTAATTTGGGAGGATCTCTCAATGGACTTCATTGTTGGGTTGCCCACATCAAAAGGCTTTAATGCAATAATGGTGGTAGTTGACCGGTTGTCGAAATATGCTCACTTTGTTTTATTAAAACATCCGTACACGGCAAAATCAGTGGCTGAGATCTTTATTAAAGACATCGTTCGTTTACATGGGATACCCAAATCCATTGTGAGTGACAGGGATCCACTCTTTCTTAGCAAGTTTTGGCAAGAAATCTTTCGCTCCATGGGAACAAAACTGCAAATGAGCTCGGCTTACCATCCTGAATCGGATGGTCAAACAGAGGTCATTAACTGTTGTTTGGAGGCATATCTTCGTTGTTTTGCAGTGGATCAGCCCAAGAATTGGTCCCTTTGGATTCCATGGGCTGAATTTTGGTATAACTCTACTTTTCATGTTTCCACTTGCACAACTCCGTTCGAAGCTGTTTATGGTCGCCGACCTCCGACTGTGTTTCAATTTGTTCCAGGGGAGGTACGTGTAGATATGGTTGCGCGGGAACTAATGGATCGAGATGAAGCTCTCAAGCAGTTACGAACACACTTGTCTAATGCTCAATCAGTCATGAAATCTCAGGCTGATAAACACAGACGCGATCTATCTTTTGCTGTGGGAGAATGGGTTTATGTCAAGCTCAAACCTTATCGCCAAATGTCTGTGGCCAGTCGTATACACCAGAAATTGGCAGCAAAGTTTTTTGGGCCCTTTCAAATCATTGACAAGGTTGGCCCAGTTGCTTATCGTTTACAATTGCCTCCTACTTCTAAAGTCCACCCCGTTTTCCATGTTTCCCTTCTTAAAAAAGCTGTTCGGGAACCAACTGATCCAGTATTGCCAGCTGAACTGGATTTGGGTGTGGATGACGTTCTTGTTCCTGCTACAGTTTTAGCTTCTCGGTTGATTTCTCATAACTCGGAATCAATGGAGCAGTAGTTGGTTCAATGGCAAGGACGACCAGAGGAAGAGGCCACGTGGGAAGATGCACAATGGATTCGTGGTCAGTTCCCAAATATAAGTCTTGGGGTCAAGACTTTAACGGATGGGGGAAGCAGTGATACGAATAAGGCACCAACAATTACCAAAGAGGGTCCTAAACTAATGCATGTTTATTCAAGAAGGGGCAAAAAGGGAATATCTAATAGTGGCTAAGAGTTGTTAGTAAAAATGGGTATAAGTAGGATTGCATGATGTATAATGAGGGAGGTAAGAATTTGTTAGTTGTAGGTCCTGCCTAGTGCCGCCTAGTGCATGGAGAGAGGCATAGCCCTGGAACATTTAGCCTTTTTCTCTGTCATTCTCTGCAATAACAACCTTCTTCCTTCTTCTTCTTAATTCCGATTCAATTCTGTTTTCATTTCTTTACTATTACGATCATATTATCTATCACGGACACATAAAACTAAAAAGATAAATACTATCCCACAATTATCATAGAAGACCTAACTAATTAGCATGTTATAATCGTCAAATTAATACCAAAAGTTCAATGCTAATAACATAATACAAAAAATAAGCAAGATTCGCTGGTCATCATCACCACCGAGATAGTTAAGACCTAGATAAAAAAGATTGAATCTCGCCTACGTGGTCAAAAGTGCATAGGTGAGTTGAGTTTTTGAAAGTTTATGCCTTGTGTTAGAGAGGCACTATGCCTAGGCGCGTGCCTTGTGAATTTTGACTACTATATAAAGAGTTAATGGTTGTTGGCATATCTTCATATTGTAGGAGCAACATGTCCATAAATACATGAGGTAGACATCAATTTAAAGGTTTTCATATTCTTATAGTGCAACCAACCTTTTTTCACTTTGCATGTATTAAGATACATATATAATACGAGTATGCTTTACTCTTCTTGATGATTGTGATACCAAATTGTGTACTAGAAAATAGAAAGAAAAGTTATTCTACTCGTTCCGGATCATACACATTAGAGGACCACACATGTCTATTGGGTGCTAAATTGAATGGCCTTTTCATTGCTTAGTGCCATGTACAAAAGATAGGAAGTTAAAGAAGAAAAAGATAGAAGCCTCTAGTAATTTCCAAATATGGATGAACACATGCCTTCTATTGAAATTACATTGGAGCGACGTTAGAATTAAGTTTGATAACAAAGTGAAGCGAGTAAAAAAAATTACTAATACAATAATTTACCTTAAAGTTTTATGTTATGAGTGGCTACTTTTTTCGGAGTCATTGTTTTTTAAAGTTTTATTTTAGTTTTGTGAAAGTTGTACGGGAGCAAAAGGATGTATGCTGATTTAGATGGATGCTAAACTGTCCACCTTACATCTCCCTTTTGGTTTTCAATCAAGAGTTCTCTTTGTTATCTAAACTTTTGAATAAGTGGAAGATACCTTGCACAATCTTGTCTCTAAGCTAAATAATGACTTAACTTTACTACTCTTGGTATGGATAACCAATCTTTTCCCTTTACTTCTCTCTACTTTGGTAAAGATGAAGAATTACAATCTTTTTAGATGTTTAAATATTACAACAAAGCACACACAAGCCCAATTCTTCTCTTGCTATCTTTAATCTTGATACCATTATATTAGACATGTTTAGTACTTAAGATCGCTAAAGAATGTTAAGAAATTTTGAAGTTAGGTTTAAACAACATTGGTCAGAGATGCTGCTTTGAGAGAGGTCTTGACTCAAAGAGAAAAAAAGACATACAAGCTAAATCAATAACACATACTCACAACACATTTGCACACCAAAAATCCATCGATAGTGGAAGATAGCATCACATGAAGGCATACACAATCTAAAAAGTAATGTATCACACACTCCATATGCCACCTATAAGTAAATGTTTACTTATAAACTACCGCCACCTATAAGTAAGGCTTACCTATAACTACACCGTATACAAGTATCACTACAGGCAACCTAACGACATCCTAAATTAAAACACGCTTAAAGATATGATCCCCTGGCCCATGCTCAACTTACATTCATTGGTAGAACTCCCTAGCCTTTATTCGACGTTCCAAGAGCTCCTATCAGTGATAATGTCCTCGGAGAGGTGCAAGTCTATCAAATCCTGCCTAATATGGTCTTCAGATGTCAGTTTTGGTCCATCTTTGCTCCTCTTCCTCAGGAAATGAGTATGAGTCATCCACTGGTAGCCTCACGGTCGTTTTGGTGGTATCATACATTTATGTAGTTATCTCTATGAGGTGTGAAGGCCTATGGGCTTTCAGATGGAGTTATGGGCCTGGCCCATTTAGCTTGTAATCTTGTCCCTGAGCTTAATAAAATACCTAGTTGCAGAGAGTGGACGTAGGTCATCTTGACCAAACGACTATAAATTCTCGTGTTCTTATTGCTTTCGTGTGCTTGCGTATAACAGTGTGTTTATTTCCGCTGCGTAAAGATACCTAACAACTAGTATAAGAGCATCAGGCTCTTGATTACTGTTTCGTCGCCGCCACCATCTAGGGCTGCCGCCGCCATCTAGGGTTTCTGTCACCGCTGCCGCCACCTAGGGTTTCTGCCGCCGTCACCACCTAGGGTTTTTGCCGATGCCTAGGGTTGTCGCCGCCGTAACCGTCTAGGGTTCTGCGCCCGCCTAGGGTTTTGGTTGGAAGTACGAGATCTGGTTTGTCTATCCTTTATTGGCTGGTTATCAACTGTTCAGCATGCCTGTTTCGTTTGTTTTTTGTCTCTGGTTTTCTATTATGGCTGAAGACAGGAAAACTGCGATTGAAAAGTTCATTGGCACTTATTTTGGTTGGTGGAAAATGCAAATAGAGGCATTACTGTGTCAAAAGGATTTGGATATGGTACTGGAAAAGAAACCGGAGAGTATGGAGAAAGCTGAAGAAGCATCCAAGGACAAGAAAGCTAGATTGACTATTATGTTATCTTTGACGAAGAGCATTGCTTTTAACATCATGAAAGAAACCACTGCAAGTGGTATGATGTTGGCTCTGTCAAATATGTATGAAAAGCCGTCTGCAGCTAACAAGGTGTTCTTGATGAGGGAACTGTTCATGACGAGAATGAAAGTGGGAAGCTCAGTCACCCCCCACATTAATGATCTGATGTCTATTCTTACCAGATTAGAATCAGCGGAAATAAAATTCGATAATGAGACTCAAGCCTTGGTGTTGCTATCTTCACCGCCTGATAGTTGGTCCGGGACTGTAACTGCTGTTACAAATTCTATGGGAGCTAATGAAATGACATTTGAAAAGATCCGAGACATTGTGATAGGTGAAGACACACGTCTGAAAAGTGCAAATGTTGGATCATCTTCTGAGATGTTACATGTTGGCAGAGGAAGGCAAAATAGCCGAGCCAGTGGGAGTCGGGGAAAGAGTTCAACTCGGACTCGGAAAAATGTGAGGTGCTGGATCTGCAACGAGGATAGACATGTTAAGAGTAAATGTCCAAAGAAAAGTTTGAACACTGCTGATGAGGATGTCAATGATGGTGACATGTTAATTTTTGAGGCTGAAAACAATGTGGACTCTTGAAAACAGTGTGGACTCTTGGATAATGGATTCTGGTTCTTCGTTTCACGCCGTACACAGCGGTAAAATGATGGTGAATCTGAAAACAGGCGATTTTGGGAAGGTACGTCTCGCTGATTGCAGAATGCTTGATGTAATGGGCATGGGTGATATTGATTTGGTTACTCTATTTGGAACTACATGGAACTTGAAGAATGTCAAGGTGATTCTAGGTTTGAAGAAAAAAAAATTTCTTTTAGTAAATTGGATGAAAAAGATGACTGTCAGTCAAATTTGGTGGTGGTAAATGGAGGGTAACCAATGGGAACCGGGTGATTGCTCATGGTGATAAGCATGGGTCATTGTACATGGTGGAGGTATCTGCTGAGGGACTGATCAATCCGGTTAAGCAAGTCAAAGTCGGGTTCGCTAAATCTGCTGCTGAGAGAGTTCATTTTGCAAACATGAAGTCTGGAGCAAAGATTGTAGCCAAATGGGATCATAAGTCTAAACCAATTAGAGGATTTTATGACAGTGGGAGCATATGGGGCATGTTCCGGGTACAGTCAAGAAGGATCGTTGGGTTTTGAAGACTACGACTGGAAAAATCTCTCCTAGTGATTGTTTGCTGGATTTGGAGAATGTTAGTGGTTTTTGGTGTATCTTTGAATCTGGTGGATCGTGTAAACCAGTTTTGACAGAGAATGGTTCGTTGGTGGAATTTGCCACGACTGGGTTGGAGCTCGGGGGAGCTTCAACGGACCCTTTCAAGTAATTGATGAAAAGGGGCCTCTGCAGCTAGGGGATTTGGATTGATATCTTAGCTTGTTCTTTGGAATTGAAGGCTTGGAGGATTTCTGTTACTTGAAGATTACTGATGACAAGGTTGCTTTGTACTTAGATGGCTAGCTGGAGTATTCGCAAGGCTTTCAAGTGGGAGATTGTTAAGGTGTGAAGGCCTATGGGCTTTCAGATGGAGTTATGGGCCGGCCCATTGAAGCTTCTTTATACCCTAATTATCTTTATATATAAAGCATGTCATTGTATTGTAATCTTGTCCTTTGAGCTTAATAAAATACCTAGTTGCAAAGAGTGGACATAGGTCATCTTGACCGAACCACTATAAATTCTCGTGTTCTTATTGCTTTCGTGTGCGTGTGTATAACAGTGTGTTTATTTCCGTTGCGTAAAGATACCTAACAATCTCAATGCACCTTCCCGGAATTCTTCTTGCTTCTTGAGTCTCCTGAGTATGTGTATTACCTCTAAAGTAGACCTCCCTAGCGTACAACCAAATTGGTTTTTCGAATTTCAACTTGTTCGATTTGCCTAAAAAATAAGGTACACAGGTGTGATCTTGCATTGATGATGTTTCTTTAGTTTTGTTCAATTAATTGCCCATTTGGATTTTTTCCTTCATGCATGGACTAAGCTTGTTGTGTGTATCGTTCTTGCTTTTCATCAACACGAGTGGTTTTAGTGTTGGTCTTTGTTTGTACATGTGTACGGTGAACTCCCTCTTACTTCTTGATTACTTCACCAAAGGTTGATGCTTTAAATTGAACATATGAGTAGTTATATTTAACATTTATATGCTTATATTTCTATAATCATTAAATTAAGTAGTGCATTTTACAATGCGTGACTATGTATGCACTAACAAAAAAATTCTTAATTACATAAAAGCAAGTTTAACATAAAAGTGAAGTTTACATGAACGTGGAATATTCTTTACATAAAAAAGAATCACGAGCTATATCTAACTTCCATTCCACAATTTATATACCAACCAAAAATGTATAAAACATCCACTCATTGTTGATATTTAAAACATTCTAAATATCAACAATTTCACACATGCTTACCACTCATCAGTTGTGAAGCAAACTGACTTTAAAAAAAATAGTAAATTGTTTTTGCTTTATGGTGATGAGTTTCATCCCAAAATAATAAACACCAATAAGATCAATACCAATACCAAAAGTTTCAAAATATCAAGAAAGTTAATCTTCGATTCGATCACTATATTGTCAATTCTTTTTCAAAATAGGTTATTCGTATTCAGGTACTATCGGGTACCATACGAGACTTTTAGGTAAAGTACCGGTACTGGTACCGGCCTTGTACCGATCCCGAAATGTAAGAAAATCAAGTAACGATACCGGTACCTTATACAAATTTTCGGTACCAGCTGGGTACCGGTATCGGTACGGGTACGGGTACCAAATGCTCATCCCTATATCTCAAGACTAATGTGGGTGGCTCTACAGAGAAAGGAGATCGGTGAATAACATGGTTTTCTGATCTGAGTGGGTAGGTTGCCCTATTTTAAGACGATCTATGATGGGATATCGTGTGTTTGTCGGTTGAAATCTAGTATCTTGGAAGAGTAAGTATTAGCAGAAATACAGCTGTATCACACATGTATCATCGATTTAGCAACAACAAATTTATAGGAACAAATCAACGGATTTTTAGAAAACAAATTATTGTTGTCAAAGTCTCTATTTTTAAGAATAGATTATTTGTATTTTAGGAATAGATTATTTGTATTTAGTGCTGTAAATTCAGTCACAAAAAATTTCTTGTATTATATGGTTCCATGGTGAATGGGAAAGACACAGAAATCACGTGATTCATTCTCTTATATGGTATCGAGCTTGTAACCCCATCTGGTCGCCATCTCCCTTCCTAGTAACACCATCTTCCCCTTCTTGATTTTTTTCCGCCTAAGTTTGTTCTAGAATGGACAAACTTCACCCCGCTAGTACCGTATCCAACATCAAAAACTTCATTCCCTTTATTCTTGAAATAGAAGGTAGTCACTATAACTCCTGGGTTGAGACCTTTCGAATTCACTATCGAGCCTTTGATGTTCTTGATCACATTGTTCCTGCAGTGCAACCTCCCATGCTCCCACCTCCTTTGTCCCTAGTGTTGCTGCCAACAAAGAAACACATTAAAAGGCTCTGGGTTGGCACCGTCGTCTAGGCTAGGAGTGTTCAAAATTATCCGAATCCAAAATATCCGAAATTCGGATAGTGAATTTGAGAATTTTTGGATATTTCGGATATCTGAAATATCCAAAATATTTTTATAAAAATTTAAAAATATTAAATATTAATTATATTTCGGATATTTTCATATATTTCGGATATTTTAATAAAAGCTTCGGATATATGAAAAAAAATTCAATAAAATTTATTATATTTTATATAATTTATTAAATAATGCAAATTTTTTTTGAAATTCGGATATCCGAACGGATATCCGAATCCGAATATGAAATTATCCACTATTCGAAATTTTAGGATATCCAGAATTCGGATATCCGAATTTGAACACCTTTAGTCGAGGTCACCCCGGGAAAGCTATTTTACATTCCTTAAAGCAGTTTTTGTCTTTTGATTCAAGTTCAAAACATTTAGAATCTGTTTGCTCCTCTTATGTGTTTGAAAAGCAATTTAAATTCCCATTTTACACTTCTAATTCATTTACGTATTTGCCATTTGATATCATACATATTGTTTATGGACCTCTCCTGTCTTGCGTTCAGGAGGTCACCGTTATTATCTTTTATTTTTGGGTGACAAGACCAAATTTCTTTGGACCTATCCTCAGGCTAAAAAGTCTCAAGTCTTCCAAATATTTAGTCAATTTCATACTCTAATCAAAACACAAGTTAACAAAAATATCAAAACCCTACAATGTGACGACGGACGAAAATATGATAATGCCCACTTTCACAATTTTTGTTCTACTAATGGCTTCCAATTCCGCTTCTCATGCCCTCATACGTCTCAAAACGGAAAAGCCGAAAGAAAAATCAGGTCCATTAACTATATTATCCGCACCATTCTTGCGCAATCTTCTGTTCCCGTTAATTTTGGCACCATGCTCTCCAACATGCAACCTATCTTCTAAACATTCTTCCAAGTGAATTTCTTATAACCTAACACCAACTTACCTTCTATACAATTGCTCTCCTTCTTATACCTCACTACATACATTTGGTTGCCTTTGTTGCCCTTTATTCCCCTCCACAACTATCAATAAACTCCAAAAACGCTCCACTCCATGCGTGTTCCTTGGCCACCCAATTAACCATCGGGGTATAAATGTAACAATCTTCAATCACGACAAATAATAATTTCATGGCATATCATTTTTGATGAAACAAGTTTCCCTTTTCCCCACACACAATCCACATCTACCTCAGCCTATAAAATCTTTACCAACTCACTCGCCATCCATCCATCTTTCTGATCCACATGATGCCCACCCCCTTCAGAACCTGCAACAGCCCCTACAGACCCCTCTACAAACCCTTCCTCTCCTGCCAGTTCTTCCCCTACCACTTCCCAAACCGACCAGCCTGCTCCTCCCTTGCAAACATACATCAGGCAGCCCCAAACCACCCAATCAGCTCACGACCAGACATCCTGGCCACCCACCAGCCCACACAAAACATACACTCACACACGCCCCCTCACACAACACACACTCCGGCACGCACTACATCACACACTACTCAACAACCAACACAACAGCCCATTCTGCGGCCCACACCTTCTTCACTGACACCCTAAAGCACTATTCCGTCCCCTCCACCACCCCACAACTCATGGTCCATACTCGTAGCATGTCAGGCATTTCCAAACTAAACAACCTTTCAAAGTTTAAAAGAATCGAGCCTCGAGGTGTTTTCCCCTCGTTTCACGAGGCGTAAGCCTGAGGCGGAAAAATATAAAAATTTTATATCGTTTTTAAAAATAAAATACTAAAACATCAAGCAAAGCACTTTCCTTAGCAATTTCATCAGCAAATTCAATTTCAAACAACATAAAAGGCATCACTTTCTAACCGGGCAATTCACTTACAACTTAAAAATCCCCAAATCAATAAACATAATTTACAACTCACATTCTGAATAAGAAAAAAAAATTGTAGAAAATAAGGCTTACCTTAATCGAAGAAGAAATCAGATCAATTTCATATCTGGTACGTCTTAATCAACTAGGAACAGGAAAAGAAGACAAAATCAAGTGAATTTCATACCTGAATCGAAGAAGAAATTGCGATGTACGATGTAAATCGCGTGTCAGACAAAATCAAAAGAAATTGCGGGTGCAATTTCGGGTATGCGATGTCGGGTGTCGGCCTCTACAATTTCGAGTTTGCTACTCCTCTGAATCGGAATTGTGATGTCGGGTCTGCGATGTCACCTCTCTGAAGTCTAAATCACAATTAGGGTTTCAGTTTTATGAGGTCCGCTTTTATTAGGGTTTGCGATATCACCTCTGTAATTTGGTTTCCCGCCAAAAAGACCCGCCTAAGCCAATCGAACAGCCTCACCGTTTCTCCGCCCCGCCTCAGCAGATGAGGCGTACGTACCAATTACACCATGTGAGGTGCCGCCTCATATACAGTTATTGGCCGCCTCGCTTCGAGGCGTACGCCTCTCACGTTTTCTAAAACATGCAACCTTTTAATTTCCACACCTCCACCCTTCTCTCTTCTATACCTTGTAATCCACTTGATGCTTTCCGTAATCCAGATTGGAACAAGGCCCGATGAATTCTAAGCTCTTATTGATAATAGCACATGGGAATTAGTCCCGAGGCATAATCATATGAATGTTTTTCATAGCATGTGGATTTTTAAACATAAACTCAAGTCTGATGGCACTTTAGAGCGATACAAAGCTTGCTTGGTTTGTGATGGCAGGTCCAACAAGTTGGCATAGACTGTGGAGACACCTTTAGCCAAGTGGTTAAACCAATAACGATCCGGACTGTTCTTTTACTAGCTCTTTTTCACTCATGGCCAATTCACCAGCTAGATGTAAAAAATGCCTTTCTACATGGCAATCTTCTTGAGACGGTTTACATGCATTAGCCCCTGGGATTTCGAGACACACGAAGATCTGATCCCAGTTGTTAGGTATCTTACGCAGCGGAAACACATACAATACACGCACACGCACGAAAGCAATAAGAACACGAGAATTATAGTGGTTTGGTCAAGATTACAATACAATGACATGCTCTATATATAGAGATAATTAGGGTTTCAAGAAACTTGAATGGCCAGGCCCATAACTCCATTCAAAAACCTAAAGGCCTTCACACCTCAATAGACACTTTTGAAAGAACTTTTGAAGGAGCTTCTAAATTAGGAGAAGACTATGTATTGTTTATATATATTCCCATACTGCCAATACGCGCTTTTAGGTATCACAAAAGATTCTGTTTCCTTTCCATTAAATGTGATGCATGTGCGACAATTATAGTCTTAAAAATAGCTGAAATCTGTGCATTGTGAAACAATTGTTGCTCCCACTGTTTTATTATTTTTTATAACTATGGTTCTCATAGATGATTTCTGCTTTTTTTTGGCACAGGGGTCCTTCTCTTGTGGCATCTCTCAAGGACTCGTCACTCTACAGTTCTCTTAGGCAACCTGCTTTTGATTTGATCCAAACTATTTTAGTCTCTGATGCATCTGCATTAGTGTCTTCAATGTTACACTATCATTTACATAAAGGTGTTGACAGCAATATCGTTGACGTCAAAGACGAAGACGACAATGAAGGCCTATTTGCAGATGTTGTCGAAGAAAAGGACAACGGTACCAGTTGTTGGAATGGTTTTAGTGTGCAGGGTCAAGCTACATCATCAGAATTTGCGACATGGATGTGCATTCCAATGCTCTGGGTTGATGTTTTAGTTGAAATTGATCCTCAAGTTCTACCAGTATCATTTTCTAAGGCAGTTTTATGGGCTTTATCTCGTTTTTCTATGGTTGAACCTGAAAGTAGCACTGAGATGGCTCTTCCACTTGGACCTTGGTTAATTACTCGTGCTCCAAAGGTCTCACAGTTATTGGGGTGGAGAACACCATCTGGTTCTGATGATGTTGGGAATGGAGAAGCATCGAACAACTCAGTCCAGATCACTACAATGTGCATTCCATTAATCAGAACATTCAGGAGGTTAATCTTTTGATGTTGCATGCCTCTTAAATCTATGTTTAAGCACTGTATTATTGCACATTGAACGACAAAAATTAACATTGTTGCTGATATTTTTATCATTATATCACAGGTTAACATCCCATTTTATTACAAGAATGGAGCAAGTTGAGCTTTGGAAGCAATGGACTTGGGAACCAAGGATGGCTGAAAGCTTAATCCTTTTACTTGTTGATCCTGATGATGTAAATACTTCCCTTTAAAGTCATTAATTATGTAATCCTAGTATTGTAACTATTATGGTAGGGTAATTCCCCCTTCTTCTTCACCACCAACTTAATTTACATATTTATGTTCTTTTCTGCCTGTAATGATTTGTCTTTATGAGACATGTTTTGGTTGCAGAATGCAAGGCAAGTGGGTAGGCGTATTCTTGAACAAGTAGCAAACACACGGGGCCTTCTTTCTTGTTTGCAGTTTCTATGCTCATGCTCCGTGTCAATGTCAGCAGTCTTTCTTGGGCTGAAACATGCTCGGGAATTGGTATGTTTTTTCCTTCTATTTTCTCTCTACTTGTCAGCCGTCTATGTATATGTTTTCCTACCCTTGTAGCATGCTAACTAATTTAAAAACATTTTCAATTGAACAAGGATTTAATTGTTTCTGATGGAGATTATCAATACCTTTGAGATGGCCTTGCATCATGTCCCACATAAAATATGGATATTAGGACTGGGACTCGAAAGAAAGATCTAGAATTCTCAAGGACCTTTTTGGAAAGTTTTTGGAAAGATATAGAACTCTTTGGAATATTATGGGGACTTCATGAGACTTGAAAGGAAGAATGTAGATGCTTGTTTGGAATTTTGTATGATGCAACATTCGAGATTAGGATTCACTAGTGTAAATAGGTGAATGCTTCATATGGCCAAATAGCCAATACAAAGCATTCTTGACCTCCACATAATCTTGCATTCTATTGGAAGTCTTTTAAATTGTTGTATTGGGGATAAGGTTGAACTTGGTGCAAAAAGTGCCTCACAGAAGCTTGAAAAGATAACTTTATGACACTTGGCTTCAGATGGTACTGCTATCTTAGAGGTTCTTGTCAAAGAGTCTTAATGTATTATTGCTTCCTTCTAGTGGTCCACAAACACCATATAAGAAGTAAGGCTTATCTTCTGATGGCTGATCAGGATACTCAATTATGTTCCCATACCTATGAAGGTGGCAGGAATTTTTTTTATCACTAGTTTCACTGCTGGATGGTTAAAATGTGATATGAATTTGTTGGTTGGGATAACCTATTATAAGTGGTATATTATTATGATTATGGAAGGTTATATGTTTTAGCAATTGTTTTCAAATTTGTGAAATTACTTTTTTTATGGTCATTTTCAGCTTCTTTTGGGCTCGGTGCTGCAAACATTTCAAAGTTTACATCATTTCTTTTTTGTACTTTGCAAACTACTTAAGGAAGGGGTACAATCTTGCCAAAGCAATGACAGGAGTAGCTTAAAGTTCTCTTCTCAAGGTGGATTTCTACAACAGCCTACATTTGAGTCCATGAATACAAACACCGATGGAAACTCTTCAAAGTTTGATTCCACACTTTGGGAAAAGTTTTGTTGCTTAATATCAGAAGTTGCATGGTCATCTTTTTGCATATGCTTGGCTGAAGGGAAGACATTCATTGACTGTAAGATCTCACAGGTATAGTTAAGTAAACAACTCTCAGTATTCATTTAGAATTTTTATTTGTCAAACTTATACACTTGTTACTTGTATATATGTCCATGTATGTATGGAAATAGCTAGAGCATGTGCGATTTTTATTGAAGACTTAAGATCTCTCAATCTATTTATTGGCCATTCTGGGATCTAAATCAGTTAGCTGCAATATTATATGAGAGCTTGTTGTGGATGTTATTCTAAATATCTGATAAGCTATACACCACTTCCTCTTCTTCAACTTAAATCTTGAATCCGAAGGTACTTTGGTCTAGGCTGGTATCATTATTGGCCAAAAGCTTTGGTCTAAAGCTTATATTCTGGTCACATTTTTATTGTTAAGTGTCACTTAGTGATTATTTTGACTTGCGTGTGGCTCTTAGATTTGTTCTAAGATTAGCCTTTGAATCAGTGTTGCAACGATTCTATGTGACGAGTTGTTGAATGCAAGCTAAATAGTCAACTGCACTTGTATTGATTAAAATATATGTTAACAATGAAAGCTTACAAAGGTTTTTATGATAGCTTTACTATTGTGGGTTTTGTTAGGGAACCGGGTGTTGATCGACACACAAACACAATCAAACTGCGAGAGAGAATAATAACAAAGATGAACAAGCGAGATTTAACGTGGTTCGGTCGATGTGACCTGCGTCCACGGGCTGCAACCAGGATAATACTTTTATTGCTTTCTGCCTCACTCGTGAGGAATTACAAGTACAATGAGACAATATAAATGGAGAAAATTAGGGTTTATAACTTAATCCCCAAGAAAACCTTAATCGGTTAAAATTAAATAAAAACGGGCAAGGTCTTTAATTTAATTAATCTGCCACTGAGTTGTCTTTTAACCCAAGCCCAAATCAAGACTCCACAAACCCTACAATCTCCCACTTGGAGGCTTGATCATCTTCAAACTGCCTTCCGCTATTGGTTTGCTATTATGGCTGAAGACGGGAAGGCTGCGATTGAAAAGTTCAATGGCATTGATTTTGGTTGGTGGAAAATGCAAATAGAGGCATTACTGTGTCAAAAGTATTTGGATATGGTACTGGAAGAAACCGGAGAGTATGGAGAAAGCTGAAGAAGCAGTTTTGAATTCCAAGGACAAGAAAGCTAGAGCGGCTATTATGTTATCTTTGACGAAGAGCGTTGCTTTTAACATCATGAAAGAAACCACTGCAAGTGGTATGATGTTGGCTCTGTCAAATATGTATGAAAAGCCGTCTTAATGATCTGATGAGGGAATCAAAGAGGTGTTCTTGATGAGGGAACTGTTCATGACGAGAATGAAAGAGGGAAGCTCAGTCACCTCCTACATTAATGATCTGATGTCAGATTAGAATCAGTGGGAATAAAATTCGATAATGAGACTCGAGCCTTGGTGTTGCTTAACCTCATGTCCCTGTTCATCCAATTGACCGACGGAAATCAATTGTTTCTTCAAATCAGGAATTACCCTGACATCTTCCGAAGTTCATAAACCAGCTGAAATAACTAAATCCATGTCACCCATGCCCGTAACATCAAGAACATCATTGTTCGCTAGTCTTACCTTACCAAAATCACCACTTTTTAGATTCTGCTATGAGTAGCATGAAACGAAGCTCCAGAATCCATGACCGAGGAATCCACATTGCTCTCCATGCTACAGATTAAAGCATCATCGTCTGAGTAGTCTGCTGCGCTGTTAACTTCTTTCTATCATTCGGACACTTATTACTAAAGTGTCCCACCTGTTTACAGTTCCATCAAGTCACATCATTTCGAGCCCTAGACTGACTCCTTTTCTTGTTCTTGCTCTCACTACCTCTGTTATTCTTTCTTCCTCTGCTAACATTCAGTAATTCACTTGATGATTCACTTGAATTTCTTCGTCTGACGTCTTCGCCCATAATAATATCCCGAATCTCTTTTAAAGTGAACACGCTGGTCGAACTAGTAGTTGTTGTAACAGTACCTGCCAAACTATCAGACAATGATGATAACTGTAGTAGGGCCTGAACCTCATCCTCGAATTTGATGCCAACTAACCCAAGTCTTGACAAAATTGAGTTCAAGTTGTTGATGTGCATTAAAACTGAACTTCCCTATTTCATCTTTGTGTAAACCAGCTCTCGAATCAAGAAAACTTTATTTGCTGCCGAAGACTTTTCGTACATATTAGATAATGCATCCATGATACCTTTCGTTGTAGTTTCCTTCAGAATGTTGAATACATCCTTTGTCAGCAACAACCTAATAACCACCTTGGCCTTTTTATCCAAAGTTTCCCATTCCTCATATTTTTTGGTTTCTCACCCAAAACAACATCCAAGTCTTTCTGAACAAGCAAATCCTCCATTTGCTGTTACCACTAACCAAATTCGTTTTCATTAAACTTCTTAATCTGAAGTTTCCCGCTCCCAGTCATTATCTCAAACTACAATTTGAGTGTCAAACACAACTATGATCGGCTGCCTGAACTTGAGTGTTGTTCTATTGAACACTACCCTTTTTTCCTCGATCTCAAAAAATAGTAAATAAACGAGTTTAACAATGCACCTGAGATTTCACAACTTTGGATCTTGGTAACTTTTGTGACTTTTGGTCGATCGCTGGATTATGACGATTACCTACCGACATCGAAACCCTAGATCGACAACCTTTTTCTCTCACGTTGTGTTTCTACCCTGTGTGACGAGCCTTAGCTCTGATACCACTTGTTAGGGATCCGGGTGTAGATCAACACACAAACACAATCAAACTGCAAGAGAGAATAATAACAAAGATGAACACGCGAGATTTAACGTGGTTTGGTCGATGTGACCTACGTCCACGGGCTACAACCAGGATAATACTTTTATTGCTTTCTGCCTCACTCGTGATGAATTACAAGTACAATGATACAATATAAATAGAGAAAATCAGGGTTTACAACTTAATCCCCAAGAAAACCTTAATGGGTTAAAATTAAATAAAAACAGGTCAGGTCTTTAATTTATTAATCTGCCACTGAGTTCTCTTTTAACCAAGCCCAAATCAAGTCTTCACAAACCCAACCGGTTTTATGTGTTTAGTGGGATCGTTTGACAAATGAGCCATCCTTGCCTATTGGGGGTGTGCACGGTGCGGTTCGGTGCGATTAAGACCATTTTTGAAACCGAATCCGATAGTTCGGTTAATACCATTTTTAAAATAGAAACTTCAACCGATATTTAGGTTAATCACACTTTTGTTAACCGCCGGTTATGGTTAATTTTGGTTAATTAATCAATAAATCTAACATAGGCTTTTCAACCAAGTTTTAACTAATAAACTTTTATTAGGCTAGGTTTAGGCCAACTTTATAAGGGTGTTTTGACGATATAGTCCGTTTTTAAGGTCCTACCAAAACCGAAACTTAAGTCGGGGTGTGCATACAAGTACAACAATGTGTGCGCACATCTTGCATTACTTGTGCTTGTTAAGGTGGTTCCTTCCATACACAACGAAATCCCACTACATAAATAGATATTTACAAATGTGAATTAAAGGTGAACATATGGAATTCTAGTAAAATGATGAGTAGTATTTTAAATTTGTTGTACACTAATGGCATTTGGTTCGATGCGGTTAATTCGGTTAATTTGTAAATCAAACCGAAATCGAACCGTGAAGTGCGGTTAATCGGTTATGCCTAAACTTTGGTTTGGTTAATGCGGTTAATTCAGTTATGGTTCAGTTAAGTCTATTATTTGCTCACCCTTGTTGCCTATTTATACTAGCTCATGATCTGGATTCTTACAACTATAATAATGTACAATCATCCTTACACACATGGTCCTAGTGGTTTCTATACATCTCCATATTTGCAACCAAGTCGAGATGTTTCTAAGGAAAGATCTTGACTTCCCCATGAACTTTAAGATGCCTCCACACCTCCCTTAGACCAGAAATGAGTAGAGCGTTCTAGAGTCTTCTGGTCAACTCTTCACGCTTCAAGATTAATTCAGGTATGCTTTGTTGGAAAGTTCTAGAACCCGTAAGTTATGATCTAAACTTAGGCGGGTAGTGCCATTCTCCTCCAGGACACCACCTAAATTCACGACGTCCTCGTCATGTTTCCTTTGTGATGTCCTTGTGGTCTCTTTTGTTCACTTGCCGCACTCGCGATTCCCCTCGAGTTGTCGTGCTTTTAATGGTTGGGAGAACACTTCAATTATTTTTAAGTTTATTGCTGAAAACTGAAAGGCACATATAGGCCTTCATTTTTTTATCTCGAAGGTGCGGACATAACGTCACTGCAAGCATCTATGAAGTATGAACTTTGGGATACAGTCATCCTTCTCTTGTTATCCTAATTATATACTGTAGTACTCAAAATGGCTAGGGCAGAGCCACCAGGGGAGGTTGGTTAGAAGCATAAAATGAAATTTCATGATTGAATTCTAATCTTCATGTACTATTCTAGCAAGACTTTTTGCCAGCCATATGTGATTTTTTATCTGATAAAAAATGAGTAGAGTTACTGGTAGGCAAACGGAACTGGAGGAAGGTAAATGCATGTATGCACACACACAAACATACTCTCTCTCTCTCTCTCTCTCTCTCTCTCTCTCTCTCTCTATTTAAAATAAACAAGCTAACCAAGTACTCTATCATAGGATAAAGAACTCTTTTTTTGAAACTATTATTAAGCAAATGAAAGGCTATTTTTCCCATTAGAGGCCTTTCTCCTAGCGGTGTCAAAGATGGCCCACCAACCAAGAGGTTGTGTGAGTATTTTTCCTTTCAAAGAGGCAATTATATTGTTTGATTTCTGTGGCAAGTCATTTTGAATTCTGTATACCTTTGAATATGAATAACTATGGCATTTTTTGTTAACACCTACCTTTTCTGTTATCTGTAATGTAAACAGGCTGGGTTGTGATTTCTTTTTACTACAAAACCGGAGACATGTTTAGTGAAACTGTGTATTTTTTCAAAACATTGGTTTAAAACAGTCATCTGTCCTGTTATTACCAAATATCATTGCAAATAGGATAGGTGTTAGAAAATACAAATAGCAAAAAAAAAATGTTGTCTAGGGGGCCAACCTAGAGGTTGCGGGGCTCAATTCCCAAAAGGGACAAGGGTGTAAGAGCATTTGCCTTTCATCTTCACATGGATTTGACCTATACTGGAGGATTAACCTGGATGTCATGCTAATTATTTTCTATCCTTTATGTGATGTGAGGTTTGATAATTAGCTTAACTAGCAACCATGGGTCTTAGCATGACTGATAAAGTAGAACATTCTTTTTTCTGTTGTTTCAGATGACCTGTGTCCGATTACTTGAATGCTTGCCTGTTGTTGTCCAAAAGCTCCAGAAATCTGTGCACAAAATACCAGGAAGTTCGGACCTTTTAATGAAGAATTCAACTAGCTATAAATGGGTTCAGGATTTAATGTACTGGGGGAAGTCTACGCTGGCCGTTGTACATCGGTATTGGAAACAAACAGTGCTTTCTTTGCTTTATCTACTTAAGGAGACGTATGTTAATAACACATCTGCTATCGTGGCCATAGAAGAACTTTTTAAGTGTGGTGTGTTGTTACATTGTTCTTTATAGGTTACTATTTTTTGCTATTATCTTCATTATCAGCAAATTGAAGTTCATGTTTTGCTACTTGGTTGCAGAATACATTCCAATCGCTGAATTAACTGAGCAGGTATTTTGCCTATTTGTTTCATTGGAGAATGATGCCAATGTCCCTTGTTATACAGATGGAAAATCAAACTTTAAAGCACCATTGTCTCAACCTGAGGACATATTACACGAGGAGTGTTTGCCTGAAAAACCAAGTGAATCTACCTCAAAGGAGTCAGATTTGCAGATTTTGGAATCAGCTTTTGGTGCCACAACAGAGAAAGAGATTGTGATAGTTCCTTCAGATGATGAGATTGAAGTAAGAGAAGATGTTCATACTTTCAGTGATTCTCATGGTGGTAAAGCAAGTAATTCACAAGATGTTGAAAGAGCTTCACAAATGAACGAAGCTAGTAAAAGTTCTTCCGTTGAGACTATAGGATTAGTGGATCATCAGCTGGATATAGAGAGTAATATGGACAAGTCTTCTGTGGTCAAAGGGAAATTTGTACAAGGCACAAGTAAAGAAAAATCATCTGTAGAAAATATTAGTTCCATGATGGACAATTCAGTTCCATACCAGAGCTTGAAAAATATAACTGCTGATTTTAGGTCATCTTCGAGCCGAAGTATCAAAAAGGCTTCAGCAAAGTGTGATAGGATCATCAAGGAGTTGGTATTTGATGCTAAAGATGATCCATGGGAATTTGTGTTAAAATCTGCCAGACATCATCAATCACACCTAGGGAAACCAAACACTAATGGTCCAAAACGGAAAGTTGTTCAACTAAACTTACCAGTTGAAAACAGAGTTTCTCAATCCAAGAGGCTGCATGGTGGACGCCAAAGGTTCAAATCTGTAAGGCTAGATGATTGGTATAGACCTATCCTGGAGATGGATTATTATGCTACAGTTGGGTTAGCATCATCAGCTTTGGCTGGGAATTTGAAGGAGGTTCCTGTTTATTTTCAATCTCCTGATGACTACGTTACAGTCTTTCGTCCATTGGTGCTAGAAGAGCTTAAAGCACAGCTACATAATTCATTCGTAGAGATGGCTTCTTCAGATGAAATGTCATGCGGAAGTGTGTCTGTTATGTCAGTGGAAAGAGTTGATGACTTTCATGTTGTTCGCTGTGTTCATGATGACAGAGACTTAGAAGGTTCTAGGACCTGTGTTGAGAATGATCTTGTATTGCTTACAAGACAGCCTTTTCAACATTCTTGCCATGAGGTTCACATGGTAGGAAAGGTATATGTAATTTCCTTGTTAATTTTAGTTACTTCATTCAGAAGTCCTTGGTTGTACCATGTCATGCTTAACTCAACAAAAATATAGCTTTTTCAGTTTACTGCGAGACACTGCTGCTTATTCTCTAAAGTAGTTTCAGTTAAAATCTGTGCGGTTTTGTTATAATGTCTTTATTTCCAGTAACAAAACAAAAAGGCTGTTTGCCAAAAAAATGATTTATTTATTTATTTATTTTTGAGTTCATAGCCATAACCAGTAAGTTAATGATAAAGGAACATTTGTGAGTGATCAAAACCTACACCTCTTGTATTGCAAGTATTTGAATAAACTGTACTTTTTTGAAACATTAGTAATTCCAACATAAAACACACTATACATTCTCACTGATCATTTGCATCATTGGACGAACATAGTTTCTGTAGTATTTGCTTATGCAAGGTTACAAATTGGGGATGCTAACACTGCATGAGTTTTGCTTTGGTATAGGGTTTTGTTCACATTAGGATTTCATTAAATTACTGGTTTGGTATAGGGTTGGTCAGAATATCGATATGTTTGTCATGATGACTTGACATGTTGGTCAAAATGCCACTAGTAAGAAGATATACCTTTACTACTTCTCTATTTTGACCTTTTAAGCTCTTTATTACGTTTTTGCAAGCTTATGTGCTTGTTAAAGGTGCTTAAAGGAGGGGGTTACTTCAAAAAAATTCATTAGTTCTGGAACTTGGAGTCAATGGTTTTTGAATTATTATGTGTTAGGTGCATCAACTATTGCACACACACGCACATACATATATGTTAGAACATATTAGGGTTAGTCATCACTAAAAATTATGCCTATTAGCTTAGCCCATGAGGATTAGGGTTTAATACTACTTATACTACTAATAGATTGGAACATATCATCTACGTCAATGAAATCTCTAATTACCATCTATGGTATCAGAGTCAAGAGCCAAGTTTCTTATCAGTGTGATTTGGAGGAATACTCTCAAAGTAAGTTTAAATTTGTATTATGATAATTACCAACAACTAACTATGCACAATAGGAGTGTACCTATCAGAATATAGTATAGCTTAGGCAAGAACTAGATATTGATCCTCAGGACACTAAAAGCTATTAATAATAGACCTTCACTTTTATTTAACTGATGATTGAGATTATTTTTTTTAGCTGAATAAAAAGGAAATTACAACATATACTTTTAATTAATAAATAATAAAAACTAAGAATACTTAAGAATTCTCATATACGTAAAACTTATCACCTATATTTTTTGAATCCCCTTGACTTTTTATGTTAATTTAGTTGACCGACTTTACACATATAACTATTCAAATGCTTAGGAATCTAGAATTATAGACACATCCCAGATGTCCTAGAGTGGCAAGTACATCAACTATTGACACATCTCATAATTCTCAGTCTTACTAATGATTTAAATTATGAATTTTGTACGTCCATTATATGAAAATCTTTTCTTTTTTTATTATTGTACTTTTCTTGTCTTGAACTTGTATTTTTTTGGAACCGACACCTAAACGAGCCCTTTGCGCCTTGAGTTCACTTCTTGCCTTTAATTGCCTAGATTTTACCTGTGAACATTACTATCCCTATATTGGGTTCTTATTTTATTAGGAGTGTGGAGTTAACATTCATTTGTATTTTTAAACGTATTTATTTTTTCATTTGTTAATCTTTGATACTCTTATGGACATAAATATGGGTGGTGGACGATGTAATTAGGTCAGTTGGTTTTTTGGTAATTGATCTTTAACTAGTTGGCGCATGATGATTCTTGCATGGCACTACCGTTAGAGAAAGGAATGATCGGTGATAGGATTTCTTGGAGAAGTTAGATAAGGTTATGGGTTTTCTAGGGAGTGTATAAATTTGTTTGACACTTGTCTTGGGTCTTGACTTTTCCTACCCTTTTGTTTACCTTGTGCGTTGGTGTAAGTGTTAGTTACTTTCAAGGTGGTTCATGCTTTGTTTTGCTTTGGTGTATGTGTTAGTTACTTTCAAGGTGGTTCTTTCTCTATTTTCTTTACTCTATTACTACCAATACCATTATTAGCAGTTTTTTCACCACGTTTTCTCCTAGGATAGAAGAAAGTTTGTCTTCATCTCATCTTCCAAAGACCTACTATTAGCTTGTTATGAGTGGGATTTTACTCGGCCTGTTTGTTTATATATATATATATATATATATATATATATATATATATATATATATATATATATATATATATATATCTTGGTTTTAAAAATAGCGCCTGAGGCACGCTTAAGGCGTGAGGCTCTAGAGGCGATCAAGAAAACGCCTCAGGGCTTTGAGGCGGCGCCTCATGCACATCGAGGCCTAATCTGGTCAACATTGGTCAAGATTGGGGTCCGTAAAAGGATGAGAAGTAGAAATAACCAAAGGGATGATGAGATTATGAATGATTTACATGGTAAAAAATGATAATATGTAAAAAAGCTTAGACAAATTCAACTTTTGGCTGTATGTATATCTTATTTTGTTGTACATAGAACAACGCCTCGCATACGTGAGGCTCTCGCCTCATGCATCACACATAGCGCCTCGTCTTTTCAAACTTAAATGCCTCAGAGCGCTTAACGCTTTTTAAAACCAAGATATATATATATATATATATATATATATATATATATATATATATATATATATATATATATATATATATATATATATATATATATATATATATATGTGTGTGTGTGTGTGTGTGTGTGTGTGTGTGTGTGTGTGTGTGATGTTATTTAATTTATTGGGGGTTGTTTGCTATCTAATTCCATTAAAAGGTTACCTCTGAATTTGTCGGAGGTGGAGTGTGTTTGTTTCACTTATAAAAACCTCTTAATGGGTAAGTTTTAGAAACAAGCTGAATTACTGAGGCTACCTTTTATTCAGTCAGACTTCTTAATGGCTTAGTACAATGTTATTTTGTTAGCTCATTATATAGAACTGATCAATAGCAAGAAAGAAGTTGTGCCCTAAAATGCAACACTTATGAATATTTGAAGTAATTAAAGAATTTTTTTTCAAGCATACAACACTACTCTTATATAGGAACGTTTAGGGCTTTAAAAATTTGATTATAGTCAGCCGAAGTGATTATTTTCTTTGCTAGTACAGATTATGTACTTCAGATTTGATTGTCTCCTGGTCCCTGGAACCACAACTCATTAACAAAGAAAAGCACTGGATGTAGTTATGTATTTTATAATGCAAAGATACCATATGATTTGCTAGTTTAACAAATGATCGTTAGTGGCATTAAACACCGCTTGTGATAAGTTTGCTGATGAACTCATTGCTTGCTCGGATGTTCTTTTCTTTTCATAATGGTTATCCCTTACGGGTTTTTAAAGGTTTGTCACAGTTTGTATTTGTATTGATTCAGGTAGAAAGATGCGAGAAAGATAATAAAAGAAGATCAAGCATATTGATGATCAAGTTGTATCTTCAGAATGGATGTTCTCGTCTAAATCGGGCCAAAAAGCTCCTAATGGAACGAAGCAAGTGGTACATTTATCGCATCATGAGCATCACCTCCCAACTGAGAGAATTTCATGCACTTTCATCACTACATAGCATTCCTTTGCTCCCTGCAATCTTAAATCCTAATAACCAACCTAAGGTGATTAAATCAAGGATGGATCTGAGTAAGCTGTCCCAGCCATTACAGAAGACTCTTAAATTTTCTTTTAACGACTGTCAACTTCAAGCTATAAGTAGTGTCATTGGACCTGTGGATTTAAGAAATGATCATGATCTATCTCTCATACAGGGTCCTCCAGGTATTATTTATGAGACTATATTATTATGATTAGGTTATTAAAATGAACCCACGGGCCCAGTTAGGTTTCTAGGGTTCCATTGTGAACTCTATATAATGTAACCAAACCTATCAATAATATTCAATCACTCTTTTACCATCTTACATTATTTAGGCATATAGATGTCTATAACCTTCTTTTATTGTTATTTAACATTACATGTGCCTTTGCATGATTTGGAAAATTTCTTTATATTAGGTACTGGGAAGACACGGACAATCGTTGCTATTATCAGTGCGTTGCTTTCATTATATGGAATGACTACTCAGACTGAAAGTAGTGTTATGAGACCTGCCAACAAGAATATAGGGCATCAGGTGAGTCAATCTGCTGCATTTGCACGGGCTTGGCAGGATGCAGCATTGGCCAAACAATTAAAAGATGATGAGGGTAAAAACTCTAAAGCTACTACTAGTCCCATAAGAGGTAGGGTTCTCGTCTGTGCACAATCAAATGCTGCAGTTGATGAACTAGTATCCAGAATTTCCAGTCATGGCTTGTATGGAAGTGATGGATCAATGTACAAGCCATATCTTGTTAGGGTTGGTAATGCAAAGACTGTCCATTCAAGTTCTCTACCTTTTTTCATTGATACTCTTGTTGACCATCGTTTGACTGAGGAGGAGAATAGGATGGATGTGAAGAGTGAGATGGATGGGGGAGATTCTTCAACTGTTATTCGTTCTAAGCTAGAGAAGTTAGTGGATCGTATTAGGTTTTTTGAAGCCAAAAGAGCCAATTTAAATGGTGGAAATCCTGACACGAAACATTCTCTTGAAGGAGGAGATGTTGGCATGGGGGGTGATGATGCAAAGGAAATGTCTGACGCAGAAATAGGGGCGAGGTTACGAGCACTGTACAGTGACAAGAAAGCAGTATACACAGATCTTGCCACTGCTCAGGCACGAGAGAAGAAAGTTAATGATAAAAGAAAAGCTCTTAAACTTAAATTGCGTAAGTCTATATTGAAGGAAGCTGAAATTGTGATAACAACATTGAGTGGTTGTGGTGGAGATCTCTATGCAGTGTGCTCTGAATCTATGTTAGCCCATAAGTTTAGCCCTTCGTCTGAGACTTCACTCTTTGATGCTGTTGTAATTGATGAAGCTGCTCAAGTACGAATCTTTGCTTTTCTTTTATCTTTTTTGCTGACATGATCTTCCTGTAACTCTAGACATATTAATCTTTGCTTTCTAAGTCTGCACTTTCTTCTTGACAGGCTCTGGAACCTGCTACTCTAATTCCTTTACAGCTCCTAAAATCAAAGGGGGGCAAGTGTATTATGGTACTGTGGGGACAAGTCTAACGGGTTTTCCTTTTTGTTGTTAAGTTTAATGTTATATCTTGATCATTATTTATATTTTTTAAGGTTGGAGATCCAAAGCAGCTTCCAGCAACCGTTCTCTCTGATGTAGCAAGTAAATTTCTCTATCAATGCAGTATGTTTGAGCGTTTACAGAAAGCTGGTTATCCTGTTACTATGCTTACAAAGCAGGTAGGCTGTGTTTCTAATATATATATTAGTTTATTATGTAGTAAACTTCTTCTTTTCCTGTGGCAAAACCACCAAGCAAATTTAGATCATTTGTATTGCATTGCTCTCCATACTTGCATATACATGCATGCATACACTATACGAAATGTGTGTTGAAAAGGTAATATAATGTTAAAGGATTTCAAAAAGGTGATATAATGCCAAGGGTGGTTTTATGTTTTTGCTTGTTTGGTTAATAAAGGTAATGTAATTCCAAAGTATGTTTAATCAGAAAAATCTGTACTTTTGGTATGGATAGTTGCAACTAAAGTGTAAACCTGCTCATTTTGATAGAATCGAAACATTCATGGAAAGGATATATGTATCTCAATCTTATGCATTTATAGACCGAATCTATGAGATGCAAAGTTATTTCATTCTATCCTAGTTTAGGTTCATTACAAACTATAAATTAACGTTGAAACCTAAAACTAATAGTTATCTTGAAAACTGTATAATCATAAACTCCATTAATTGCAAAATAAACACCAACACAAGTCATGCTAAATTTAAACATCATTATTTCATTTCTTGTATTTTGGCTGCAAGATTTTTCAAGGTAAAGGTAGTATGATATACGCTCAAGTATCATTTGGTGAAATGAACAGCATTTTCAGTTATTGCAACCTACTACCTCTAACAATTTATGTGGCCAAACCTTCCATGAAAATTGTTCCCCTTTCAGTGTTACCTCTTTGTACTAGTTACGTGTTTCACATTAACTACTAGGGTTTTTACATGTTAATTCAGTATAGGATGCACCCGGAGATATGCCGCTTTCCTTCTTTGCATTTTTATGGTGGTAACTTACCGAATGGTGATGGGATGTCTAGCAAAGAAAAACCATTTCACAAGACCGAAGGGCTTGGGCCTTATTTGTTTTTTGATATAGTGGATGGGCAGGAGCTTCATGGTAAAAACTCTGGGTCTCTCTACAATGAATGTGAGGCTGATGCTGCAGTTGAACTTGTTGGATTTTTCAGGAAGAGGTATATCTGTGTATGTTTCTTTTGGTTTCTGATACTATAGGTTTTTCCTCAATGCCAGTTATAAAATTGTCGCTGGTTTTGACAGCTATCCATCAGAATTTGTTGGAGGAAAGATTGGGATTATAACGCCATATAGGTCTCAACTTTCCTTATTGCGTTCACGCTTCTCAGTTGCTTTTGGGTCTTGTATAATGGATGAAATGGAACTTAATACCGTTGACGGTTTTCAAGGTAGGGAGGTTGATATACTAGTAGTGTCCACAGTTAGGGCATCCTCTGGAGCAACAGAAATGAACTCAAGCAGAGGTATTGGGTTTGTTGCTGATGTTAGAAGAATGAATGTGGCATTGACAAGGGCAAAACACTCTCTGTGGATTTTGGGAAATGTGAGAACCTTGCAGACAAATAAGAACTGGGGAGCACTTGTTAATGATGCTAAGGACAGAAATTTAGTTTTATCAGTTGAAAAGCCATATGTTTCCATGTTTAATTCATTATTCAAGAGTAACTGTGTATCAGATGATATTCCAAGACAGCTTAAGAGCAAGGAAACAAATACAGAGGTTAACATACATACTGAACAGCAGAGAAGATGTAACCCATCCTCTAAAAGTAAACGAGGATACCCTGGAGCTCATAGTAGTGATAATTGCAGAACAAAGAAAAAGGTAAAAATGCAGTATTATGATTCATCATCGTCAAACAAGGGCAATGAATCTGAAAACAGTGTAAACAAAACATTCAAGAATGCTAAGCCAGCCACTGATGGAGATTGTCAGGGTAAAAATGGGGGTAAAAAAGAAAAACAAAGGTTTGATAGAAATATTGGAGTGGGTATACAACATGATGTAGGAAGTAGATCAGTAGAAAGACCCATTGACCCTATATGTAAAAGAAAACAACAAAGGGAAGCTGTAGATGCTCTTCTTCCTTCAGCTTTTATATCATCCAAGAAGTCTGTCCCAACTAGTAGAGTAATACATCTTGCAAATAGACAGACCACATCAAGAAAAGGTATAGTTTTCTTCTTGCTATAATGGTATTGGTGAGTGATTACTGTTATCATAAGGTGTTTCATAATACGACAATCCTGTTTTGTTTCTAGAAAATATACAAGGCCATGTGTTTTAGGAATTGGCCTTACAAACCGAGTTCTTCATTGTTCTCAACATGAAACTTTGCAGGCCTGAGGAACCTAAGCGATTTCCCATAATTTGTCGATAATTATTACTAAAACATATTTGGTCATGGCTGGATAGCAACAAACTGTATTGAAATTACATTTGTCATATATCTAAATTAATTCTCAAAGGTGTAAGCAAGAGCTTTTATAATAATTTCACTGTTTAACTGTTTAAGTCTTTTTTTAAATGTTAAATTCTAATAGCTCTCATACATCGTACCAAGATATTGTTCGCTTTACTTCTGATGGGTCGCCCATTCAGGAACTTACGATTTTGTTCTCACCCGACGAGTGGATAGACAGTGGATAATAATTAGTACGGCTTGCATGGGCTGTTATAGATGGTATCAAAGCAGTGGCTGGACCGGTATGCCAACGAGGACGCCAGTCTTTGTAAGGGGGGTGGAGATGTAAGTCTCATATCGTTTGAGAAGGAGAAGAAACCTTTCTTATAATGGGTGAAAACATTTTCTATCAAGACGCGTTTTGTTTTGGGCGAACAACTCGGGTGAAATTAAACCGTGAGTTTCCGGATGACAACCCATCGGGGATATAGCGGACAATATCTCGTTGTTCTGACTTGCTAGTATTTGTCAAATTAGAACAAGAAAGAAAAAAACACAGTAGAACTTGTAATGTTATTTCTTTTAGGGGGTGAAAGTAAAGAATGATTATGAAACCAAGCATCTCTTTTGGTATGAATATTAATTTAGATTTCCTTAATAACTTAGTGATATGAAATCACTCAAGTCTAGAATGATTAAATGACTGCATTAAATATTGGCCAAGGAGTTCAACTGCCATCTCAGCTTGTTTTACCGATGAAGATGAGTAGTTGTTAGTAAAGTGATCATAACATGCTCAACGTGCTCAATGTCTAAGTGAAGTTATGATTCAGAAAACTTGAGTTAAAAGCTCTTATACTTGCTGAGCGTTAATGTTAGAAAAACTTCCTTTTAGAAAAGCTCTTGTATCTTTGAAACTACTAAATCATTATTCTTGTTCAGGTTAGAAAAGCTTCCTTTTAGAAGACGAAGAACGTGATCTTTTTGGAAATGAACCCAAGAGACTCATATAATCTTGCCAAGCTTTTTTTATTTTGATTTTGGAGTGTGGTGTAAATGCTGTGTTTGTTTTCGTCTTATGACCAGAGTAACTTTTTGTTTGTTATGTCACCATTAGCTTGATTTGTTCTGAAACAAACGGCAATGTTGACACTATTTAATTGTTATTGATACTTTATAATGTTTTATTTCTATTTTTAAATTTATTACTGTATGTAGGGAAGGGATGATTGTTTTTTCAATAATTAACTTAAAGACAAATTTGTGACGAGTTTAAAATAAAAAATTAACATACAATGGTATATGAAACTTGAATATTGTATAGTTGTTGATGTTTTATGAAACTTGAATGGTACATATAAAAATAGGTGCTTTATAAGGCTTTTTGTTGCTTGTGTACTATGAAGTTGATGTGTATTAATCTGTTGTGTTAATGATCAGATAAACGTTAAGTAAAATAATGGCATGATGGCATTTGGATGAGTTTTATGTCTACTTGGTATATATGTTTTTTATTGTTCTCATATAATAATGTTAAATTTAATAATAAAATTAATACTCTAATTAAAATAATATTTTTTATTGTTTATCTTGAGTTTTTGAAGTTCTTTATAGAACTTAAAATTTGGTCTTTAACCCTTTTGAGTTATCAAAGTTCCTATAAAATATAAGAGTTCTCATTTGATATTCATCCTATATATATGAGAACTAGTTTTATAAACCTGTGTATTACATGAGTTGAATAAATAAAATAATTAAAAAATAAAAATTTATTAATTATAAAAAAATATTTGAGGATGCATATGATTGAAATTTTCTTTGTTATAAATAGAATGAAATTTTGTTTCAAAACAAATGTTTTAAAAGATATAATTTCTAAAAGTTTTCTTATTGTAACTATCAATTTTAATAATTTTTCTGATTATAAAAAATTATTTTTTTTAAAACACCATTTTTAATATATGTGATTGTTAAATGGGAGAAAAGAAGCGGGAAAAATCTGATGATGAGTAATATGATGTTGTCACTTGTCTTACCTAATCATCTTTTTATTAGAGTAAGAAGATGAGTTGTACGAGTCATTGTTCACTTTCTATTTGTTTGTCTTGCAAGATGTTTAGGCAACTGAAAAAAGTTTTACAATTCATTTCATAAAATAAATAACTCTCATGATTAATAAAAGAAAGTTTCATATATTTGTTGGGATGGATTAAATATTCATTATTTTACATATCATTTTTAAATGAATGTTTAAAGGTTTAAGTTTAGGGACAGATATTCAAAACTCGGCACAAGGACTAAAGGTCTAACCTTAGGAAACTTAATCCTTCAAGTATTATTCTCACTAATATGTTTGTCACAAGGTTTTCATGCTTAGTATTCATAGTCCATCATGTATCAATGCCTAACTAGGCATATTTAATGATGTTTACATGAAAAATGTTTGAAAATGATACATCAGCTTCATTAGTGAATACATTTAACTTTGACATAAAAATATTTCGACAAGAATAACGATAAACAGTTAATCATAAATTAATAGTAAACCGCACATTTAACAATATATTTCAATTGAAAGTCCCCTTCCATATATACTGGTATTGGTGCTTAGGCGGTATTAATACGAGACTTTTCGGATCTACATTGAGTCTGAACCACCCTCAATATGAGATTTTCACCCATCTCTAGGATATATGCATTAACATGATTAACATATTAATGTCATTTTCACGAATAAAATCAATTGACTATATTGAAAATATGCCTGGTAAGTTGAATAGGATCTCTACACTTGATGCTTTTGTTTCTAAAACTCAAAGCAACTTAATGATTAAGTTACGAGCTTCTAACATCTTGATGATATTTGATCAGAACCTTTTAATTTGTTTCTAGAGCATCTACACCGGTTTTCTAACCTTGGGTTATTACGAGTACATAATCTTTGTCGTGTTTAAAAGATAGGAGAATGTTCCGTATATGAAATTAGGGAACATGATTAGAAAGTTATGAAATGAAGTGAAGTTGAAGACATCTATCTATTTATATATGAATATTTCTTACCCATTATGTATTTCTTACTTACTAAGTTTTATCCAAGTGTTGTTAAGTTTTATCTAAATTTTATCTAAAACTTAGGTATTTAGTTTGATCCAAACACTTAACTATTAAGTTTAATACCTAACTAATTAATTTTTGTTTAGGTTTTTCTCAAAACTTGGTCGATAAGTTTATCCATAACTTAACTATTAAGCTTTATCCGAAAGTTAGTCATTAAGTCTTATCTAAAACTTAGTTATGAAGCTCTATCTAAATAAACTTAGTCATGAAAGTTTCATTCAAAACATATTCCTGATTTATAATATTTATATTTTGAGTAAATTACACAGATGGTTCTTGTGGTTTGATCGAAATTTTGAATTTGATCCTTAAAGTTTAAAACTATGACTATAGTTCCTAATGTTTCTTTCTCTTTCATCTATGATCCCTAACTCTGTTAGTTGAAAGTTAGTAATGTTAAACTTATTAAAATGTAAGTTACATTTTATATTATATATATACATACATATATACACACATATAGGGTCAATATTATTGTAAAACTATCTTTTATTTTCAAAACCAAAAGAGCCATTGATTTACATAAATGTAAATTACCTACCGTTGATTTACATCAATGTAAGTTAAAGCTAGTAAAATATTGTTGTTTTACATAATTTATTGTTCATGTCTGATATACACGTATGTAGAATAACTCAAGTATCATCACACTTAATTTACATTTATGTAAATCAATATTTCTATGATTCTGAAAATAAAAAGTGATTCTGTAATGATCCCAACCACCCCCACATATAATATATATATATATATATATATATATATATATATATATATATATAATATATATATATATATATATATATGTATATATATATATATATATATATATAATATAATATATATATATATGTGATATATATATATATATGTATAATATATATGTATATATATAGGTGTATATATATGTATATATATATATATATGTGTATATATATGTATATAATATGTTATCTATTGTATATATACCGTGTATTATATGTATAACATATATATATTATACATAGACTATAATACAGAACATATATATAGACATACATATATATACATACATATATACACATATTATATAATGTTGTGTATATATATATATATATATATATATATATATATAGATATGTATATATATATCTACATATATCTGTGATATATAGATATATCTATACATTATATGTATATATATATATCTTATTAATATAATATATATATATATATATATATATATGTATATATATATATGTATATATATATATGATATATTAGACTTCATTTGAGTTATATAAAAATATTCCAAGTCTTCGGCATAGGCATCACTTAGGGAAATAATCTTGTGGAATAACCAAATGCGGCGGCATAGCCGTCCATATGCAAACGAGATTCTTTGTTTACATTAGTGTGTTGTTAGCTTGATTTAAGAATGTTAATGATTATTATAAGGTTAGTGAACATTAGAAGGTTAATGATCAAATGATAATGATTAAAATTAAAATAGATTTAGTAGAAGAAATAATAAAAGTAAGAACATAAAGTCATGAGAATAATTGGATGTTAGGATGATTAAAATGTATAATATAAAAGCAATAAAAGATTACCTTAGTATTAAGAATTCTTGAAATTTATTGTGAAATAAAATTTTTCAAATTGATCATAACCAATGGATGAAAGAAAGATATAATTAAAATCTTACATATTTGTAAAAATAATGATTTTTGTATTTTAATCCTTTATTTTAGTTTTATAATTAAAACTCATAAATGACAAATAAACTTCATGAATTTATAAAATTTTATTCTATAAATCATGAAATTACCATGAACTGATTTAATAAATGGAAGTTGAATAAATAGTATTATTATTATTTTTGAAGAATTAAAATAAACTATATTTCTAACTAATGTATTTGATTTTCTAAAATTGACCCAAACGGATTCGGGTTTGGGTTTCTATTTTCCAAAATGGGCAGATGTTACAGTCTCCCCTACTTTAGAAAATTTCATCCCGAAATTTAATCATGAGAAAATTAATTTCAATGTTATTTGAAAACTTAAATTTTATTTTGTGTTTGCAAGAGAACTCTTGGGAGCGTTTAATTTCAATAAGTTTAATTATGATATTTCGTTACGCTTAAGTTTGTTTAATTCCATGATTTGAGGTTTCATATGTTTCTTGACAAGGTGAATAGATCATCAATTTGTTTAGACCTTTAGGTTGACAAGCTCTTGCATTTTAGATGGTACATGACGACTAAAGAAGTTTTGTCACAAGTGAAGCACCAAGTATCAGATCAATACGCGAGTCGACTTGACGAACACGAGAAACATTCTTAAGACACTTTTCGAGGAT
>CM046036.1:600000-850076 GCA_025215565.1 Flaveria ramosissima
AAAAAAAACTTGAAACTCTTCTCTTTGTAAAACATATATTCATTTATAAGTTTCAACTAATTTGTCTACTAAATCAAAAACCACTGAAGGATCATAAACTTTGAAAATTTTCTAGATTCACAAGCACTATATGCCAATAAACAAAACAACTTTATGTAAACCAAACAAAAGCAAACAGAAAATATAGAAGCATGAATACTGATTTAACTTGCAAGTAAGCAATAAGCTAATCAAATACACATCACCTTAAAGCCACTATGCATGAATGATTTCACAACAGTCAACAAACAACCTAACTTTCTGGTTAACAAAATGATTCATAAACTATGGCCATAGACATTAAGGACCATCCACCCTCTCACAGGAAAGCATATTAGATGAATATAGATTTAATTCCGGAGAGATCACCTTAAATTAAAATAGCATACACACAAACAACAGTCTCTTCTAAATAAAGTCACAGGCAAAAACACAATATATATACCTAGTTAAGCAACCTTCTAACACATAACCCATGATTACACTTAAAGAGTTGTATGTATAGGTTTTTTTGATGTTCTCAGTTCTCACACATTACAAAATTGTTGAATGAAAGAAAATAGATTGGCAAAATAACTAGGACCCAACTATTGCAAATGTGCAGCTCCAAAAGACCTTTATGTTCAACATCATTCAAGAACCAAAGCCAGTAAAAAATATCCAAGCTATATTTATGATCCTGAAATATTATGACTAATTCAGATGCACATATAACCATACAAGCAATCAAACCAACACACCACCAAAAACAAAGAACACACAAAAACATGTGGTCAATAATCGGATATCAAATTTTTTCTTTGTCGGTCCTCCTAACCCAACCATAAAATGCCTAAAGAAATATAATGTGTCAAAAACACGTAAATTACAAGGGTAATAGAAACCTCACATTGCGTTTGGAGTTTAGAAACCACAACTAGATAAGCCTGACAACACCCATTTGCAACTCCATCAAGAATAGCATAAGCCAACTTTGATCTGAACAAACCCCATACTTTGCACACGATCTTTGTTCCATCTTCATTCTGCGCAGAGACCCTCTTCTTGTCCTAGACAGCCTCTTTAGCAACACAGTTTTATGTGAAAAATTCCCAGTTTTATGTGAAAACCCTAAGAAAAATTACGAAATCACAAACCCTAAACACTTAGTAATCACCTGGATTTATTTGAGGTTGGAAACCGAAAACCCTAAGACGATGAAGTCGATAGCCGTATAGAAGTTGTTGCTAAACCAGAAGAAGCAAATTAATAGAGAAGCAAGAACCACAGGGAGGAGGATGTTTCTGGGGAGGAGGTTTGATGAACGCCTCATGGGGTGGGGGTACGCATAGCAAATCGGGAGAAATGGGGACGGCGGATGGAGAAGATGTTTTTAGGTTTTTATATTAGACATAGTTATTTCATTTTACTAGTAATGTTATATTTTGTCGCAATTATATAATTCGGCCCGCAAACTTAACTTCACGACTTGTAAAACCAGTGACGGGTCAAGATTAACCTTACAAAATTTTAGTTCAGTTCACTTCTTCTATTCAATTTCACCTTGAGACCATGCTCATGTAAGTACCATAGAATCTCCCGGAAACACATGATACGACTTTCCACCAGCTGAATGTGGTAGTGATGAATGATCATGGTTGACACCATCTTTAATTGGGACAAAGCCATATTCTTCCCCCAAACAAGTTCTTGGTCCAGCATTGAATATCGGAAACTTGTACGATGGCACATGTTTGATTCCTCCTCCGCTATTAGAAATCCATCTTTCAGGTTTAAACTCCATACAATCATCCCCCCATATTGATTTCATTCTTCCTAGAATAAAAAGAGATAATAATGTTGGTGTTCTTATCAACTTGGTGACCACTTGGAAGAATATCTGGTAGCACAGGAGATTTGTGGTTGAAAGGGATAGGTGGGTATAATCTTAGGGATTCACACAAAGCTCCATGTAGGTAGACATTGCATCTAACTCTTTGGCATTCCATCTTTTACATGAACCCTTCCATATGTGTTCGAATCTCTTCTAAAACTTATTTTCTACGGTTGGTTTTTCGCAAGAAGATAAAAAAACCAAGATAGAGCGCTGCTGATGGTATCTTTTCCTGCAGCCATTAGATTAAGTGTGACATCTCTTAGAAATTTTACAGGATCCAAAAAAGTGCCATTTTGTTCTTTGCAGCCATTAGATTAAGTGTGACATCTCTTAGAAATTTTACAGGATCCAAAAAAGTGCCATTTTGTTCTTTAAGCTCTCTCATTATAGCTATGAAAAATATGAACTTTTCTGCCTCATGGCTCATAATGTCATACTCCTTTTGTTTTTGAGCCAAGATTTGTAAATTAATTGATCAAGATTTTTCCATGCGTCGCTCAACTTCTTCTCTTTCCCCACTCCAAGAGTCTGTTGCAATTTCCATAGGCATGGCGGCGTAACATGCCTAAGCAAAATAGCTTCTTCAGCATCCATGAAGGCTTTGGAACACGGAACGTAAGGAAAATCAAGAGACAAGCTTTCTGGGTCGTTATCAAAGAGTATTTTGCATACTATGTCAAAAGCAAACCTTTGAAATATGTCCTGCAAATCAACCTCAGTGCAGCGATCACATATAGATTCAAGTATAGGTAGAAGCCCATGCTCTAGCTTCTTCCACATAATTGTTTCCATCATACTTTGAAAATTTGGATGCTTGAGTATAGAAAAAATGATCTTGTGGTTAATCTCCCATATCTTACCATCAGAATTGATAATTCCATCTCCTAGGATATCAAAGATCTTACGAAATTTGTCACCTTTGGGATAATTGCTGAAGTTTTTGCTTAGAATGTGGTGTATATCTAAAGGATCAGTGGTAAATAGCATGTCCATGTTAGCCAACGAAGGACCTTTCCACATCAACGTACCACGACTTTGTATTAGAACTTCAGTGGCGTAATCATGGAGTCGATGAGCGTTTACAAGAATTCCTGGTATCATACCAAGAATTGGCCAATTTGTAGGGACAACACTATGCTTTTGATGTCTATATATAATTATGAAAACTGAAATGAGAATCAGAAAAAATAGAATGGCCAAGTACTCAAGAAAAGCCATGGGTATGATGAGTTTATGTTTGCCCGAGTAGTGGTGTGTTGTGATATGCTCTTGGAGTACTCTTGGTGCTTTATGCTTTAAGTAAGCCACATTTTTTGTTCCTACAATCATATCTTGATTTAATGTACCGTATCTTGATTCAATGATCACTGTATATTCTTGTCTAGATGTTAAATTTGCAGACTATACATGTGGATTCATATTGCATCTTAACAGTTTTTTTTAACAGCAACATCTTGCAATAATAACTAAAAACACATGCATCCTAAACTTGCAATTTTGAGCATGTTATCTAAAATTGTTTAATTCAGATCATATTCTATCTTAAGAAGCTAAACATGTCAAATTGCAAACTAGAAATGAAATCTGTCAAATTTTCAAACAGGTCAAGTGAATTAAACACGTGAAAGAGGTAATTAGAACTCGCCCATGCATGGGGTATTCCAATGAAACATTCAATATTGTTTATTTGATAGAAACTTAATTAACTACAACCCACTGCATGCACAAGGGTGTCAGGCCAAACTTGAGCATGGTGTACGCAATATGACTCTGCATTACTGGTTTTTAAGTAGCATACTAATTGTCGTGATATCTATAGCACATTCACATGGTATGAAGATTTATTTAGACAAACAATCCACAGAGATATAATATGGCATATGGGTACAGTAAACGTTCCAACTTATTGTTACCAATTATAACGATTTTAGCATTCATTGCACCCTGCAGAATCACCCCTAGCTTTTTTTAAACGAAAAATGTACGACCCTGTTTCGGGGAATATGTGTTATCTTAATCGGGCGACCGCATTCTCAACCCCATCAGGAGGAAACTCATCATTTAAAAAACTCACTGATTCAACTTTGAGTATTAATTTTGCTCAAAATGAGACTTGAACTGGGCTAAGTATCCTTAATCATTAATGATTATTGGTAGAATAGCTCCTAACAAACTTATTGGTAACATGTCAAATATTTGGCAACTTTTTAAAGGCAGAGTGGTGGCGCATTGGTTACCAAACTGCCCGGGAATATGAGTTTTTCTAAAAGAAATTTAAACACATTTTTGTAAGTTCAACTAATTACATATCTTAACATTTTTATTAGTGTTAAAATAACTACTATATAATTTTTGCTGTTGTACTATTTTGATGGACCTATATATGATTGATTTTCGATGAAGATAAATTAAAGAGTAAATTACAAATTTTGTCCTTTAACTACATCTAAAATATGGTTAGTCCTTAAACTTCAATAATTACACAAAGTTTTTTATTTATAAACTTGTCACGTTTTATGTTCTTTCTATTGGTAAAAGTTTAAAAAAATTGTTAGTTTTCTGTAATTCATTATTTTACTCTTAACCTTTAAAAGAACAAAATATGTAATTTATCTAATCTTTTAATATTTAAATAAAAGACAATATCTGTAATTTAAAGCATACCTAAAAAACAAAAATTATAATTTACTCTAAACTAAATAACCAAACTTGAACTAAGTAGCTTGTCATTTCATCTCCGCATAAAAGGTGAACCATTTCTTAATTAATAATTGAGTAAATTTTGTTTTTATTGTTTTGACTACCAATTATTCACTTTCCTTTTTTTATCTTTATTCTTATATTTGCTAATCTTAAATTTGTGTTTATCTTTATCCTTAAGCCTTTGTTTATAATTAAAAAACTCTCACATTTTATTCACTTGTCTTTTTATTTCTATTCAATTTAATAGTACTTTTTTAATTAGTATTATTATTATTATTATTATTATTATTATTATTATTATTATTATTATTATTATTACTATTCTGATTATTATTATTAGTATATTATTATTTTATATTATTATTATTATTTATTATTATTATTATTATCTTATTATTATTATTATTATTATTATTATTATTATTATTATTATTATATTATTATTATTATTATATTATTATTATTATTCAAAAAAATGTTTTTCTTTTTATCTAATAAATTCTTTTCTTATTTTAAACGTTTCTTAAATGGTTTTCTTTTCAAACCATTGGCATTTTATTTTCATTTATTTTTTTAAAATTTTTTATTCATTTTTAAACCGTTTGTTTTTTAAAATCGTTTGTTATTGGAACTATCATTTTTCCCCGTCATCCATGTTTATATATCATAATGATTATAGTAGTAGTAGTAATAATAATAATAATAATAGTAGTAGTAGTAATAGTAGTAATAATAATAGTAATAATAATAATAGTACTAATGATAATAATAATAGTAGGAATAACAGTATAGTAATAATAATATTAATAATAGTAGTAGTAAAAAACCACAACAATAATAATAATAATAATATCATTAATAATAGTAGTAGTAATATTATTATTATTTGTAATCATAGTAATAATAGTAATAATAGTAATAATAGTAATAATAATAATAATAGTAATAGTAATAATAATAATAATAATAGTAATAATAATAATAATAATAATAATAATAATAATAATAATAATAATATAATAATTAATATAATAATAATAACAATAGTAATAATAGTAATAATAATAATAAGACTAAAATCCTTCCGTTTTAAATAATGAGGTTTTAACAGTGTTAGTAGAGTACATGGAAACGACAACATTTAGTAAATTATAGTGTTGAAATAAGAAAACATTTTAAATTTAGTTGACAACTTCAATGAAACGTTAGGGACGTAAATTACATTTTACTCTGTTATAATAATAGTAAAAAAGATACCATATATGCCTAAAAATTTAAAAACGTCAAATGTTTTTTATATCTATTTAGATAAAATCTTCTTTTTAGCCGAACCCAAACTTATCAATCTATAGTTCTATACACATACATATGTGGTTAGCCACAAATTTTGCACCATACTGCTTATAAATGAGGAATATGTCACAGTTTGTATAGGCTTATGTGTGAACTGTGGTGCCAAATAAATTTGCACGGAAGAAATGACTCAGAGCAGATATTTCCTTGTTATCAACTCATTTTTCTATGCAATTTATTGCTCAGAACTAACGGATTGTGACTTTAACAACTCATGCTTTTGTTCAAGAAGGTCCATTTTCTGGTACTAAGCCCCCATATTTTTTTATTGGATTTTCTAGTTACACTCTAGATTACTTTCTATTGGTATCATAGTCTAGTATATTAATTACTATTTTCGCTATTCTCTTTTTACTCTGTTATAATAATAGTAAAAAAGATACCATATATGACTAAAATTTTAAAAACGTCAAATGTTTTTTATATCTATTTAGATAAAATCTTCTTTTTAGCTTTGTTCAAGAAGGTCCATTTTTTGGTACTAAGCCCCCATATTTTTTTATTGGATTTTCTAGTTACACTCTAGATTACTTTCTATTGGTATCATAGTCTAGTATATTAATTACTATTTTCGCTATTCTCTTTTTACTCTGTTATAATAATAGTAAAAAAGATACCATATATGACTAAAATTTAAAAAACGTCAATGTTTTTATATCTATTTAGATAAAATCTTCTTTTTAGCCGAACCCAAACTTATCAATCTATAGTTCTATACACATACATATGTGGTTAGCCACAACTTTTGCACCATACTGTTATAAATGAGAAATATGTCACAGTTTGTATAGGCTTATGTGTAAACTGTGGTGCAAAGAAATTTGCACGAAAGAAATGACTCAGAGCAGATATTTCTTGTTATCAACTCATTTTTTCTATTGCAATTTATTGCTCGGACACTAACGGATTGTGACTTTTAACAACTCCTGCTTTGTTTCATGAAGGTCCATTTTCTGGTACTAAACCCCACATTTTTTATTGGATTTTCTAATTACACTCTAGATTACTTTCTATTTGTATCATAGTCTAGTATATTAATTACTATTTTCGCTATTCTCTTTTTACTCTGTTATATAATAATAGTAAAAAAGATACCATATATGCCTAAAAATTTAAAAACGTCAATTAATGTTTTTTATATCTATTAGATAAAATCTTTTTTAGCCGAACCCAAAACTTATCAATCTATAGTTCTATACACACATATGTGGTTAGCCACAAATTTTACACCATACTGCTTATAAATGAGGAAATGTCACAGTTGTATGGGCTTATGTGTGAAACTGTGGTGCCAAGAAATTTGCACGGAAGAAATGATCAAGCAGATATTTTCTTATTATCAACTTCATTTTTCTATGCAATTTATTGCTTAGAACTAACGGATTGTGACTTTAACAACTCCTGCTTTTGTTCATGAAGGTCCCTTTTCTGGTACTAAACCCCCATATTTTTTTGGAATTTCTAATTACACTCTAAATTACTTTCTATTTGTATCATAGTCTAGTATATTAATTACTATTTTCGCTATTCTTAAGTCCAATTAAATTATGGTATAACAACTATGAAATCTGAGCAAAATTAAGAAGGTCAATTTACTCATTTAATAAATATTTGTTTTTAGCTCTACTTCTTATGTCACCTTTACCAATGTATGCAAGTTTATAAATAAAATTTCGATTCAAAACTTTTGAAATGGGTCATTTTAATTATAACTTTTTGGTTGTCGGTTCGATTCATATGCACATGTATAATTATTTTCTGCTTTTGTGAAAAAGATAAGAGTTTTTTAGCGTTTCATTTTCAATTTGGACATATTATATTTTATCATATTTTAGTTAAATTTTCATTCGCATTGAGTATTAGTTGCTTATTTATAACCACGTATTTTGTTTCTGTTATCAATTATTTGGTACTACAAAATTTTCCTTTACACAAGTTTGTGGTTTTAATATTATTGTAAAAAAAATTAATTTTTTAATTTTATTAATGAAATTTATATCAAGGAATTGTTGCATGTAATGGAATGTAATACTTAAATATTAGATAAGACATGTATTCAAAGTGTGATAACATATCTAGGTATAATTATAATAATCTCAATATCGATTCTGTAGTGTGACAGTAAGTACAAGTGATTATAGCAGTAGAATACTAGACTAGGTGCAAAGAGCAACACCCTTCTTTATTAAACAAAACAAACTATTTATTCAATTTTTATGAACAAACTATTTAATCAATTTTTATGTAAACAAACTATTTAATCAATTTTTATGTGACATTTATGAAGATTGAGATGGAACAAGGTTAGAGATGACGCGCAGAACTCACGTATCAAACATGCAAAAAACTTGTTTAACTACTTATATATTACGCCTATAATTTTTTTATATGTTTTTTTGAACCAAGAATGTAAATAATGGGGTCTAGCCTTCTAATTTTAATTATTTTCAAAAATATAAAAAGATAAAAAAATATTTTTTATTAAACAGGTTTAATCGTATCATAAACAAGTTTGTCAGCCATAAAACCAACGAGGTAATGTTTCCTCAAAAAGTCAAGTTAATTATAATATAGATCCTGCTTAATTTTACCTTACAAAAATAATTCTTTTTAATTTGATAACATGAGCTCTTATAGCTAGTTGCTTCACATGAAAGATCCCGAAACCTGTACACATTTATGCTTTCATAAAATTTGTTTTCAAATTTCATCCCGAAACCTGTACTATCTAATATTTGTTTTCAAATACATGCGAATATTAATGCTTTCATATGGCATTCGCTATTAAGTAGGATATCGTTTTTGGTAAATGTTTTACATATTAAATTTTTTACAAAGTAACACTTTTACAAACAGTGTCTTACAATATGTATGAATGTATGTATGCATAACATAATCTATTGGCTACTGTACGATGTCTTAAAAGTTCACATTTTCGTGTTAATCCAAATCTAGTATGCATATATAGATGTTATCTTCTTTTACAAATTACAAGATCACTTATTTTTCTCACATCAAAACCTAGTTTACATTGAGGTGTTGAAATATTAAGTTTAAAATAGCACACCGTAAAAATTATTCCAAGCGGATGCATGATGAAATTTTAGTTCAGTTCATTCTTTTATTCAATGTGACCTTAAGACCATGCTTCATGTGAAGTACTACAGAATCTCCTGGAAACACACGATGACCTTCCACAAGTTGAATTTGGTAATGGTAAATGATCTTGGTAGATACCATCTTCAGTTGAGATAAAGCCATATTCTTACCTAAACAAGTTCTTGGTCCAGCGTTAAATATTGGAAACTTGTATGATGGTTCATGTTTGATTCCTCCACTATTAGAAATCCACCTTTCAGGCTTAAACTCGGTGCAATCCTCCCCCCATATTGATTTCATTCTTCCCCTAGAATAAACAGAGAGAATAATGTGGGTGTTCTTATCACATGGTGGCCACTTGGAAGGATTTCTGGTTGCGATGGTGATTTGTGGTTGAAAGGGACAGGGGGATATAACCTTAGAGATTCACATAAAGCTCCATGAAGGTAAACCATTTTGTCTAAATATTTAGTGTTCCATCTTTTAGATGCATTAACCTCTATATGTGTTTGAACCTCTTCTAGAATCTTATCTTCTACGTTGGGTTTGTAGCAAGAAGATAAAAGAACCAAGATAGAGCGCTACTAATAGTATCTTTTCCTGCCGCCATCAAATTGACTATAGTGTCTCTTAAAATTTTGTTGGATCCAAAGAAGTGTAATTCAGATGATTGAGCTCTTTTATGATAGATGTGAAAAATAAGAAGTTTTCTGTCTTATGGTTATGTTACGATACTCGTTCTGTTTTTGATCCAAGCATTTGTATACGAATTGATCAAGATTTTTCAATGCATCGCTCAACTTCTTCTCCTTCCCCACTCCAAATTTTTGTTGCAATTTCCAAAGAAATGGGGGCGTAAAGTGCCTAAGCAAAATAGCTTCTTCACCATCTATGAAGGCTTTCAAATAGATGTAAGAAAAATCAAAGGGCAAGCTTTCCGGGGTCTTTATCAAAGAGTAATTTGCATATAGTGTCAAAAGAAAACCTTTGAAATATATCATGCAAATCTATCTCAGTGCCATGTATACAAGTAGATTCAAGTATAGGTAGAAGCCCATTTTCCACTTTGTTCCAGATAATTGTTTCCATGTTACTTTGAAATCCTTCACGATTGAGTATAGAAAAAATGATCTTGTGGCTAATCTCCCACATCTTACCATCACAATTGAGAATTCCATCTCCTAGGGCATCAAAGATCTTACGAAACTTGTCACCTTTGGGATAATTGTTGAAGTTTTTGCTTAGAATGTGGTGGATGTCTAAGGATTGGTGGTAAATAGCATGTCCATGTTGGCGATCCAAGGGCCTTTAAACATAACTGTACCATGACTTTGTATCAGGATTTCGGTGGTATAATCAAGGAGTCGGTGAATGTTTACAAGAAGCCCCGTGTTTGTACCAAGAAATGGCCAATTTATAGGTATAATCAAAAAAAGCCATGGGGTATGAGTTTATGTTTGCCTGGATGGGATTATTATCAATATATAACGGTGTGCACCATGTTATGCATGCTCTTGGCTCCTTTAAGTAAGCAACAAGTTTCTCCTTACAACCATATCTTAATTTAATGTTGCATAATCTATAGTGGTGTGGATGGTGTGATTGTGAATTGTCATAAATAACTACCCACCCCTTGATGAATACGGAATGTTTGTTAAAAGGCTCTGCTAATTTTTTGAAATTGACAAATTTACCCTCACGCTAAAACAAAAAGGAAATGATAAATAATTGAATATCAGTTTCATGTTTTTAACTCTACTCTTAGAGCATTCATATCAGTTTCATTATCTTAACATTATAATTACATTAAAAATCATTATTTTTTTCTTTTTTTTATTTTGATAATACATTTTTATGCATTTATCTTGATTTTTTCTCTCTATTACACTCACAACCATTTTTAAAAAAATATTAAAATAATTAATATGGATGAACAGTGTTTTATCTAATATTTAGATGAACAATAATATTTTTATTTATTACACTGACAATCATTTTATATAATATAAGGAACACATTTATAAATATATTAAAAACCATGAATGCTCTTAGATGTTAACTTTACAGACATATGCCTAAATGTGCACTTACTTTTGACCAGGTTATTGATCTAATAGTGTTTGATTTTAACTAGTTATTTGACCCGCCGCGCGTTGCGGCAGTATTGTTCGTGGCGTGATAATATATAGATTACAATTGATCTGACTCGTTTTCGAAATATATTGACGTCAAAACGTAGAATAACTCTAATATATACCGTCAAATAAAAACTATTTTATTTGATATTTGACTCATTTTTAAAAATTTTGTATCAAAATGTAGACTGACTCAAGACATACACAAAGAACACGTGTGCGACGTATGCAGCGTAATAAAAATATAAATTACAATCACCCCGACTCAGATCCAAACTAAATTTACGTTGAAACGTAGAGCAACTCGGATTTATACCATCAAATGATAATGTATTGTATTTGACTTGACGTATTTTTAATATAATTTACGTTGAAACGTAGACCAAATCAAAACATACATAAAAATAAGCACAAAAAACGTTTTTATATTTGACTCGACTCATTTCTAAACAAAACATACGTCAAAACGTACAATAGGCGACATGTTAACCACGTTAAATAATTGAATGAAAATGTCAAGTCCACTGTTACGGTAGAAATAGGAAGACAAAGACAAAAAGAGGGACAATTTGGTAAATTCACAAATGGGTTAAGAAAATAAAGAAAAAAAATAATAGTTTGTAGGATTGGGGTTTCGAACCCACAACCGTGTTTTAGAAATAACTGCTGCTTACCACCTGATCTAAGAGAGAATTCTTGCCACATTTCAAAATAATTATATTAAATACTAAAACAAAAAGTCGTGTGGCCCACAACCGATCTTTCATTTTAAGTATTAGTAATAATTATATTCTATCATTGTTAATATTGAAATATGTCAAATGAATAATATATAATGATAGAAATCTCACAGCTTTTAATTAAAAAGTGAATAATAATTGTATGTTATGTCAAGGGTCTTAATATTAAGATTTGGGATAGCCATTTATATAAATCGACACCTCCTATACGTGGCGGCGTATAGGGTCGAATACACTGAAAACAAGAAAATTCAGTGGTTTGTTAGAGTGTACACGTCCCATATAGCCGTATACGATCCCTTTGTACGACCCATATAGGTTTATATGACGCGCATAGCAAAATTTGACACTGAATACGAGAAAAACTCAAGGGCTGACAAAGGGTTATACGCTCATTTATGGCTATACAACCCCCTTATACTACGCGTATATGGCTATATGATTCGTATAGTAAAGAGGGGGGGGGGTTAATTTATAATTGGGGAGTGTCGCAATAACCAAACCCTATATTTAACATGATCACATGATCGTAGACAGCGGACAGAGAAGATATTATGATATAGGGATATCATAAATGTTCCAACCACTCTAGTAGCATTCTATGCACCCTTCAGAATGGCCCCTCACTGAGGTGTTAGTTGTGTTTTTTTAACGCCAAATGTACGTTGTGCTTCGGCTTATATGTGTTATTTTAATCGGGTCCATCTATTCGTTTTTTATCCAGGACCGCACCCCCAACCTCGGGGAAATCCATTGTTGAAAAAACTCACTGTATCAACTTTGTATATTTTGCTCGTAGTAAAACTTGAACCTATGACATCCCATTATTTACATGTCACGGGCATCTCATTTTAACCAGTTGGGTTAAGGATCATTGGTAAAAATAAAAAGGGAGGTGTTAGCTAGGTGATGACACGACAGCACCTGCGGCTGAGCGGTATGGCGGGAAACGTACACCCTAGAAGGCTAGAATTGATGGCATCCCAAGGTTGAATAGTCGATCTGCATCGTCGGAAAGATAAAATTTGGGTGATGATATATAGGAAAGTAATTACACATTTACTCATCTCAACAACTTGACTACCCGACATTTATGATTTGATAAAAAATATATAGAGTCTGGTTAAATAGACATCCCAATATTTTAAATCAACACCTCAAATTTCTATACGGGTCGTATAGCCCCATACGCGTCGTATAGGGGGGTCGTATAGCCCTATACGTGGCGTATAACCCCTCTGACAACCCCCTGAATTTTTCCTCGTAGTCAGTGTCGAAATTTGCTATACGCGTCGTATAGCCCTATATGTGTCGTATAGGGGGTCATATATGGGGCGTATAGCTCTCTGACAGCCCCCCTGAATTTTCCTCATTTTCAATGTATTCGACCCTATACGTCATACGCGCCGTATAGGGGGGTGTCGATTTATATGGGTGGGTGTCTCTTTATTAGGACCATATATATAAGTACCCAATAGACAATAATGTACTTTAATGATCTGATAGAATACATTTAACTACCGCACACATGTGATGGCGGTTCAGTGAGATGCGGCCAGACTTGACAGCGGCAGTGACAGCGTCGGAACTCCGTAGCGACTAGACTTGATGGTGGCGGTGGTAACGGCTCTCGGTGGGATTAATGAACCGGAAGGTTAAGCCATGGGGTAACTTGGATTTATATATGGGTTTTATTAAAAGTATTTATTTATTTATTTATTAATGTTTAGAGTTATTTTGTTTTTCCACCTTCTTTTAAATAAAAAATTAACGAACATATACTTCAATACCACAAAGTGTTATAATTTGGCAAATAGTGAGACAAATAATATAGTTTCTTAAAAAGTAAACTAATCTTGCAATATAGACATAGGGACTGACCATGTAATTAACTCTTTATTTTAATCTTAATTTTTAATCTTTTTTTTATTTTTAATCTAATTTTGATTAGATTTTATGTCATTTTAATTAGTCTAAAAATAAATTAAACCAGGAATTATACACCGCTCTTTGTGGCGGTCTCAAAACCTTAGATAATTGTTAAATGGTGGGTAGATTACAATTTTCAGTATTCAGCACGTTTTAAAAATAAAAATGACACGCAAGTACCGGTAGGTATATTTGTGGTTTACTTTTAAATAAAATTTATATGAAAATATAAATAAAAAAACACGTTGCAAGGGGGTATGTGTGAAAACGGTAACACAAAAACTATTTTAGACAAAATAAAACAAAAGAAAACAAAATAAAAAGACAAAAATTTAAACATAAATTAAAAATCACGTTGCAGTGATACGTTCGAAAGCTGTACAAAATGCAAAATACAAAAGATCGAAATTTACGGGGGAATCTTAAAAAAATTCACATTATAATGGCACCTTCGTAATCGTTGACCGACATATAATAGTATTTAAAATAACAAAGCATAATTACTATTATATTATACTTACTCTCATTTACCAAAGTCGGTGATATTTCCAATATGATTTCAATCCTCCAATTCTTTCTTTAAGGGTGTGTTTGGTTGGAAAGAATATAATGGAATATAATAGAATTGAAAAACTAGTATAATTTTCAAGTAAATTATGTTTGAGTGGGTAATGCAATGTAAAACCCAAAGGAATGTTTCACCTCGAATTCTCTTGGTTGTGAGATTTCAAATTCCCTCTCTAGGTGAAAGAATTTCGAAATCCCACAACTAAGGGAATTTGAGATGAAACATTCCCTTGAGTTTATTTTTAATTCCTCACTCAAACACAATTTTACTTGATAACTATACTAGTTTCTCATTTCCATTCCATTCCGTTCATCCAACCAAACGCTCCCTAAAGCAAATAAGGTGAACAATCATCCATTTAATGTTCGGTTTGCGTTAGAATTAAGGTTGGCACACAAACTTAGTCGACGAGAGCGCAACCAAGCTTGAGTTCTTAGGAGGTAGTTCATTAGGGCTTTCATTTATCAGTTGTAATCAACTAGATCTATTAATAACTAGTTTTATACTCGTCCGGTGGCCGGATACTTTGATGCCATAATGTATGACTTCCAAAAATTTAGAACACAAATCTTTACATTTAGCATAAAAATGTCTCACGAATATATATTTATTCATTGAAATGACAACATTCTCAAAAATTTATCACTATTTCAACCAGTAGAGCACGTAGTTAGAGCAAATATTGATATAAAGTTTGGCATGATACGGCCAAAAAAGAATGAAATCTTTAAGGAGATAGAACCTATATATCAACCCAATTAATTAGTTAAACTTTCTTATGGCCCACTCTACACTTTTAACAAAATGCAGGTAACTGAATACGCTTAGATATATTTACAAACACAAAACTTATGATCTTATTGATCATCTCAATGCCTCAAATAATAAGCATTCTACAAAAAATAATCTTGAACTCCATTGACTCCTCCCAAGACTTGATTGTTTCCACCGGTAAGTATGAACTTTACCCAATATAACATTACCACAAAATGGTATTAGTTAAAGCTAAATAAAAACTCATTTTGATAAGAAACTAACTAACTTTTGTAAGCTACCAACACTTTGACTTAAATAAAGTCAACCCAAGCACTTTTGAAAGTTCAAAGCTAGATCTAACATTATGTTTTATATTCTTGTTCTCTCAAAATGGTGTCATTTTTATAAAAGAATAGAACATATAGGAAAAATATATAAGAATAGAACAAATCAGAAATCAAAGAATATATATAATGATCAAACTGATTTTTTTAAAAGAAGTTGTATTTATATACATAGAATTCATCTGACAATATATATGTATAGCAAAGCTATCTGCCTACTATTATCATTTATCAATCTAATTATAGTTACAGGGACAATAATATCTTATGATGGCTGGGAATATAAGAAAATCTATGCCTTGAAATTTAAAACTAAAAAAGAATTCATCAAAATGTACTTGAGAAGACGTTGCATATCAAGCCTCGGGTACTAGAACTCAGTTGTACCTGAATGTCTAGGTATACAACATGTGTTAAGGCAGTCCACAAACAATCCCAAGCTTACCCCAAACCTAGGTCGCTCATGTGCGTTATATCCGTATCGAACAAAAAGCTAAAAAGAAAGACCAAGAAACAAATGTCATTCCATGTGAAGGTGATGTGATGAATGTGAAGAAAAAAGTTTCAGTCCATAACCATAGAAAAAGATGATTACGGAATAGCCACATTGATTCAAATTTATAAATTTTCTATAGTGGATATTACTAATAAATAGGTGATATTTTGATAAGGTAGCCCTTATATGTTTTTGAACTTCTTTCAATTCTTCTTTTTATAGTATACTATATTCTTAATCTCTAAGAAGAACATTTCTTTTAAAGACCATCCACCCAACGCAATTACTTGCTATAAGTAGTAGCATCTTGTTGTTGTACCAGCCATGCTTGTTATGATTGTAGTTAATAAATTTACTTGTCATTGATCTAATACAAAGTGGATATGGAATTTTGATCCCTGACACTAGTTCTTATCATGCTTTTTCATTTTCTAGTGACTAATGCAATCATAATTACCATCAACAAAAAGAAAAATTCTACTCTCCTTACTTTGAATCAAATCTTTAGGATTTAGTTGACTGTTTCATCCAACTTTTCCTTCAACATAATCAATTTACTTCAATACTTAAAGTATAGACACTTGATCAAAATGCATATCACGAACCAACAGATAAATACCGAGAGCGTTGACCGGCCTAATCACAAAACTGCATTCTAATTCATCAACAAAAAACATCAATTAGCATAAACCTCCAAATAATAACCTTGTACCAAAAATATAATTGAAATGATTTACATTGTACATAAATACAAAAGATAATAACCCGATTCCCTCATATTTGAAAAAGCATAAACTTGATTTCATCAAACATGCAGTGTACCACTATGAATAAACCAAAAGAAGTTGCATATAAAAGCATAAAAACTTACAGTCAAACAAAAAATCAAAATTTTGATTACTGTAGATAGTAGTGATGAGTAGCAATAGAGGATACATAAAATGTATCCCTTAAATTGATCTATTATATTTGTTGCTATCTACAACTGAAGGCAAAAAAAAGAGTTAAATTATAAAAAACACAATTGAGATAAAAAAATTATTGTATGTAAAATTAGGGTTCTTGTACAAGTTTGTTCTTGGTCCCATTTCTTGTGGATTGCTGCAAAACAACATAAATCAGAGGGGTTGGTTCGATGCTTTTCGGATCCTTGAACATATCATTTGCCATTTGCCGTACAGAAATCAGTGTTGAAGACAACAGAGTAAGTATGCATCAAACACAAAAATACAAAGCCACACATCGATACCAGCAGAAGACCAACAATCTATTCAATAATTTCGAACAAAGAGAAACGCCTTACCTAGGACGAAGATTTAGTGCCGTATTTGGACATCTGGAGATCAGAAGACAACGAAGTCAGAGTGGTGGGCATTCGGTGATGGACTTCTGAACCTCTGGCGACAAATGAGAGCAAGAAGATGTTTAGGATTCATCATTGTCAATTTGCGGAGGTAAATAGCCCTAGGGCGTTCATCTCACCTCGACGCCGATTTACATAAAGAACAGGGGAATGAAGCAGTAGCATGTTCTTATTTATATTAAAGCGTTGGAGGTTGTAGACCGTGGTTACCGGAGATGTCGGAGAAAAAAAAAGAAGAAGGAAGAAGGAATCGTGATTGAGAATCCTCTAACTGCTCCTAACTGGTCCGTGTTGGGTATTGTACCTTTGAAGAAAACTGAAGATTTCAATATTATTGAAGTTGAAGACTTGAAGCACGAAATCAACAAAAATATTAGTCTAGGGTTTATTTTGTAATTATTTGTATTGCTAGACTAGTATAAATATTAGCACATATTATCATTGTAAAGTGTGAATAATTTACCACTTGTTAGGTTGAATTAGGTCCATCATCAACAACATCATATCATCATCCTTCATGGATGATGATTTCAACAACATATCAATTAACATCAATCATTAAACAAGTTTGTGTTCTTCATCATATTCATCATTATTATATTTCAGCATCTAATCATTAAAGTCTTGTTATTATCAATATGAATCCTAAGATCCATGCTTATTGTTCCGTTCATATTGAGAACACACAATTGGTATCAGAGCTGGAGTTGATGGATTCATATTGATTTTGATGAGATTTCATGATAAGATTGCTGAAATTATTGAAGATCTGAAGAAAACAATTCAACAATCATGTCAACACTCATGTTTGCGGCTGCCTCAAGCATTAAAAATTAGGGTTTGCGGCTTCCTCTAGATCAAACAAATGTGAAATAGGGCTGCCGAATGTAGGCTGCAATGGGCAGCTTGCGAATCAAGGAAGCTGCCGTAGGCAGCCCTTGCGAACCAAAAGAGGCTGCCGAATAGGGGCTGCCAATTAGGGTTTCTTGCGGCCGATTGGGGTTTCTTGCGGCCGATTAGGTCTTCTTGCGGCCGAATGGGGATGCCCTAATTAGGGTGTGCCGAATGAAAATGTGGCTGCAAATGTGTTTGTCCGATTAGGGTTGCTTGCGGTTGGTTAAGGCTGCCGTGAGCAGCTCTTGCGAATTAGGGCTGCCACATCAAGTATCAAACGAATAAGGGTTTGCAACCTAGGGTTGCAAAAGGGCTCGTGAACACCATTGTGTTTTGTTACTTGGGCTCCATCATTAAACAAAAACATCAATTGGACTTGGGCTCAAGTGTTGAAGATTGGGCTTATGATCAACAAAGCAAATTTGGGCTTTGTATTCGGGCTCTCATCAACAAAAAGAAGTGACATTGAGTTACATAATGTAGTTGTACCAAAGTTTTGAAGACCTCGCTTCCGCATCAACAACAAATTTCTTGACTTTGGACAACTATTCAACAAAAACAAGATCAAGCTTCAATTCTCATTGGAAATCTACAATTTAGGGGGAGTATTGTTGGGTATTGTACCTTTGAAAAAAATTGAAGATTTCAATATTATTGAAGTTGAAGACTTGAAGCACGAAATCAACAAAAATATTAGTCTAGGGTTTATTTTGTAATTATTTGTATTCCTAGACTAGTATAAATATTAGCACATATTATCATTGTAAAGTGTGAATAATTTACCACTTGTTAGGGTGAATTAGGTCCATCACCAACAACATCATATCATCATCCTTCATGGATGATGATTTCAACAACATATCAATTAACATCAATCATTAAACAAGTTTGTGTTCTTCATCATTATTATATTTCAGCATCTAATCATTAAAGTCTTTTTCAAGAGTATGTAAACGCATCTCATTCAATCAATTACAAAAGGTAGAATCAAGAGGTGTACGATATCATCTATTGTTTGAAATTATTGAAAATGTGTTTGATTTTAGTACAAGAAATTGAGGTGATGATGTACGTACATGGTTACGTATACGTAACTACGTAATTAAAGCAAGAGTTGTCTTCTAAACATATAGATGATTATGACAGAATATGACTTAAGAAATGTTTGGTTACATATATGTAAGTAAGAGTTATATATGTAATATTATGGGTTACATGTTTGTAACTCATCAGAGTTTCATAAACTTACGTATATGTAACATATAATGCTACTTACATATACCTTACCTTCTATGTATCTGTTGATATTTTTTATAAAACTTAAGTTCTAGGTTTTTATGATTGTTACGTATATGTAATCAGGTTACATAAACGGAACCACATCTACATATACGTAAACTAATAACTTTAATAAAGTATTTTGTACTAGTAATGTATTATAGTTACATGTACCTAACTGCTAATTGTTGTATATATTGATCGATGTCGAAGTACCAATCAAATAAGATGTTAAAATGTGTGTTCCTATTCACCTAAACTAGTTAGGGTAAGTAGGGTTGTCGAACCTCGTGGAATTAGTGGTCGGTGTATTGTGAATTGATTTATAATAAACGATTAACTAAATTACCAAATTATTTAAACTATTGCCTCTAGGCTGTAAAAAATTAGATCTTGGAATGATTAAGAACTTAATTAAGAAAACAAATTGCAATCACTGAAAATTGATTAGAAGATTATTATGAAAAAGGGTAATCCACCCCGGGATTCAGGTTCGATTCTTGATATTCGCCTAGTTCAACTTGGTGGAAAATCCTTAACGGGGATTCTATACGTGTAATGATTAAGTGACAAAGATAACCAAGACTTAACGGGTCTTAGTACACCATGTCAATTGAATTAGTAACCAAAACCTTGCAATCACACAACTTGCGCTTAATTATATGAAATTCAAATCAAGATTAACTAAAACAATTGTTTAAACAATCAAGACACAAGTTAAACCCAATAAAGAACTTAACGGGTTCTAAAGTTTAATCCCAACACAATTTGAACATAAACGAAAACCTAAAAACAGAAACCTATCACCCGAGGTAGATCACGAAACGTTTAGCCTTGCATCTTCATGAATTCGGCAACAAGATCGGATTGGAACATGATTTGATGGATTGGATTGAGTTGGAGAAGTAGAATCAACCTCAAGAATCGTCCAAGTTCGTCCCTTTTTGCTCCCAATACGAATTAGGGTTTTTAGAATTGATAACCCTCTTTAAATATGGTCAAAACCCGGGAAAAATAGTCAACTTTCTTAACACGACGTAAGTTACGTCCATAAGGACGTAACTTACGTCCTCTTCTAAGTTGTACGTCCTAGCCTTCTGTCCTACGTCCTCCTTGGCTTCCTTGTGATACCGACGTAAGCTACGTCCTGGAGGACGTAACTTACGTCCTCTCTTGGACACTTCTTCTTTTTTCTCCTTTCTTTCGTATTCTGCACCTGCAATTCACAATCGTCCACCGTAATCGCATTCTATGATAATTATATATCAAAAGCATGTATTTAGCTACTTAAAACACATATATGTCATGAATGCATCACATCCCCACACTTATCATTTGCTTGCCCCCAAGCAAACTCACTTATGACATTACACTATCATTAAACAACTACGATCCAGCCATGTGTTCACCTTCTGTTAACTAAGGTACCAAGTCATATCCACTTACAATTTTATTCATGAAGTTATAACTTTGTACGTATAGATATTGTTCATGTGAAATATGATCTATCTAACCAACCCGAACAAGCTTTCTAGTCTTCCTTATGCATGTGATCACACCTCTCACAAGTTTCACTCCTCTCGGTTTAGTATCTGGTCTAGCAAAAGGCGTGCTAGTATATCAGTGTAGTACTCTCAACCAAGAACAATTCATGATTACCATAAGCTTGCATAATGATCGTGACTCCTTCAAATAACACAAACCATGCACACATCAAAAGGCTTTGAAAGGTTGTAATGTAGGGCTTAGGGTTTAGGTATGGATAAGGAATTTTGGAGTGGCTAAAGGTGATGAAATCCAAATAAGAATGTTGAACATACTAAATAATAAATCACCACTACACAGTGAATTTGGGTAAGCTTGACCCATATTCAACATTATTATCACTGAACATGACATTGATCTTGTGGTCATTTTTGACCCATTATTTTTTTTCTTTTCTTTTTTTTTTTTTTTTTTTTTTTTTTTTTTTTTTTGATTATATCTAAACACTTTACTGCTTCTAACAATATTATATCTAAAATTCAAGCAATACTTATCAGATTTCACCACATGGGCTTAAAAAGTAAAAAGGTTTGAAAAGGCTAATGGGTTGATTCCGGTTTACCAAAGGAAGAGGTTGGGGCTCAAAGTGGCAACTAGGGGCTCATTTTAGGTTAGGAATAGTACAACTGAAAAAATAAAGGCTAATAAAACAAAGGTTCATCCTAGTGCCTTAATCATCTATGTGCAACAGTTTGGTTCATGATCTTGAAACGTATCACTTATGCAAGTTCTAGAATAATGTAATTGTTCTGGTAAACACACATGAAAGGAAAATGAGAAGATAACCTGTTGTTCTAAACTCATGCATAGGCTCAATCCTCACAAAAACGATGGTAGACAGGTTAAGGATGTGACAACATGCATAAAGAGTTCACTATCTAGCTAGTCCCCCTAGTTAGCATTCCAATCAATTTCAACATTACTCCTTTTGTAGTAAGATGAGTATGACTAAGGACCCTTGCTTGTTCATAGGTTAACATGCTTTCACGATTTACATTGAGAAATTTAAGCTTTCATGTATCAATGAGTCACTTAGGGGCATTTTAATGTTAACTCTTTCCCCCATCCCCACACTTAGACCTTACATTGTCCTCAATGTATATTTTAGAAATTATAGGGTGAAACAAGGAAATCATCCACATTCCATCCTTTTCCAAAATGGAATTACAAGGCTGATTTTCCACACATGCGCCATGACCACCATACAGGATCCTAATTAAACACATTCCCTTAACATCACACTTAACACACCACCAAATACAAAACAGCAAATAATTGTTCCTACTTAATCATACCACCTACGAATGAAAACATAACAAATAGTTCAACATAATTATTCAATGAGAAAAAGCACGTGGACCTGATCGTAGGATCAGCGAGTGCATCAGTAACCACCAGATGGTGGTCCTGGGTATGGCTGTCCAAAGATGCTCTCGAAGAATCCTTTTCTGACCTCTCCCATGTCGAATGCATCTGCCCGATTTGAGCTTGATCCACTTGTTCCCTCAGTCGGTGGTGTAGTGGTTGGCAACCACACAGATGGTGTGGATTGCGGATAAAATGGAGCCTGCTGTGTCTGACTAAAGGGCATGAGATCCGGGGATTGCCACTCTGTAGGAGGAGGTGTCACTGTATATGGCAATCCGTGCATATAGTCTTCTCGGTGGCGAACTTCTTCATTGTACATGTAATCCTGATTCCGGTAGAACTCTTGAGAATACATCATATGCTGCATGTACAACCTGTTTCTTTCTATTTCCTCTGTTTGTCGATCAAACATCCTCTGGTCTGGCTCCGCCCACCTTGTAAACCCCACAGGATGAGCTTGTGCCACTGCAATTCTCATCCTCTGTTGATAAGGATTATCATCCTCTTCCACTTCTTCTCTAACTGGAGTCTGTCTATGCCTCCCTTCTTCCTGTAAAGTGTCACCCTCTCGCATACCTGATATCCCATCTATCACCTCAAGATATCTCCCACTTTTCCTATCCACTAACTTATGCATGTCACCATCTCGCTCATAAGACCATCCCATTGGCAAATTGCTTATCTTGAAGGGCACATGTATGACCTTCTTTTTGGTAGCTCGACTTGGTAGAACATTTTGCTTTTTAAAGAACTTAGCCAACAATCGGCAATGTGGAATAGATTTTCTGTCAGATTTCTCTCGCGATTCCCAAATACCCCAAAGGATTAAATGTCGTGCTGATAGGGCCGGTTTTCCCGTGACTAGTGCATGGAGGACCATTACTTCATACAATCGCACTTTAGCCTTATCTCCTAATCGAGGTAACACATTTTGGTTTAGAAAGATCAACAACAACTTAGGGAGTGGTTTCAGATTTGCCCGATCAAGCGACCATCTTGCAACGTTTATCCCTTCAGGAACATCAAACATTTCATGGATCATGTTTCTCCACACTTCTTCTTTAGCTACTTTGCACGCTAGCATTGCATCAGAAGGATATGTATATGGTGTCCCATCGGCTGTTCCTGTGTCAAAGTTTGCAATCCGATTTAAGTTAAAGAATGACAAGCTTACTGTTTTTCCATTTACCTTCCCAATGAGTTGGGTGGTAGATGGTGGGGAATGTCCGGGCTCCTTCCTCAAAGTTGACATCCATTCCAAGATAGCATTTACATAGATGTCTTCGATCCCATCATTGTTAAAGCTTAAGTGTTGTTCCCAACCCAATCGTGTGAAACATTCAACCACTCCAAATCGTTCGAAGTCAGATCGATAAATCTGTCGCTCACAGATCATGAGTTTATCGGTTGATACTTGACTCTTTTTCATCTTCTTTAGATACATCTCTGCTTGAACACCTTCCCCCTTGAATGATGAAAGACGTCGGTTCTTCCGCCAAATAGGAAGGCCGTCATCTTCGTACTCTTCTTCGTCTGGGTCTACTTCTTCCATCGCCTCAGTGTCGGATTCTCCCTCAGACCCTATATCCTCCATTGCTATATCCTCCTCTTCAGATTCATCGTTTAAAATTGTTCTTGCTTTCTTTGATCGGGATGAGGATGCAACTTCTTTCCCTTTCTCCCGTCCTGCTGCAACTTTGGTTCGCACCATTGATCCTACAATAACACCATTCATAATTAGCACCTTCTCAATAATCAATACATGTGTTGTTACCATCACACATGTTGCACATTTGTCCTCAAATTGTCATTTATTTCTACATTGCAAACAAAGATCTCCCTACATGAATTCACTCATAGCACAACTACCTTCCATCTATGTAAGGCACATTCTTGGTTATTTCCTTTATCCTCTTAGTAAAGATTAAACATTTGAACCTACCCTCTAAATTTGATGCATTCCCAACCATACCTACCACTACATGAGTCAAACCTTGCACTTTAAACATCTTGACTCCATCTAGCCCTACCAACATGTTCATACACAATAAACAAAGAATTAGAGATGTACCTTTGTGTTTTAGAGTGTGTAGGAAGATAAAGATGAGAACTTGACTCAATTCCTCTAACACTATCACAATGCTTCGTAACCTTTGTGTACACAAACCGCACAAACCGTGGCAAATCTCAAAACATTACTCCATGGGTTTTGTAGCTCTCGAAAAACTGAACAAAACCCCTATAAACTTGCTTGATTCGGTGAAGTATGGAAGAAGAATTTCTAGATTGTGAAATTAGGGTTTTGGTGGGTGTGGGTGGAGAAGATGAAGAATGGTGAGAGAATGGGAGGAGAGAGGGTGAATTTTGAGAGATATGGATGAAAAAATTCGGGATAGTTGGGTGGTTAGGGAGGTTACACGAGTTTTTTGATGAAATTACCCGTTTAGAATGGCCATCTGCGTCACGACGTAAGTTACGTCCTATAGGACGTAGCTTACGTCCTTCTTGTATTTCCTTTTCTTACGTCTGTTTTGGACGTAAGACAGTTGGCCGGGACGTAAGTGAGCATAAGGACGTAAGCTTACGTCCAAATGGACGTAAGTTACGTCGTTGCCACAAAAAAATTATTTTTAATTTTAATTTTAATTTTTTTTTTTAATTTTAATTTTTTTTTTTTTTATATAACCTGTTTTCACGCACCTTGCACCCCCTGTTTTAAAGATGTAAAGTCGCCCTCGACTTTGTAATGAATTCAAGTGTACCGATCGGGCGTGAAAACACGTTAAGCCATAAGCACACGATACGTAAAAGATAAAATACGAATGAAAAATACTAAATTAACATACGAGACTTCGGGTTGCCTCCCGGAAGCGCTAAGTTTTGTAAGTCTTCAGCCGGACTTCTCGAATTTCTTACGCATTTAGCTCAAAGATCGATGAAGTTAATACTAACTTCACCGATTCCTCCAAAACTGGATTCAAATCTGTATCTTCCAGATATGGTTTTAAACGATGGCCATTCACGACTTGTCGTAAATGATCATCGAAGTCTTCAATCTCGATCTCACCATAATTCCCTATGCGCTTAATTACATACGGTCCAGTCCATTTACTTTTAAGCTTACCTGGAAAGAATTTCAACCGTGAGTTAAATAGCCAAACTTTCTGTCCTACCTCAAATAGCGTGCGCTTCAGTTTGGCATCATGAACTCTCTTCATTCGTGCCTTATAAGCATGAGCTGTCTCATACGCTTCATCCCGTAATTCTTCCAATTCGGCCAAGCTCAGTTTCCGTTGTTTACCTGCAACATCATAATTAACATTAACTTCTTTCACTGCCCATAATGCGCGATGAACCAACTCCACGGGGAGATGACACCCCTTTCCATAAACCAAGCGGTATGGAGTGGTACCAATAGGCGTTTTATATGCAGTTCGATACGCCCATAATGCATTATCGAGTTTCGTAGACCAATCCTTACGGTCGGTTCGTACTGTTTTTTGTAAAATTTCTTTAATTTGCCTATTTGATACCTCAACTTGTCCACTTGTTTGTGGATGATACGGTGTCGCAATTCGATGGTCTACACCATATTGTTTAAGAAGTTTGTGAAAATTGAAAATTTTAAAATGTGATCCCCCATCACTTATGATCACACGGGGCACACCAAATCTTGAGAAGATGTTACTTTGAACAAACTTACAGACAACACGATGGTCATTTGTTTTAGTGGCTATTGCTTCTACCCATTTAGACACATAATCGACTGCCACTAAAATGTATAGGTTACCCACGAATTTGGAAATGGGCCCATGAAGTCAATTCCCCAGACATCAAAGATGTCGACCACTAGAATTGGCTGCATGGGCATCTCATTTCTCTTTGAAATACTACCCATTTTTTGACAATTTATACAATTTTTAGCAAACTCATAGGCATCCCGAAAGATCGTTGGCCAAAATAATCCAGCAGATAACACTTTGTGGCCTGTTTTCTGACCACTAAAGTGACCTCCACATGCAGATGAGTGCACAAGACCCAACACATCTTTGATTTCAGAATCCGGGATACATCGCCTGATAATCTGATCAGGTCCCACCTTGAAAAGATCTGGATCATCCCAAATATATTGCTTAACCTGCGCCATAAACTTTTGTCGTTTCCATTTTTGCCAATGTTCTGGAATAGCACCTGCAGCATAATAATTAACAATGTCAGCAAACCAAGGTAACTCAGAAATAGCAAATAAGTGTTCATCTGGAAATGTCTCATTAATCTCCAAGGTGTTCTCCATATCGGTGCTGACAATCCGGGATAAGTGATCAGCAACCACGTTCTCACTACCCTTTTTGTCCCGAATCTCTAGGTCAAACTCTTGCAGCAATAAAATCCATCTGATCAACCTTGGTTTTGCATCTTTCTTCTCCATTAAATAACGCACCGCACTATGATCCGAGTAAATAATGACTTTACTTCCCCATATATAAGACCTGAACTTATCAAGAGCATAGACAACTGCAAGTAATTCTTTTTCAGTAGTAGTATAATTCAATTGAGCACTATCCAAAGTTTTACTAGCATAATAAATTGCCACCGGTTTCTTATCTACCCGTTGTCCCAAAACAGCCCCAATTGCAAAGTCACTAGCATCACACATTATTTCAAAAGGAAGCGACCAGTCTGGTGCTTGCAAAATTGGAGCTTCAACCAATTTCTGTTTCAACGTGGTAAATGCTTTAAGACACTTTCATCAAACACAAATGACATTTCTTTCAAAAGTAAATTACAAAGTGGTTTGGTAATTATACTAAACCCTTTTATAAATCGCCTGTAAAAACCAGCGTGTCCTAAGAATGATCTAATGCCCTTGACATTTGTGGGTGGAGGTAATGTTGAAATAACTTTAATTTTAGCATGATCAACCTCAATCCCACGTTGTGACACCACATGACCCAACACAATCCCTTCTTTCACCATAAAGTGGCTTTTCTCCCAGCTTAAAACCAGATTTGTTTCAACACATCTTTTTAAAACTTTAGTTAATTGAATTAAACAACTTTCAAAAGACGGGCCAAAAATTGAAAAATCATCCATAAAAATTTCCAAAGACTCCCCAATCATATCTGAAAAGATACTCATCATGCACCTTTGAAAGGTGGCTGGGGCATTACAAAGTCCAAATGGCATTCGCCTAAATGCGAACGTACCATATGGACAAGTAAAGGTCGTCTTTTGTTGATCATCAGGATGGATTGCAATCTGATTATAACCTGAATACCCATCTAAAAAACAATAAAACTTCTGACCTGATAATTTCTCAATAATTTGATCAATGAAAGGAAGTGGAAAATGGTCTTTAGAGGTAGCAGCATTCAACTTCCTGTAATCAATACACACTCGCCACCCTGTGACAGGTCGGGTGGCTACATGTTCACCATCCTCACCCCTCACAATCTGAATGCCTGATTTCTTAGGCACAGTTTGTGTGGGACTTACCCATGTGCTATCAGAGATTGGGTATACAATTCCAGCATCCAACCATTTGAGAACTTCTTTCTTCACCACTTCTCGCATGTTGGGATTGAGTCTTCTTTGGGTGTCTCTCGCTGGTTTTGCCTCTGCATCAGTGATGATCTTATGCATTACAATAGATGGACTTATACCCTTGAGATCCGCAATTGTCCATCCAATAGCAGCTTTATGCTCTTTCAAGACCTTTAATAATAACGCTTCTTGATCTTCTTCCAAATCTGCTGCAATGATGACTGGGAGTGTTTGATTCTCCCCCAAAAATACATACTTTAAGTGACTCGGGAGCTCTTTTAGTTCCACCTTTGGTGGAATCACCAATGATGGTTTCAACTGAGAATCAATGTGATCCGGTAAGGGTTCCACCTGATGTGTCCATAGTGGTCTTCCTTCATGCACAGCTAGTACTTCAAGTTTCTTTTCTTCTTCACTCAAATCATATGCATGCTCAACGTCCAACCTGTCACAAAAAACACACGGCTCCTCGATGTTTTCCTTATTGTCATAAGGCTTACACCCGTCCATAATGTCCGCCATAAAACATTCATTATCGACAGAGGAGTTAGTTACTTTGTCATACACATTAACACTTAATTTACGATTACCAAAAGTCATGTCAACGGTTCCGTCTCGACAATTGATTTGTGCATTAGCGGTTGCTAAAAATGGTCTACCAAGTATGACATTAGATTGTTTGGTTTTGTCAATTGAGGCATAATCGAGAACTAAGAAGTCAACTGGATAGTAAAAATCATCCACCTTAACAATGACATCTGTTACTATTCCACGAGGAAGTTTTAACGTGAGATCGGCCAATACAACTGTGGTATTGGCTTTCTGTAAAGGACCAAAATCATATTGATCGTATAAACTCCCCGGTAAATACTAACACTAGCTCCAAGATCGAGTAACGCCCGTGCAACTTTAAATTCACCAACTTGAATCGAAATGATGGGCGCTCCTGGATCTCTAAGCTTAGGTGGAAGATCACCTGATAAGATAGCACTCACATTGGCCGGAACATCAAGCTTCTTAGGAAACTTGTGGGTTCGTTTTTGAGTACACATATCTTTCAGATATTTGGCATAAGCAGGAACTTGTTTTATTGCATCCAAAAGAGGTAAATTAACTTTTACTTGTTTAAAAACCTCCCACATTTCTTCTTGTTGTGGGCCTCTTTTGTTTATTGTTTTCTTTGGTTCAATTAATGCTGCAGGATAAGGAATAGTATTATCCTCCATTACCTTATTCTTACCGTTTTGTTCATTATCTTTTAAGACTGGTTTACTTATCTCTTGAAAAGTTACCTTTTTTGGTGATTTTAATAAAACAGGTTCCTGTTCATTTTCACTATCACTATCAACCTCCTCCACTACCCCCTCTACGAATGGTGGTGGAGGGACAACTTTGTTATCATAAATTTTACCACTACGAAGAGTACTTACCTGGTTGATTTGCACATTCCTGACAGTTTTAGTGGTAGCTCCTTGATGTTGAGGATTGATGGTGGTATCACTTGGTAACTTTCCGGGGTTTCGCTTAATCTGAGCCACGTCTTCAGCTAATTGTCCCACTTGCTTGTTTAAAGCTTCATAAGCTTTATCTCTGATTTCGTTTCCCTCTTATTCTCTTGCATATTCTCTTTCACCGTGTTCATTAAAGCATCTAACTTTGCATTTGTAGAGTCTTCACTACCACTGTCCCGAGGGAGGATTTCCTTGATAACTTCGTGATGAGCTCCCTTGTTGACCTCTATGACTGTAGTTCCCTTGATTGTTTCCTTGAGGATATGAAGTTCTTTGATACCCACCTGAGTTGTAATTCCCTTGTGTTCGATTTTGATAAGTTTGACCGCCTTGATTATTGCCTTGAAAATTAGGGTTCATCTGATTTGAGGCATTACCATATTTGAAATTAGGATGATTCCTCAATCCAGGATGATAAGTATTGGAACTCATATCGAATTGCTTCCTCCGGTCTCCATAAATTTGATTGACTTCCTCACTCTTCCCATTACCAAAGGACAAGATTCACCATTATGGCCTATTTCACCACAGTCTTCACATACATCATAGCCCACATTTGCAACCTCCTTCATGCCTGTTCTTCCTAGCTTTGCTAATTGTTTCTCCAAAGATGCAATTCTCTCTTTGGTTTCATAATCAATTGTGGTTGATCTTGTTAAATTTGATTTGGATCGCCTACTAGCAGAAGCTTGTGCTTTGGAGTTCCTACACATTCTCTCTAGAAATTCCCAATCTGCATCCTCATGGTTAGAAAGGAATGTGCCATTGCTTGTAGAATATAAATACTTCCTCTCTTCATTGGTCAATCCATCTGAAAAAGCCTTAATCAACTCCCAACGTGCAATTCCATGATGTGGGCACATACGGATCAGTTCCTTAAACCTTGTGAATGCTTCATGAAACTGTTCTCCTACTTGTTGTTGAAAGGATCGAATAGCATCTCTTGCGTCACTGGTTTTACCCATAGAATAATATTCATCCAAAAAGGTTTGTTGCATTTCTTGCCATGTGTGGATACTGTTGTCGGGTAAGGTGAGAAACCATTGCTTAGCTCTATCCTTCAAGGTGAATTGAAACAATCGTAGCCTCACTTCATCTTGTGTAAAGTGATTTCCACCAATGGTGCTACATATGGCATCAAATTCAGCAAGATGTACATATGGTTCTTCTGTTGCAGTGCCTCTAAATGCAGGAAGAATGGTGAGATAATGAGGGCGTACATCAAAAGCTCTTCCTCTACGATTTGGAGGTGCAATAGGATTTGGATTTTCAGAAATAGCAGGTCTGAAATGGCTATCCACACCTCGTACTTGAGCTCTTTGAGGTCTTCTTGGTTGATTGGCATTATTGTTAACCCTACCCCGTTGTTGATTGATAGGTGGTGCATTCCACCCATGCTGATCATTCCCCCAATTGTTATTTCCATTCTGTCCATCACCACCAGCAAAATTTCCATCCCAAGCATCATAATTTGCATCACTATGAGGTTCTTCATTGTTATTCCACTCATCTTCATAATCTTCATCACCCGTATGGACACTATGCATACTCACATGATCAAAGTCATTACCTTGATTGAGATTATGTTGATTCATATTGTTGTTAGGTGGTGGTTGATTCAAGTTATTGTTGCGGTTGTTATTTGGTGGTGGGGGTGGATTTGGGTTTTGGTCATTAGGAGGAGGAGGGTTTGGATTTTGAAGTGGTTGATTATTTGGATTTTCCATTTGGGTTGAATCAGCTGAACTGTCAGTTGCTTGATCAATAGCTTGTGAAATTGATGTAACCGGTAACCCTGATCGATGTAAAACACGATTGTACCTCGCTGATTTCTCTATCTCTGGATCGAACACTAATGGAGATTTCCTACCCGAATAACGAGTATGCATGCAATCTGTCACCTACACACTGAAAAACACCAAGCGTAACAAGGAAATAAAAAATTAAAGCAAAACAAATAACAAAAACTAAAACAAATCAAATAGCAAAACACCAAGCGCACCGATTCCCCGGCAACGGCGCCAAAATTTGGATGTCGAAGTACCAATCAAATAAGATGTTAAAATGTGTGTTCCTATTCACCTAAACTAGTTAGGGTAAGTAGGGTTGTCGAACCTCGTGGAATTAGTGGTCGGTGTATTGTGAATTGATTTATAATAAACGATTAACTAAATTACCAAATTATTTAAACTATTGCCTCTAGGCTGTAAAAAATTAGATCTTGGAATGATTAAGAACTTAATTAAGAAAACAAATTGCAATCACTGAAAATTGATTAGAAGATTATTATGAAAAAGGGTAATCCACCCCGGGATTCAGGTTCGATTCTTGATATTCGCCTAGTTCAACTTGGTGGAAAATCCTTAACGGGGATTCTATACGTGTAATGATTAAGTGACAAAGATAACCAAGACTTAACGGGTCTTAGTACACCATGTCAATTGAATTAGTAACCAAAACCTTGCAATCACACAACTTGCGCTTAATTATATGAAATTCAAATCAAGATTAACTAAAACAATTGTTTAAACAATCAAGACACAAGTTAAACCCAATAAAGAACTTAACGGGTTCTAAAGTTTAATCCCAACACAATTTGAACATAAACAAAAACCTAAAAACAGAAACCTATCACCCGAGGTAGATCACGAAACGTTTAGCCTTGCATCTTCATGAATTCGGCAACAAGATCGGATTGGAACATGATTTGATGGATTGGATTGAGTTGGAGAAGTAGAATCAACCTCAAGAATCGCCCAAGTTCGTCCCTTTTTGCTCCCAATACGAATTAGGGTTTTTTAGAATTGATAACCCTCTTTAAATATGGTCAAAACCCGGGAAAAATAGTCAACTTTCTTAACACGACGTAAGTTACGTCCATAAGGACGTAACTTACGTCCTCTTCTAAGTTGTACGTCCTAGCCTTCTGTCCTACGTCCTCCTTGGCTTCCTTGTGATACCGACGTAAGCTACGTCCTGGAGGACGTAACTTACGTCCTCTCTTGGACACTTCTTCTTTTTTCTCCTTTCTTTCGTATTCTGCACCTGCAATTCACAATCGTCCACCGTAATCGCATTCTATGATAATTATATATCAAAAGCATGTATTTAGCTACTTAAAACACATATATGTCATGAATGCATCATGTAACAAGATGTATAAACATGATTTACTTTGTCTGAAGATTTGCAATTAGATTTAATTATGCAATATGCTTATGTGTTTACGTATACGTAAGCATATTAACATATGGCTACGTGAGCTCACTGTTGGATTGTTTATAAAACAATGGGGATGAAGTTAATTGTTGATGCATATGAAGATAACAAAAATTAAGTCAACTCTTGAAATTTTTTTAAATGTAATTTATGAGAGAGGAGAGTGAAGAAAGAAGAGTGAATATAGGAATTTTGGTTGTTGTTTCCAAAACTAAAAAAAATATTGTTTCAAATTTGCCCTTGTATCATTAATATAATCTAATTAAATTTTAAATTATTTACTAAAATGTCATTTTATATATCAACCATTAATTAAATAGATCAATGGTTTAGATTTGGTTTTCATAATTTTCTAGTAAATTATGGTTTTCTTAGGAACTACCCCCTGTATATATATATATATATATATATATATATATATATATATATATATATATATATATATATATATATATATATATATATATATATCTATATCTATATATATCTCTATATATATATATATATCTATATATATATATCTATATCTATATATCTCTATCTCTCTCTATCTATATATATATCTATATATATATATATATGCATATGCTATGCAAACTCACATTTCTTATAAAATTAAACATGTGCGTAAATTGTAACCACTATTCTCTAGTCTCTTTGTTTGATTTGTACTTTCCACTATTATCTTAGTGAGAGATACCCATATTATACATTATATTATATATCATATTAAACAAATATGTAATTTTGAGTATTGTAAAAGTGAATAAAATTTATTAGGTGAATCATGTCTTAGTGTCTTCTTGGACTAGCTAATGTTTCCAGTTTTTTACACCTACTCACAAAATGTTCCTAACGATATAAATATCTAGTGTAGGTACTATATTCTTTTGTAGTCACAAGATCAGCATAATATTTCCACTTTAAGACCAAGCATACATAGATAATTTTGAATCTTTAGTTTCAAAGGAGCAAAAGTGCACGCATGAAAATTATTCATAGTATATGTTTAACACATACTTTAGTTCAATTTACTTCTTCTATTCACTCGAACCTTAAGTCCATGCTTCATGTGAAGTACTATAGAATCTCCAGGAAGCACAAGATGACCTTCCACTAGCTGAATGTGGTAATGGTAAATGATCATGGTTGACACCATCTTTAGCTGAGCCAAAGCCATATTCTTACCTAAACATGTTCTTGGTCCGGCATTAAATATCGAAAACTTGTATGATGGCTCATGTTTAATTCCTCCGCTATTAGAAATCCATCTTTCAGGCTTAAACTCCATTCAATCCTCCCCCCATATTGATTTCATTCTTCCCATAGAATAAAAGGAAAGGATAATATTGGTGTTTTGATCAACTTGGTGACCACTTGGAAGAATATCTGCTTGCATTGGTGATTTATGGTTGAAAGGGACAGGGGGATATAACCTTAGGGATTCACATACAGCTCCATGAAGGTAAACCATTTTGCCTAACCTTTCTGTGTTCCATCTTTGACATGCATTGATCTTCACATGTGTTTGAATCTCTTCAAGAATCTTATCTTCCACGGTTGGGTTTCTCGCTAGAAGATAAAAGAACCAAGAAAGAGCGCTGCTAACCGTATCTTTTCCTGCAACCAACATATTAACAAAGGTATCCCTTAGAAATTTTATGGGATCTAAACAAATGTCACTATGATCCTTAAGCTCATTCATGATAGTTGTGAAAAACGTGAACTCTTTGGCGTCATGGTTGATCATTTCGTACTTTTTTTTATTCTGAGCCAAGCATTTGTATACGAATTGATCAATATTTTTCAATGCATCGCTAAACTTCTTCTCTTTCCCCACTCTAAGAATTTGTTGTAGTTTCCAAAGGGAAGGGGGTGTAACATGCCTAAACAAAATAGCTTCTTCAAAATCTTGGAAGGCTTTTGAACACGGGATGTATGGAAGATCAAGAGACAAGCTTTCTGGATCATTGTCAAGGAGTAATATGCATACAGTGTCAAAAGCAAACCGTTGAAACATATCCTCCAAATCGATCTCAGTGTCGCGTTCACAAATAGATTCAAGCATAGGTAGAAGCTTGTTTTCCAGTTTGTTACAAATAATTGTTTCCATCATACTTTGAAATCCTGCATGCTTGAGTACAGAAAATATTACCTTCTGGTTGATCTCCCATATCTTACCTTCAGAATTGAAAATGCCGTCTCCTAGGATATCAAAGATCTTATGAAATTTATCACCTTTGGGATAATTGCTGAAGTTTTTGCTTAAAATGTGGTTGATGTCTAAAGGATCGGTCGTAACTAGCATGCACATGTTGGCAAACCAAGGGCCTTTCAACATGAACGTACCACGACTTTGTATCAAAACTTCGGTGGCATAATCATGGAGTCGACGAGCGTTCACAAGAACCGCTGGTATCATACCAAAAATTGGCCAATTTGTAGGAATAGTGGTTATTTGTTTTTTATTTCTATATATAATTACAAAAATCGAAACAAGAATGATAAACAATAAGAGAGTGTCGACCAAGTAGTCAAGAAAAGCCATGGGGATAAAAGATACGAGTTTATTCGTTAAATGGATTGGAATACAATCAGTAGTAGTATGGCCTTTAAATAAGCTGCAAATTTTCTTCCTATAATAAAATCTGATATGATGTCGTTACAAGTAGTAACCTGTCTTTTAAGTAAGCCACAAATCTACATCGGTTACTATTAAAGTTAACAACTTTAAGTTTAATTACAATCAAGCTACTAGCAATGATTGCACCCTGTAAAATAAAAACCCAATTGGTACCATGATACTGATGGACTGATGGTATATCTTCCTTGTAGTTATCATATTAAATTTTGAGGCAACTTTTCAAAGATAGAGGGTATGGTTAGCACAGTGGTTACGTATCTTGTTACAAAACTACTAATATTGCTGGTGCAATAAATATTTTACGGAATCAAATATTAATTTTGGTGTCTTCTTTTTCATATATAGCCCTATAATTTGCTAAATATCTTGTATACTCAAAGATATTTTCCTATCGAAGAAGACACGTGCATGAGAGACAGAAAGAAAATGACCAATGATTCACGAAAAATCTTATATATTAGTGTCGGTAGCACTTATTGATGATTATTTGAATTACTTGTAAAACTAAGAAATTTAATGGAGGTCTTGATATGAATTGAAATCTTAAAAGATTGAATAATGAATATCAATATCTATTGTCTAATACTTAGAGCTATAAGATCTTAAAAGTTAAGGTTAATTTATAGAGCTATAAGATCTTAAAAGTTAAGGTTAATTTATGCAGAGAGCGAACCACCTTTGGCTCAGACACAGTTCATTTATAAATCGAGTCAGCTCCATTCAGCTCGGTTTCAAATCAAGCCAATTCGATGGAGCTTTTTTCGAGCGAGCTTCACGCTATCAGCCAATAATTTGACAACTCTCAAGCGGGCGAAGAATTCACCAAAGTTGCTGTCAAGGAACATAAAACTCATGATGAAATAGCTAAGAACGTACAATTCTAAGTTCATAAAATCAAAGGTGCAGTTCTGGAATAAAATCAAAGGTGCAGTTCTGGAATAAAATCAAAATCAATGACAACACAAATGAATATGATTCACTATAACACGGAATAAGCATAACAGCAGATAGACTACAATCTGCAAACGACTACGTATGCAGGTTTAGACTTTAGACACACCCTAATATGCCAAGAAGATGATAATGTAAAGATCAAAACACGATATGTCGATATCAACACGAAGGGAAAAAGTGAAAACCTAGATAAAAGCCAGTGGGATGATGATAATCTGAAAAAGAAGATGACTCAAGATGAAGATTTTTGATCTTCAAAAACAGAATACGCGAGGGGGGACGTTTTAGTTAAGCTCTATCTGTCTCTCGGGACTCGATCGAGTCATTCTTGTGTGTACTTGTCCCACTACCTCCAGCTAACTGCTTGAAAGAAAGCTCTTTTTTTTTCTCCTTTCTCTACGCACACAAACTCACACTTTGGAAATCTATTAGAGATATTTGTTGAGATTGGTTATAAGATGGTTAGGAGTTTGTTAAAGTGTTAGTTAGTTAGTTAACTCTTCTAGATGGTTCTCCTATTGTGTATAAATAGGAGATATGATTCTCTCTTTGAGTAATGAAATAACACCTTCACTTCTCACTTTCTGATTTCATGGTATCAGAGCATATGCTCTGCGATTCCGGTCATCTTCTCCGGTAATCAACTGTTCTGATTCTTGTATTTCAATGGCATCTTCATCTGCTGCAACAATGTCAACAATGATGCATTCAACCAATCCTCTACCTAATATTGCAAATTTTCTATCGATTAAGCTTGATGATAACAACTTTCTCAACTGGAAACATTAGATTGTCACTGTGCTGAAGACTTTAGGATTGTTACAATTCGTGAAGTCTGAAGCACAGGCTCCTGATGTTTTAGCAGATCGAGAGATTTGGGAGAAGAATGATGGCTACGTTCAAGCGTTAATCACTGCTACTCTGTCTCCTTCGATTTTGCATCTTGCACGTAACTCAACAACAGCTTCATCTCTATGGAAATCAATTGAAGATTCGTTTGTCCAAACAGTCTTTGCCAAACAATCGCAGCTGCGTACTCTGTTTCATCTTCTAAAACAAAGTACAAGATCGATTGTTGAGTTCTTAAATGAAGCCAAAGAGATTGTGGATTCTCTAAACGCAATCGCTGATCCAATTTCTGATGATTTGTTAGTTTTACAAGTTCTTCAAGGTCTTAATCGTGATTATGAAAACTTTGTTATGAACATTGAAAATCAAGAAGCTACTCTTACCTTTTCACAACTACGATCGAAATTGCTCACTTATGAAGCTCGATTAAAGCAACGCGAATCGGTTAATCAACCTGTTCTAGCTGCTATGACCGTTTCCACCGAAAATCCACCACATAACTCTTCTTCTAAGTTGGTTGTTTGTCAGATTTGTGCAAAGACAGGGCACAAAGCTTCGAGTTGTTATTTTCGGTACACACCAACCGAGTCTTCTCGAACAATAGAGCAATGGAGTAGTAGCAGCATTCCGTCATGGCGTGGCAGTCGAACGCGTGGTGGTGGTGGTCGCTCAGGCGGGCGTCGAGGTGGTGGCGGTCGCTCAATTGGCGGTCGCTATACTGCTCACCTTGCTGATGTTGATAACAATTTTGGGTTAGGGCTTCTATATTCAAATGATTCCCATGGTTCTCACTTTGGGCTTGGTGCAGGTGTTCTCGGTCCAAGACCACCTGATTTTAATGGTGCATCTGGGCCAAAATCAGTTGGTCATGTTGGGCCTCAGCCTTCTGGATTTTCAAATGGATCATTCCCACAACATTATTCCACTACTGGACCTGCGTATGGATCTGTTTATGGGCCTCCTTCTTCTAGATTTGGGCCTGGTGATTTTCAAAATTGGGCCTCACATGCTGCTGGTCATCAATTTGGTCTTCATGCTGATCTTTCACATGCTTGTCAAACAGTAGAATCCTGGATTCCTGATTCCGGTGCAACCGCTCATATGACTTCCGATCCTTCTATTGTCTTCGGTACTGTTCCATACACTGGTTCTGAGCGTGTCATTGTTGGTAATGGTACATCTCTAACCATTTCACATATTGGTTGTTCTTATCTTCGTTTATCTCGATGTACTTTATTACTTCGCTATGTTCTGGTGGTTCCTGGCCTTGCCAATTATTATCAATCACACAACTTGTGATTGATCATCCTATATCTGTTTTGTTCTCACAGTCTGGTTTATCTATACAGACTCACACAGGGCAGATCCTCCACCACATGCGAGCTAGTCCTCATCAGCTTTATTCTCTCACTGCTACATTTTCTACCTCTCGGGACTTGTGGCATGCGAGACTTAGTCATCCTTCTGATCCTGTACTGTCTAGGCTTTCTTCTTTGCAATTGTCATCTAGTTCATTACATAAACCCTATAATTCATGTTGTATTTCTAAATCTAGTCGATTACCATTTCATTCTGTTGTATCTCATTCTACTGTTCCGTTGCATATTATTCATTGTGATATTTGGGGTCCATCCCCTACTGTATCTCGTTCAGGATTTCGTTATTTCATTACATTCATTGATGACTTTAGTCGTTTCACTTGGATGTAGGCTTTTCGTCTATTTCGCCCATTGGTTGAAAATATGTTTTCATGCACCATCAAACATCTTCATTGTGATGGTGCTCCTGAGTTGACTCGTGGTGATATGGCGCGATATCTTTCCGAGTCTGGTATTGCCTACCGTATCTCTTGTCCTTATACACCCCAACAAAATGGGGTGGCTGAGCGCAAGAATCGTCATCTATCAGAGGTTGCCCGTGCCTTGTTGTTTCATGCTCATCTACCAACAAAATTTTGGTATGATGCGTATGCTACTGCAGCCTTTCTTATTAATCGATTACCTACACCTGTTCTTCATCATTCCACACCCTACGAGGTTCTATTTGGCACTAGTCCAGATTACTCCATTCTTCGTACCTTTGGATGTTTATGTTATCCTTTTCTTGGTGACACTCGAATGGATAAACTCTCTCCAAAGTCTACTCCATGTTTGTTTCTTGGCTATGCTCCTAATCACAGTGGCTATTTGTGCTATGATCCTGTTACCTCTCGGACTCTTACATCTAGACATGTGATTTTTCATGAGTCTGTGTTTGAAGTTCCTGGTTACTCATCTTCTTCCATGACTTCTGATTCTTTTTCGCTTCCTGATCTTATCATTCCTCCTCCATTGTATTCTTCTGATTCTTTTGTTCCTGTCTCTGCTTCCATTCCTCCCACATCATCTTCTTCTCCACCATCTTCCTCCCCATCCTCACCACCCCCTCCTCCTCCTCCTTCTCATCCCATGGTCACTCGCTCTCGTGATCATACTCGTCAGCCTAGACAGTTTCCTGATCATGTTCTGTATCACACTACCACTACTCCGACGTCTGAGCCGTCTTCCTTCTCTCAGGCACAGAAACATTCTGTTTGGTGGGATGCTATGCACACTGAGATTGGTGCATTGCATTCTAATCATACCTGGGATCTTGTTCATCTTCCCCCTTCTGCTAATATTGTTGGTTGTAAGTGGGTCTACCGGATTAAACATAATCTTGATGGCTCTGTGAGTAGGTACAAAGCTCGTCTTGTAGCCAAAGGCTTTCATCAGACAGAAGGGCTTGATTACACTGAGACATTTAGTCCGGTTGTCAAACCCTCCACCATTCGTTTGGTTTTGTCTGTTGCCTTTTCACGTGGCTGGAGTATTCGTCAGGTCGATGTCAACAATGCCTTTTTGCATGGTGATTTATCTGAGACTGTCTATATGTCTCAACCTCCTGGTTTTGTTGACTCGTCCCGTCCTCATCATGTTTGTCTTCTACAGAAGGCTCTTTATGGGCTTAAGCAAGCTCCTCGGGCTTGGTTTTCTAAGCTCTCTTCTGTCCTTTTATCCAGTGGTTTCACTCGATGTCTTTCTGACACATCTCTGTTTGTTTACCAGCATGATGGCACCACCTGTTATGTTCTAGTTTATGTTGATGATATTATCATCACTGGGAGTTCTCCTGAGTTTGTTACGTCTCTGATCACTCAGTTGCATTCTCGGTTTGTTCTTAAGGATTTAGGGCCCTTATCCTATTTTCTGGGTATCCAGGCCTCTTTTACTGATGACTGTCTTCATCTTTCTCAACAGCGCTATTTACTTGATTTGTTGCAGCGTACTGGGTGGCTCAGTGTAAGCCATTGTCTACTCCTGTTACTTATGGTCGGCAGTTATCTAGACACTCAGGAGTCCCATTAGCTGATCATGCTTTGTATCACAGTACTGTGGGTGCATTACAGTATCTTGTCTTGACTCGTCCAGAGATTGCTTACGCGGTTAGCAAGGTATCTCAGTTCCTACAGATACCTACTGATCGTCACTGGATTGCTGTCAAGCGTATTTTACGATATCTTTGTGGTACTGTTACTGATGGTTTGACTATTCGCCGGTCTACCTGTTTTGATATACATGGTTACTCTGATGCTGATTGGGCTGGTTGTCCGGATGATCGTAGGTCGACTACTGGTTATTGTGTGTTTCTTGGTCCCAACCTCATTAGTTGGAGCTCTAAGAAACAACATACGGTTGCTCGTTCTAGCACTGAGGCTGAGTACCGCGCTCTTGCCCATACTGCAGCTGAGATCCGCTGGCTTATGTCACTATTGCATGAGTTGCATATTTCTTCTTCATCTTCTCCTACGATCTGGTGTGATAATCTTGGTGCTACTTATCTTGCTGCTAATCCTGTCTTTCATCAACGCACCAAGCATATTGAGATTGATTTACACTTTATTCGTGATATGGTGTTATCTCAGCTCCTTACTATTCGCTATGTTCACACTAGCTCTCAGCTTGCTGATTTGTTGACTAAAGGATTGTCATTTGCTCGGTTTGATGCTCTACGCAGCAAGCTTCACGTGACTTCTCCCGGTTCAGCTTGAGGGGGCATATTAGAGATATTTGTTGAGATTGGTTATAAGATGGTTAGGAGTTTGTTAAGTGTTAGTTAGTTAGTTAACTCTTCTAGATGGTTCTCCTATTGTGTATAAATAGGAGATATGATTCTCTCTTTGAGTAATGAAATAACACCTTCACTTCTCACTTTCTGATTTCACTATCTATGTATTATTGAATCAAAGCAACGATTACAAAGGTGTTTTTAAAATGAATGCAGACTAATAATAACAAAAGAATCATGCTAAATAACAGCCCACTATTTGCTAAATAACAGAGGACACCTTTTTCACAAGTGTTGTTTCGTCCTTTTTTGAGCGTTAAATCAAGATGTAAAGTCCCAGTTACGTAAGCCAAATGTGTAAACCAAGCCCAATACTAGCCATAGCAATCCATTAGTTCTTGAGTCCATCAGTAGCCGAAGTAGTCCCAAATGTATGGGCGTCTCTATGGTATAATTAACTAAAACAATCGTTTAAGACCCCTAAATTTTAAGGCCTCTAAATTTTAAGGCACCTGAAATTAAAAAAAAACTATTATATATAATATTAATTATTAAGTGGTTTGTGCATAGAGGTGTTGTATCTCATGCTTATCAAGTGATTTGTGTTTTAGAAAGTTGTACCATGTGTTTTTTTTTGTTGTACCAACCTTTTTGTCTTTTTTATTAAATATTTTTTTTTTTATTTTAACTCAATACTTTTATATATTTTACAATTTAAGCCCAATACTTTTTTTACTTTCAACTTGGTCCTATATTTTTTATATTTTCACAAACTTTTAGTTTTACATATCGGTCTAAATTTTGGGAGTTAACATAACACAACGTGCGTATGTGGTTCAACATTTTTATGCTTAGCTTTTGTTTAACGGCTCTATCGCAACGCGCTGGTATTAGATCGCTTACTTAATATTTTATATGTTTTACGTTTCGCTTGCGTGCTTCAACTTTTTTACGTCTACTTTTCGTTCGTTTTATTTTTTGGTTTTTATGCGTTTTGCCTGCGTGGTTCATCGTTTTATGTCTTTTTTAATATAAGCTTTTTCGGTGGTGGTGGTTATTGACAGTAGTGTGCCATTGTGATACTTGGTATGGGTTGACGTCCGTTGCAACGCGAGGACATAATACTAGTTTTAATCTATATTTTAAAGTGAGAATATATGTGATGCTACACTAATTATTATGTTTTTAAAGAGAAATGGGAGTAGATAAGATCATTTTCATCTCATATCTCATTCCTCATCTTGATCATTCACATTCCATATATAATAAAAATCATCACGTTATTTATTTTATTTTTCATCCACTCTGTTCCCATAAATTTAAGAGAAAACAGTTTCAATTCTCAAATATAAATGTTTACTATTTATCCTTTATTTTTTTGAATATATGTGGAAGAAAGAGAAATAGTATTAAAATAATAATAAATAAGTATTATTTAGTTGAGATAAGAAAATATACGGTAAATAAGATGTGAGATGTATTAAAAAAGATAGGTACATTTAGAAAATAATATTTTATAGTAAATTACAAGGATGATGAAGGGATATGGGATGTGAATGCTCAAACAAGAAGATTAAAGGTTTATCATTAGATTCTTGTAATTCTTTTAGATGAAATAAAGTGTTGCTAAAGGTGAAGAATGTGCATGTGAAGAAGATAATGTAGTGAGACATAAGACTATGTGTAGTGTTTTATTTAGATAAAATGACACGTAAGCAAATATAAATTTACTAAAATCATTTTAAATCAAGTGTAGTTGTTTTAAAATCATTTTTAGTTAAAAATTGCTAAAGTGAGAAAAAAATAAATTCATTCATCTCTTTTAATACCTGTTAAAGGTTTGGCTAAATATGTGTTTGAACCACCCCCACTCCTCTTAACTAGGACGTAGTTGCTTTAACGTCTAATTTGTATTAACATCAGTAAATTTGACGCCCCCAAAGGACACCACTATGTCTAGTATAGTGTTTTTGTTTGATAATGATACTTTATGATGTTTATAATATAGAAAAGAGAACATTTTTTTTCTTTCATAAAAATTAGGCTTTAGGCCCCAAAATTGTTAATTAAGGTGCTCCTTGGCCCTGGCCAAATGTGAATCAGCCAAGTTACATATAGCACACTAACAAAAAAAAATTATTTGAGAACCATCAAATCAATATCAATATGTTTATTGTTGAATTGAATCATTCACTATTTTAACGTTGCTTCTAGAGAGAGCTTATTCATCTTCGATGAATATTGAATTTCGTATTCATTTCTAATACTTTTAATTAATATACAATTTGATTTTTAATAACATTTTGAAATATTTAATCTTTAAGAAATCAAAATACAAAGTTCTCTATTAATTGAGTTTGCCAAGATTTCTAGGCAGAAATATTTGAAACGATAAGGATTCAAGAAAAGTCATACGTGGAGACTAAATAGATAAGTTTATGGTTAATGTTGTCGTTGGTCTTTTAACTAGGTAGGCACACAAATTTAAAACCTACAGTAACACATAAACTATTACGAAAGAAATGGCCAGAAAAATCACAACCATCATTCCATTACTATCGATATTAATGTAGCACATTCAATTAGTGTACTCTTCCAGCATTCTAGATTTTATCCTTGCAAGTATTTTTAAATAAAATTTTGTTTATTTAAGTTAAATGTAGCACCCAACTCCTAAAGAGTTCTTTTTATGTTGCAGCTCTGATCTAAGGACAAAAACGGCTAATGCTAGATATGAAGCAACCTGACAATAATATCCGACCTGGATTTAAATGCAACAACAAAAATAATTGATATTAATTGTTTGCTTCACTTTCTACGTGTTTAAATTTTAAACGCTGTTAGCAATAATAGTTGATCATACCGGTATAAACTATAACATTTTAAAGTGACGTGAACAGTTGTCACTTCTTCTGGTCCACGTCGACACCCCTTACAACATGTAACTTGTGTTTCACACCAGATACCCTGCACCAATATCATCTTTATATCATGTTTCTTCCATCACCCCTAAAACACATTGATGATTGTGTCTTCCCTCATCGTCTCCATCATTGTTCTGGTTCTGCGATACCTTTGATTCTTTCTTCAACTTTCGCGGTTGCAGGTTAGGCCGCTTATCCCATCTTTTTTCATCGGTCAGAATCTATCTTCCACTTTCTCGATTTCAGGTTCATTGCTTCATCTACTATCTGATTTTCTTAGGGTATAGAGGATACGAACAGTCAGACGTCCCTGCTGTGAATGCTCTTAAATGATTTCTTAAATAGTGGGAAATAATATTTCAAAATGTTTTAGGTCTCCTTGCTCGACGCTCAATTCAACCACGGACCCATATCAGTTTGAGTTTTCCTTTTAACTATTTTAGTTTTAGGGTTTTGCGCATTAGTGTACTTTTGTTTTGTTATACTCATATTCAAGTTTATAAAGATATATATGAAATTCTTCTAAAAATATATGATTCCTCACTTCTAATATTTTCTCACTTTAATTCTTACATCGATGTTATAAAATTGATTTTAATAATAAAAAATAGTACACAATAAAATCATTCCTATTATTCCTAAGGGACAGCCTAGCGGCGTTGTGACATTATCTCCGGGTCAAACCCACGGATTGACCTTCAAATAAAATATAATAAAATCATTCCTGTGATATATTTAACGATAACTTTAGTTGAGCCTATTCCTTTTATTTAATCTCACCTTCAGGCCATGCTTCATCTGAAGTACAATAGAATTTGCTGGTAGCACAAGATGATCTCCCACGAGTTGAATGCGGTAATTGCGAATGACCATGGTTGATACTATCTTCAACTGAGACAACACCATATTCTTACCTAAACAAGTTCTTGGTCCGGCACTGAATGGTGGGAACTTGTACGACGGTACATGTTTGATTACTCCGTTGTTAGATATCCACCTTTCAGGCTTAAACTCTAAACAATCCTTTCCCCATATTGATTTCATCCTTCCAATAGAATAAAAAGAGAGAATAATGTTGGTGTTTTGATCAAGTTGGTAGCCACTTGGAAGGATTTCTCGTTGCAATGAAGATTTCTGGTTGAAAGGGACGGGGGGATACAACCTTAAGGATTCACATAAAGCTCCATGAAGGTATACCATTTTCTCTAACTCTTTTGTGCTCCATCTTTCACGTGCATTGACCTTTAAGTGTGTTTGAATCTCTTCTAAAATTGTATCTTCTACGGTCGGGTTTCTTGCAAGAAGATAAAAGAACCAAGATAGAGCGCTACTGATGGTATTTTGTCCTGCAGCCATTAGATTAACTAATGTGTCCCTTAGAAAAGTTGTGGGATCCATAGAAGTGCCAATATGGTCTTTAAGCTCTCTCATTATAGTCGTGAAAAATATGAATTTTTCCTCCTCATGGTTCTTGATATCGTGCTCTTTTTGTTTTTTAGCTAAACATTTGTAAACGAATTGATCAAGATTTCTTCTTGCATCGCTCAACTTCTTCTCTTTCCCCAATCTAAAAATTTGTTGCAACTTCCAAATGCATGGGGGTGTAACATGCCTTAGAAAAATAGCTTCTTCACCATCTGTGAAGGCTTTTGAATACGAAATGTAAGGAAGATCAAGAGACAAGCTTCCTGGGTCATTATCAAAGAGTAATGTGCATATGATGTCAAATGCAAACCTTTGAAATAAATCTTGCAAATCGATCTCGGTGCCTAGCCCACAAATAGATTCAAGTATAGGTAAAAGCCCATTTTCCACTTTGTGCCAGACAATTGTTTCCATTGTACTTTGAAATCCGACGTGCTTGAATATAGGAAAAATGATCTTTCGGTTGATCTCCCACATCTTACCGTCAGAATTGAGAATTCCATCTCCTAGGACATCAAAGATCTTATGAAGTTTGTCTCCTTTAGGATAATTATTGAAGTTTTTGTTTAGAATGTGATGGATGTCTAAAGGATTGGTGGTAAATAGCATGTCCATATTGGCAAACCAAGGCCCTTTGAACAAGAATGTACCATTGCTTTGAGTAAGAATTTCGCTGGTGTAATCATGGAGTCGGTGAGTGTTTACAAGAAGCCCCGGTGTCATACCAAGAATTGGCCAGTTTATAGGGATAGCGGTTTTCGGTTTTCGATATGTAATTATTAAAACCGCAACAAGAATGAAAACTAAAAAGAGAATGAACAGCCTTCCAAGAAAAGCCATGATTGTGAGTTTATGTTTCACTGTATTGGATTTCAATCTCTAGTGGTGTGTATCGTGTAATTGTATCCCTTTAAATAAGCCTTGAATATTCTTCCTACAACCATATCTTGATTAAATGTACACATTCATTTAGCTTGGCATTTACCATTACTAGATTACTACACATACAACCATATCTTGATGTTACATATACAAATACGTATCCTTGTATATTCGTGTTGCATCTTGCAAAGAATTAGCAATAAAAATATATTCATCCTCAAATTCTAAACTGTGATTAAAAATGAAATTTATGAAATCTCACACGGATAAACCCAAACACGTCAAACACGTAGGAACTGTCTAAATATTTTATGCTCATAGTTTTTATGTTGTAGTCTAGTAAAAACTTTGATATTGTTTTTTTTAACGAAAATTGTACGAACCTTCTTCAGAAATATGTGTTATCTTGACCGGGTCATCGGACTGCACCCCTAACCTCATTAGGAGAAAAAACCCACAACTGAAATATCTTCTGCTTTGCCCAGAGCATGCATTTTGCCCAAACGAGATTTGAACCCATAATCTTTCACTTGAGAAACCAAGGAGCTACCACTAAGTCAAAAGAATTTATGTTTTTAATATTGTTTATTTGAAAGACATTACTTTAATAATAGTACAATAAATGTAGTGACATTTAACACAATTGCATGTTATCAAGATAGATTCAGACCAACAGTCCAGAGAGAAGATAATATAGCATATGGGTAACCATCAAATGTTCCAACTTCCAACCATGCTAGTAGCATTCATTCATTACACCCTGCAGAATCGCCTCTAAAATTTCGGCACGCCGATCAAAAATCAATACCATTTTCTTTTCTACTGTTATCTTCTTCTGTTGTTGTGCGTGTTGCTCTTAATGGTTTTTTTTAACGGTAATTTCTATTAACGGGAAAATTATCACCAGACCTCTATGTTGCAGGGTTTGAATCCGCAACCACTTGATTGGGGTGTATACCATTTGCAACCAATCTATCCTCTCACGTTGTATGCTTCTTTGTTTCCTTAGTTTTTTTGTGAAGTTTTATGGTTTTATCAAAGGGAATTTGAGGTTTCTAAAAACAAATAGACAATATTTTTCTAAGTTCAATTGAATACAAAACTTATCATCGTAGTAGTGTTATAATAACTACTACTGTTGTTGCTGCTGTAACTATTTCATCAAATCAAATTTTAATTTTGTGTTGACGTTTGATAGTTGTGCCTCTTAATTACATCCAATTGAATATAAACAATACCCCAAAAGTGAAGAATCTATATGAGGAATTTTCAGTGAAAATGAATGAAAGAGTTAAATGTGATTTTGTTCCCTGAGGTTTGATGAAAATAACCATATTTTTCCAAAACATTAAAAATATTAATTATTTTTAAAAATTTTATAAGTTGTTTCAATTTAGTCCAAAAATTTTATAATTTGTTTCAACTTAAATACACAAAATAAAACTTCTTAACTGAAATTGAAACAAATGATTAAACTTTTGGATTGAAATTGATGTTTTTAAACTTTTGAAGAAAAATAATTACTTTTATCAAAACTTACGGAGCAAAATTAAAATTAACTCTAAATGAAATAACAAAAGCTGGACTAATTAGCTAGCACAAGGAGAAGGTGACACCATAACTAGGTTTTAACAAAGGCAAGTCATCGCTACAGGGGCATTTTACTTATAACGACGACATTTCGACACTTTTAGTGTCGTGGGTATAGAGTAGTGGTGATGGGTCTAGAATACTGTTGTTATAAGTGTCGTCGGTACATAGTTCTTTGTAGCAACAGAATATTGGCATTATAAGTTTCAAAGTAAATAAATTGGTTTTAAAAATTGAATAAATTGCTTTACTACTCCCTAGCGATCGTCGCTATACAACTATGTTTTAAAAAAAGATAATAATTTAATTTAATTAAACAATGTCCTATATCAACGACAGTCAATCTCTATAGGGTTAATAGCGGGTTATTTTTAGCATGACGCCTAAACACGTGTCAACAACGTGTCTTTGGAAAAGGTCACAAAAACTCTAAAACATAAGTAGCTTTTTACTGATGTCATGTCGTCAATGGAAGCCTGCATATGCCGACAACACCAAATCATCGTCGTATCTCTTGTCAAGATAGAACCATGCAAATTCTTGATCATTTTTACTTGGCTTTTTGTTACAAATCAGCAACTATCATTAATAAAGATATGCATGTCTTAGGACCCTCAATGATATAGTGACGGTATTTTCTTCACCAATTTGTTTCTATCGCAAAATTCCATAGCAACAATGATCAGCTATATGATGCTTTTATTGTTGAACAAAACAGACACAATTACATGGTGATGGTTTTGGGTGGGGCCACATTTATAAAATAGTAAAATACAATGATATGATGAAATATTTAGTTCACAATAGCAAAATAGCACCATAAAATTATTCCCAGTAAATTTATGTTGAAAATTTTGTTGGATCAAATTCAAAATAGCACTAAAAAACCATTCAATTAGATGGACTGAATTTTACAACTATTAAATTTTATTTTTTGCTTTGGAAACCACACTTTATTCATTAACACAGAAGGCTTTTTTAAATGACTCAAAGAGACATGAAACTTAAAACCCAACTCTCCACGTAAACATGACCAAGTTTAGATAGAGTATTCAACCACAAGACTTTCAACACACGAATAACAACATGTTATATAATTAACTCCTAGTGACTTGACCGTCTAAACAAGAACACATGAACTTAGCTTCAAGACCCGTAAACCAGTGACCTGTCAAGATTAACCCTACAAGTTTTAGTTCAGTTCGGATCTTCTAGTCAATCTGACCTTAAGACCATGCTTCATGTGAAGTACTATAGAATCTCCTGGAAGCACATGATGACCTTCCACTAGCTGAATGTGATAATGGTAAATGATCGTGGTTGACACAATCTTTAGCTGAGACAAAGCCATATTCTTACCTAAACAAGTTCTTGGTCCAGCATTAAATATTGGAAACTTGTATGATGGCTCTTGTTTGATTCCTCCGCTGTTAGAAATCCACCTTTCTGGCTTAAACTCCATGCAATCCTCACCCCATATTGATTTCATTCTTCCCATAGAATAAAAAGGGAGAATAATGTTGGTGTTCTTATCAACGTGGTGGCCACTTGGAAGGATTTCTGGTTGCGATGGTGATTTGTGGTTGAAAGGGACCGGCGGATATAACCTAAGAGATTCACATAAAGCTCCATGAAGGTAAACCATTTTGTCTAAATCTTTAGTGTTCCATCTTTTAGATGCATTAACCTCTATATGTGTTTGAACCTCTTCTAGAATCTTCTTTTCTACGGTTGGGTTTGTAGCAAGAAGATAAAAGAACCAAGATAGAGCGCTACTAATAGTATCTTTTCCTGCAGCCATCAAATTTACTATGGTGTCTCTTAGAAATTTTGTTGAATCCAAAGAAATGTCAATATTCTGATGAGTAAGCTCCCTTATAATAGCGTTGCAAAACAAGAACTTTTCAGTCTTATGGTTTATGTTATGGTACTCCTCCTGTTTTTGAGCCAAGCATTTATATACAAATTGATCAAGATTTTTCAATGCATCGCTCAACTTCATCTCCTTACCCACTCTAAGAATTTGTTGCAATTTCCAAAGGCATGGAGGTGTAACATGCCTAAGCAAAATAGCTTCTTCACCATCTATGAAGGCTTTCAAATAAGGGATGTAAGGAAAATTAGAAGACAAGCTCTGTGGGTCATCATCAAGGAGTAATTTGCATACAATGTCAAAAGAAAACCTTTGAAATATATCATGCAAATCAATCTCAGTGCCATGTACACAAACAGACTCCAGTATAGGTAGAAGCCCATTTTCCACTTTGTTTTGGATAACTGTTTCCATCATACTTTGAAATCCAGCATGATTGAATACTGAAAGAATGACCTTCCGATTGATCTCCCACATCTTACCATCAGAATTGATAATTCCATCTCCTAGGACATCAAAGATCTTACGAAACTTGCCACCTTTGGGATAGTTGTTGAAGTTTTTGCTTAGAATGTGATGGATGTCTAAAGGATCAGTGGTAAGTAGCATGTCCATGTTCGCCAACCAAGGGCCTTTCCACATAAATGTACCATGACTTTGTATCAGAATTTCAGTGGCGTAGTCGAGGAGTCGATGAAGGTTTACAAGAAGCCCTGGTATTGTACCAAGAATTGGCCAGTTTATAGGGATAACAGTTGTCTGTTTTTGATGTCTATATAAGCAGAAAATGGCCAAGTATACAAGAAAAGCCATGGACATGAGTTTATGTTTGCCTGGATGAAATTACAATCAATATATAACGTTGTGCACCGAAGTATGCTCTTGGTGCGTCCTTTAAGTAAGCCACAAGTTGTCTTAGAACAGCCATATCTTGATTTAATGTTGCCAATCTGTAGAGGTACATGTGCATGGTGTGATTGTATATTTTGCCATAAATAACTACCATACCTTGATTAATATAAATAAACTAGATATTAAAACCGCGCGTTGCCGCGGGTCTGTTTTGGGTTTAAAGTGTTTTTTTAACTGTGATTATCGTGTTGACGTAGCTAAAAAAGTATCAGTAAATATAAACACACCTTAACGCAAAAAAACCTTTAAAAGTAACGAAAAGTTCGTATAATAAAAATAAAAAATAAAAAAGTAACTTTTTACTAAAAAAATACAGATCTCACTAACTATATGTCAAAATTTAAACAAATGACTTAATTTTAATGTTACATAGCTAATTTTTAATGGTATTTTCATTATTATTTTAAACATAGTAAGATTATTTTATATATATAAATTATTCTTTTATTAATATTTGGATTTCATTAAAAATTCAACTATATTTAAAAAAAATTTGAGTTCCATCACCTACAAAAACTCTAAAAAACCAAAAACTAATGTTCCCTATCTTCCTCTCTCCTCATAGTTCACCATCATCACCACAAAACCACCCCAACACCACCACCGTTGTAACCATCACCACCGCAGCCATCGGAACACCACCAGTACCGCACCTCGCACCACCACCACGACCGCACCCATCGCACCACCACCACGACCGCACCCATCGCACCACCACCACGACCACCACACCCATCGCACCACCACCGCCATCATCGCAACCATCGCCGCACCACCACCACCGCAATCATCGCAGCAGCACCACCACCGCAATCATCGCAGCAGCACCACCACCGCGACCATCGTAGCACCACCATCAACGCAACCATCGCAACACCACCACCACCGCAACCATCGTAGCACCACCACCAACGCAACCATCGCAACACCACCATCACAGCACCACCACAACCATCGCAGCAGCACCACCACCGCAACCACCGAAGCAGCACCACACTGCAACCATCCTAGCTTGTAATTTGTGTTTTTGAAAGTTGTGTTGTACATTGTGCTTTTGAAGTTGTGCTTATTTTGGAAGTTGTACATTATGCATCACCTTTGATACGGTGGCACTGTAGCCACCGACCAAAGGTATTAATATGTATTATAATACCATACGTTGATGAATACTGCATGTTCCCTGAAAGTAAACTTTGCAAATTATCCATTGCATATTTATATTCATATCGCATCTTGAAAATGATTAATGAAAAACATATGCATCCTAAATGTGCACTGTTGACCATGTTATTAAAAATGTTTTGGTTTTGATTATATTCTGTCTTTAACATGTTAAAATGAAGGGAGAATAACATATTTCCCCCTACAAACATCATTAATTACATACATAATCAATTTAAAATTTTAATTACATATAACCTTTTGTAAAACTTAGTTAATTACATATATACTCAAACTAAAAGTTTAATTACATATATCCCCTTCTAAAAACTTACTTAATTACATGTATACCGAAACTAAAAGTTTAGTTATATATATCCGTTTTATTAAACATAAATATTATATATTTATCCAGTTGATTATTTTTATTAAAAATAACTTATATTATTAGTATGTTACTCTTATTTTTAATAAACTATAAAATTATATTTTTCTTTTATACTAACTTTTCGAGTTTTGATTATTTACTAATATTTTTATACTAACGTTTACTATGTTCTTTGTGTTTTTGTACCTTTTGATGTTAATTTTTTCAGGTTCATGTACGAGAATTTTCCACTCTCGTTATGCAACATGACCCGTACATATAAATTATGTTGCATAATGAGATTAGAAGTATCTCGTATAGGAACCAGAAAAAATAGCATAAAAAGGTAAAAAAAACAAAAAGAGCATAAAAATCTTTAGTATAAAAATATTAATAAATAATCAAAACTTGAAAAGCAAGTAAAGATAGAAAAATATAATTTTATAGTTTAATAAAAATATGAGTAAAAAAACTAATTATATAAGTTGTTTTTAATAAAAGTAATAAAATAGTTAAATATATAATATTTATGTTTAATAAATCGGATATATGTAATTAAACTTTTAGTTTGAGTATATATGTAATTAACTAAGTTTTAGAAAGTGATATATGTAATTAAACTTTTAATTTGGGTATATATGTAATTAACTAAGTTTTACAACGGTATATATGTAATTAAAAATTTAAGTTTGGTATATGTGTAATTGATGAAGTTTATAGGAAATAAATGTAATTCTCCCTAAAATGAAATATGTCAAATAAAAAATATAGTGTGATAGAAATTAGACGGGTTTTTCTAAATACGCTGGTCTAATTTCAATTTACATCTTAGTCTACTGCACTAGATATATTAACTAACATTGTTGTTTTGTAAGTCAAATCAAATTATAGTGTAACATCTTAAAAGTTTGAACAAGTTTAATATGATCAACAACTAAGAATGTGAGTTAAATTAATATAGACAGGTAAGAATTCGTGCAAACATAATATAGTTAAAATTAATAACTTTTGAAAATTGTTAAAAGAAGCAGCCTTTGTTTTCGATTAGGTTTAATTTTTTTTTGTTTGCTACTACTACATATTTACCTTCACTTTGCGTCATGAATTAAAAGCTAATATTTAGGAAATAGTAAACGAAAAATAAAAAATAAAACATCTATATTATAAAAAAAAATAAAAACTACAAGTACTATATTTTTTAACGGTCGCCATACATCAATATTTTTTATTGCTATTAGTATATCAAGATTCATACCTTATAAAGTAATAATCTTTATGGAAACAATAACTTTTGTTATAAGAACCCAATCGAGATATTTATAAAAGACTTAGTTTAAAATTATTTAAAAAATTTTTTTTGAACAACGAAGATTTTTATTAAAAAAAAGCTAGTAAGATGCTAGATTACGGATACGTTTTTAAAAAGTTATATGGTTGCATTTAATGAAAATGTTATACTTAAATTAATATATGGTTGCATTTAATGAGAATTTTATAATTAAAGTAAGGTTGTGGATATATAGACATCCCAAAATTATAAATTAACACCGCAAAATTTCTATACGGGTCGTATAACCCAATATGCGTCATATAGGGGGTCATATAGCCCTATACGGGGCGTATAACCCATTTGACAGCCCCCTGAATATTCCTAGTAGTCAATGTCGAAATTTGCTATACGCGTCGTATAACCCTATATGTGTCGTATAGTGCTATATGGGGCATATAGCTCTCTGACAGCCCCCCTGAATTATCCTCATTTTCAGTGTATTCGACCTTATACGCCTCGTATGGACCCATACACGACGTATAGGGGGTGTCGATTTATCTGAGTGGGTGTTTTTATATTAGGACACTTGTTGGGTAGTAATTAAGTTGATTTTAGCCAATGAGTCATATATCAACTGGTTTAGGAGGATGCATCCTATGACTTTCCAAAGTGGATATCATGGGTTAGAGTCTCACTAGGTGCAATATGCTTCAAGTGGGCCAAGAGTTTTATCACAGTGGGCCTTTGGGTGGTGGGTCTCCCTTTGAATGGTAGGCGAGTCGGGTCACCAACATTGTCTGTGTTCGCAGGCGTGGGTGGCCTTTCGCTAGTGAGTTTACCAGGGTGACCAAGCTTAAAAATTATTCGTTGCCCGTTTAAAAAAACTAAATTGATTTTAATGATTGGATAATAAATGATTAAATAGCAGCACCCAATTAGACTCCGTTTAATTAAAATATGTATAATAATAATAATTGTAGTGATATTTAGCCAATGAGCCTTAAATCAAGTGGTTTAGAAGGAGGCATCCCATGACTTTCCAAAGTGGAGGTTATGGGTTGGAGTCTCACTAGGTGCAATATGCTTCAAGTGGGCCAAGAGTTTTACCACAGTGAACCTTTGGGTGGTGGGTTTCCCTTGGAATGATGGGTGAGTTGGGTCACAAGCGCTATCTGTGTTCACGGACATGATGACTTTTCGCCAATGGGTGTAATGATATTTAACATGATCACAAGATATGAAAATAATGAAATTGTGAATATAGATTCAGACCAATTGTCCATAAGAAGATAACATAGCATAGGGGTACTATAAATGTTCCAATTAGAGGTGGCCAAAAAAACCGGTTCGGGAACCGGTTCGGCCAAAAAAACCGGAACCGGTTTTTGGCCCAAACCGGTTTGGCCCAAACCGGTTTCAACCCGGTCCCGAACCGGAGGTTTGTAATCGGTTTTCCCCTTCCAAAACCCAAACCGGTTTCAACCCGAACCGGTTTTCAAACCGGTTTCAACCCGGTTCCAAACCGGTTTCCAAACCGGTTTTCAAACCGGTTTCAAACCGGTTTTAACCCGACCCGGTTACCGTTGGGTAACGGCTATATAGCCGTTATAACCCATTTTTGACCGTTTTTTGGAGGTTTTTTTACCATTATACCCCCACTAGGTTAGTATATATATGTATTTGATGTTTTGGGTTGAATCACAACAACTTATAACACTCTCTACTCTCAAAAATCTCAAAAACGCTCAAACGCTCTCTACAAACACTCTCAAACGCTCTCAAAAACGCTCTCACAAAAATCCTTGAAATGGCTTCAACAAGTGCTCAATCTTCCGTTGGTTGTGAAGCGTCTTCAAGCAACGTGGTGGTAGCAATCCTTCCTACGAATAGGAACCCCGAAGTATGGTGCAATTACGATTTATGTCAAATGGCTAGCGGTCCAAACAAGGCTCGTTGCAAGTTTTGTCATAAGTTTTTCAAAAAAGATGCAAACACAACGTTGAAAAACCATATTGCAAATAAATATTGTAAAGCGTTAAAAGGTGAACCTTCACAAGGTCAAGCTTCGATGACAAACGAAGGAAATCTTTGGGCTTATAACGTTGATGCGGTTCGGGAGCAAATGGCGCAATTTGTAATTCAAGAAAGCTTGCCATTCAAACATTTCGACAACGAACGTTTGACTCGACTCATTCAACGAACTCTCCAACCACGTTACACCAATGTAAGTCGTGCTACTCTTCGAAGAGATTGTTTAAAAATGTGGAAAAAGGCTAAAAATGAATTAATATCTTATTTTGAAAATTTACAAACCGGTGTTAACTTAACTAGTGATGTTTGGTCGACACCTCACGGTTCACCGACTCGTACATTTGTGTCACCGCTCATTGGGTTGAACCCGATTCGTGGCAAATGATGAAACGTACGATTGCGTTTGAATTGTTTGATTATCCTCACACCGGCCAAAACATTTTTTATGTTATTGATAAAGTTATTCAAACGTATAAATTAGAAAACAAAATATTTTCTATATCTTTTGATAATGCGTCAAACAACACTCTTGCGATAGATCATTTGAAATTAAAATATAAACCAATATGTGAGGGTGTGTTTTTTCATAGTCGATGTGTTGCGCACATCATAAACTTAGTCGTTCAAGACGGTTTAAAAACGATTGAGGGCCAAAAAGATTGTTTTAAAAGAATGTTACGTGATATTTTTAGTAATAACCAAAGATATACTAAATATCGCAAGTTTTGTAAAGACGCAAATACTAAATGTTTAGGTCCGAATTGGGACGTACCAACACGATGGAATTCCACATGTAACATGTTTGAAAAGGCTATAGAACAAAAAGAAAGTTTAATAGCCTTTCATAATAGTTTGGTAAGTCGGGGAAAGGCAAATTCTTACCATCCATCGGGTTGGGCCATCATCGAAGAAGTAACAAAAATGCTTCAAGTTTTTAAAAATGCAACTACATGTCTTTCTGGAGTTTATTACCCAACGAGTCCGTTGGTACTTTACCAAATTTATTTAATGACTTCAAAATTAAATGAAATGTCGTGTTGGGGTAGACCTTATTCGGATATGATACCCCCAATGAAAGAAAAACTTAAAAAGTATTTTGAAGAAATGCCTCCCGTTATTACATGTGCCGCAGCTTTAAACCCTTGTTTAAACAAGTCGGGAGTTGAAACTTTACTTGATAAAATTACTTTTAGTTTGGATTTAGAAGTTGGTAAACCAATGTATGGTACAACTTTAAAAGCTAATTTCAACAAACAATTACAACAAATGTATGATGTTTATTTATTAAAATACGGGGAAACATCACAAATTCATGATGCTTTAAGGCATGCGGCAAATGCCGAAAATTATAATGATCCAATGTTTGATTTATATAATACTTTAAGGGATGAATGTAATAAACGTCAACGTGGTGACACTCCGAGTAGTGAACTCGGGAGGTATGGTCTTACAAACTTTTTATCGACCATGACTCCACATGAATTTAAAAATTTTGACTTGTTGGCTTGGTGGAAAGGTAACGAAGATCAATTTCCCATCCTATCCATTATGGCCCGAGATTTACTAACCGTCCAAGCTTCTACGGTAGCTTCGGAATCTGCTTTTTCTGTTAGTGGCAGGGTTATATCAATAAGACGAACTCGACTCACTCCACAAGCAGTTGAAATGTCAATTTGCTTGAAAGATTATTTGGATGCCGCGGAAAGAGTACAAGACAAACGTTCACTTGAAGGAGAACTGGAATACGAAGCAGAATTATACGAGGACGAGGTAGAGAGCGGATTGACACCGGGAATGACTGATGATGAAGCGGCATATGATGACTACCTTCGTAACAGTTCCGGTTCAGGTGGCGAGGAATAAACGTACAAGTAATACGAACGAAGAAACAACTATGTTAAATGTTTAGTTTTAAATGTTTAAATTATTTAAATGTTTTAAATGTTATAAATTGTTATAAATGTTTAAATGTTATGAATTGTTTAAATTGTTTATAAATGTTATATAAATTGTTAAAATGCTTACATTGTTTATAAATGTTATACAAATTATATAAATTATATAAATGTTATAAATGTTATATAAATTATATAAATGTTATATAAATTATATAAATGTTATAAGTGTTATAAGCGTTTATGTTTTAATTAAAAGTTTAAAATTTTATTTCAATATAACAAAAATCCAAAGTAAAAAAAAAAAAAAAAAAAAAAAAAAACAACAAAAACCGGTTTGGGCCGAACCGGTTTGGGCCCGAACCGATTCCAAACCGACCCAAACCGGTTTGGGTGGTTTGGGTTTTTCAGGTTTGAAACCGGTTTGGACCCGAACCGGTTTCGGGCCAAACCGGTTTTGACCAACTTTGACCAAACCGGTTTCGGTTTGGGACCCGAACCGGTTTGGGTCAAAAAACCGGTTTGTACACGTCTAGTTCCAATCATGTCATGATTCTGGTAGCATTCAAAATTCATTTTACCCAGAAGAATAACGCCTACGTGATTGCACGACAACGCCTACGTGGTTGTATGGTACCGGTGTTAATAACGCTCCACCTTAAATTTGTGAGCATGGTGCCGATGCGGCAATATGAAATCTATTCGATTATATATATTTTATTATTTTATTAATATTTCATTTAACACACAATTGATCATTTTCTCTATGGTAAAATTTAACATTTAATTTTTTTTTCTAAACTGAATACACCGTTCTATTTTACTTTTTTGTGCTTGACGCATCGACATAATTTTTTTAAAAAACTGAATTGTTTTTAAAATAAAATATTAATTGAATATAAGAATATTGATAAAAACTCTATTGAGAATGCTCTGTGTCTATCAACTTTAGTATATATTATGGATTGTATCATGTGATTTAAAGCAGTGGCGGAGCTTGAGTATTCCCGTAGGGGGGGCGGGGGCTAAATTAATATTTTTTAGAGTGGCGAACTCGATATTTATATAAAAATTTACACTACCGGGTCAAAAATCTACACTACCGGATTAAAATTTAACACTACCGACGAAAAAAAGAGGGGGGGGGGGGGTCGGCGGCCCCCCGGTCTCCTCTATCTTCGCCTATGATTTAATGGGTTGTATCTATCTTTTGTCTTTTTTTAATCATAATTTTTTTAACTCAATACATTTACAACTTTTACAATTTAGCCCCAATATTTTTCACTTTTAAATTTGGTCCCTTATACTTTTCATATTTTACAAACTTTTCGTTTTACGTTTTCCCGTTTAACGTTCCCGTCACAGTTCGCTAGTCCTGCATCAACTTACTTATTGTTTTAAATGTATTACGTTTCACTCACGTAACGATTTTACATTGTAATATAGATAAATGAAATATCAACTCTAAACATCTTAAATGTTAAATTTATTATATAGTAGTATAAGTAATTACGTTTGTTAGGTAAAAGTCCCAAGCACGCATGTCTCATCAATTAACATCTTAAATTTTTTGATCTGGTTACTAAAATTCCATTTTTGATTTAATTCATTATCGAATATCTGCAACTGATCCTGATAGTTCTTGGTGCATGTTAGGATGTATAACATTACTTATTAATAAAAATTTATTAATTATAAACTAATATTTTAAAATAAAATATAATTAAAATTATATATGAGTATAGTAATAAAATAATGATATTTATTATTTTTTAAATATTTAATTTTAATTTTTTTGTTATTTTAAAAGAAATTAAATATTTTATTTTCAAAACAAACCGTTTTCATTGACCCTGCAAATGGAATCCTAAAACTTGGACCCATGGATCGAAATTTCTTTTCTGTTGATGGTATATGTTCCTTTACAGTTATCACATCATATAAACCAGAGGCAACTTTTCATAAATGGGTAAAATTGTCTTGTATGAATTAACTATTTTGATTATCTTCGTATTATATGATTACAATGACTTTTAAATAAACTTATAAATTCTCTAAAATTATAAATTAACATCCTAAATTTCTATACATGTCGTATAGTCTCATACGCGTCATATAGCCTTATATATAGATTGGAAAAAAAATAATACATTGAAAAAAAATGTCAACTTTTCATAAATGGGACGTATAACCCTTTGACAACAACAACAACGTACAACAACAATAATAATACATTGGAAAAAAAATTGTCAAGACTATCTCGTGATATTTTTCTAACATCTTTAAGTATTCATCTCACGAGTAGAAGGAAGTGTCATACGCAAGTTGACGAATTGCGAACATACGCATGTAATGTCGTGAAACCGTGCTTTCCTATATCCTTTTTTGTTGGAAAATCTCATATATATGCTTGTTCCAAAGTCCAAACCGTCACCTATTTGTACAACTAGTTGTCGACTAATGCAAAAATGCCGCCCGTAAATACTTGCATCATAACCGGGATCCTCACGGCAAACAATGGCCTCACAATCCTATACAAGTGGGGTTCATCTTGTTAACGGCTGCGAACTGCTTTCGACATGATCATTTAAGAACTCCGCTAGTAATTTGCACGCTTCCATGAAGACATCGTCTTCTTCCGAATCATTAGATGATGATAGATCATCACCAATCCATTTTTACAGAGTAGAATGTACGTTTTTCAGACCATGAAGATATTAATATGCACGCTTTCATGCATGCATATGAATATACTGGCTTTGCTATATACTTATTTACATGTTAAATTTTTAAAAGTAATGTTTTCTCAACAATGGTATTACAATATTATGCATCGATGTATGTATTTTAACATATAATCTAATTGGTTATTATATATAATATCTTAGAAGTTCATCTTCTCATGTTATTCCAACTCCAGTATACATATATAAGCTAGATTTATCATATTCTTTTACACTTACAAGATCACGATGATACTCACTTCAAACCTAGTGTATAATGATGATATATAATATTAAGCACACATGCAAGATCAAAATAGCACACAGTAAAAGTATAAAACTATCCATTGCATATTTATATTCATATCGCATCTTGAAAATGATTAATGAAAAAAATGCATCCTAAATATGCACTGTTGACCATGTTATTTAAAATGTTTTGGTTTTGATTATATTCTGTCTTTAACATGTTAAAATGAAGGGAGAATAACACATTTCCCCCTACAAACATCATTAATTACATACATAATCAACTTAAAATTTTAGTTACATATATCTTTTTGTAAAACTTAGTTAATTACATATATACTCAAACTAAAAGTTTAATTACATATATCCCCTTCTAAAAACTAACTTAATTACATGTATACCGAAACTAAAAGTTTAGTTACATATATCCGTTTTATTAAACATAAATATTATATATTTATCCAGTTGATTGTTTTTATTAAAAATAACTTATATTATTAGTATGTTACTCTTATTTTTAATAAACTATAAAATTATATTTTTCTTTTATACTAACTTTTCGAGTTTTAATTATTTACTAATATTTTTATACTAACGTTTACTATGTTCTTTGTGTTTTTTACCTTTTGATGTTAATTTTTTCAGGTTCATGTACGAGAAACTTCCACTCTCGTTATGCAACATGACCCGTACACATAAATTATGTTGCATAATGAGATTAGAAGTATCTTTTATAGGAACCAGAAAAAATAGCATAAAAAGGTAAAAAAACAAAAAGAACATAAAAATCTTTAGTATAGAAATATTAATAAATAATCAAAACTTGAAAAGCAAGTAAAGAAGGAAAAATATAATTTTATAGTTTAATAAAAATATGAGTAAAAAACTAATTATATAAGTTGTTTTTAATAAAAGTAATAAAATAGTTAAATATATAATATTTATGTTTAATAAATCGGATATATGTAATTAAACTTTTAGTTTGAGTATATATGTAATTAACTAAGTTTTAGAAAGTGATATATGTAATTAAACTTTTAATTTGGGTATATATGTAATTAACTAAGTTTTACAACGGTATATATGTAATTAAAAATTTAAGTTTGGTATATGTGTAATTGATGAAGTTTATAGGGAATAAATGTAATTCTCCCTAAAATGAAATATGTCAAATAAAAAATATAGTGTGATAGAAATTAGACGGGTTTTTCTAAATACGCTGGTCTAATTTCTATTTACATCTTAGTCTACTGCACTAGATATATTAACTAACATTGTTGTTTTATAAGTCCAATCAAATTATAAGTGTAACATCTTAAAAGTTTGAACAAATTTAATATGATCAACAACTAAGAATGTGAGTTAAATTAATATAGACAGGTAAGAATTCGTGCAAACATAATATAGTTAAAATTAATAACTTTTTAAAATTGTTAAAAGAAGCAGCCTTTGTTTTCGATTAGGTTTAATTTTTTTTGTTTGCTACTACTACATATTTACCTTCACTTTGCGTCATGAATTAAAAGCTTATATTTAGGAAATAGTAAACGAAAAATAAAAAATAAAACATCTATATTATAAAAAAAAAAAACTACAAGTACTATATTTTTTAACGGTCGCCATACATCAATATTTTTTATTGCTATTAGTATATCAAGATTCATACCTTATAAAGTAATAATCTTTATGGCAACAATAACTTTTGTTATAAGAACCCAATAATCGAGATATTTATAAAAGATTTTAGTTTAAAATTATTTTAAAAAATTTTTTTTGAACAACGAAGATTTTTATTAAAAGAAAGCTAGTAAGATGCTAGATTACGGATACGTTTTTAAAAAGTTATATGGTTGCATTTAATGAAAATGTTATACTTAAATTAATATATGGTTGCATTTAATGAGAATTTATAATTAAAGTAAGGTTGTGGATATATAGACATCCCAAAATTATAAATTAACACCGCAAAATTTCTATACGGGTCGTATAACCCAATATGCGTCATATAGGGGGTCATATAGCCCTTAAAGTAAATGTTGGGTGGTAATTAAGTTGATTTTAGCCAATGAGTCATATATCAACTAGTTTAGGAGGATGCATCCTATGACTTTTCAAAGTAGATATCATGGGTTGGAGTCTCACTAGGTGCAATATGCTTCAAGTGGGCCAAGAGTTTTATCACAGTGGGCCTTAGGGTGGTGGGTCTCCCTTTAAATGGTAGGCGAGTCGGGTCACCAACGTTGTCTGTGTTCGCAGGCGTGGGTGGCCTTTCGCTACTGAGTTTACCAGGGTGACCAAGCTTAAAATTATTCGTTGATCGTTTCAAAAAACTAAATTGATTTTAATGATTGGATAATAAATAGTTAAATAACAGCACCCAATTAGACTCCGTTTAATTAAAATATGTATAATAATAATAATTGTAGTGATATTAAGCCAATGAGCCATAAATCAAGTGGTTTAGAAGGAGGCATCCCATGACTTCCAAAGTGGAGGTCATGGGTTGGAGTCTCACTAGGTGTAAACTATCTTAGCCTATGATTTAATGGGTTGTATCTATTAATCATATTTTTTTAACTCAATACATTTAGAACTTTACAATTTAGCCCCAACATTTTTCACTTTTAAATTTAGTCTCTTATACTGTTCATATTTTACAAATTTTTCGTTGTACGTTTCCCCGTTTTACGTTCCCGTCGCAGTTCGTTGGTCCTACATCGACTTACTTATTGTTTTAAATGTATTACATTTCGCTCACATAACGATTTTACATTTTAGTATAGATAAATGAAGTATCAACTATAAACATCTTAAATGTTAAATTTATTATATAGTAGTATAAATAATTACGTTTGTTAGGTAAAAGTCCCAAGCACGCATGTCTCGATCGTCAATTAACATCTTAAGTTTTTTGATCTGGTTACTTAAATTCTATTTTTGATTTAATTCACTATCAAATATCTGCAACTGATTCTGATAGTTCTAATATTGGTGCATGTTAGGATGTATAATATTACTTATTAATAAAATTTTAATATAAAATGATATTTTAAAATAAAATATAATTAAAATTATATATGAGTAAGAACTATAAGTAATAAAATAATGATATTATTTTTTAAATATTTAATTTTAATTTTTTTGTTATTTTAAAAGAAATTAAATATTTTATGAATTAATAATTTTAATTATCTTTGTATTATTCGAATACAATGACTTTTAAATCAACTTACCCCATGAATTTCTTTAAAATTATAAATAACAGTATCCTAAATTTCTATACGTGTTGTATAGCCCCATACGCATCATATAAATCTATATATACGGAGCGTATAACCTCTTTACAAACAACAAGAATGTACAACAACAATAATAATACATTTGAAAAAGAATTGTCAAGACTATCTCGTGATATTTTTCTAACATCTTTAAGTATACATCTCACGAGTAGAAGGAAGTGTCATACGCAAGTTGACGAATTGAGGACATACGCATGTAATGTCGTGAAACCGTGCTTTCATATATCCTTTTTTGTTGGAAAATCTCATATATATGCTTGTTCTAAAGTCCAAACCGTCACCTATTTGTACAACTAGTTGTCGACTAATGCAAAAATGCCGCCCGTAAATACTTGCATCATAACCGGGATCCTCACGGCAAACAATCACGTACTAGGCATTCTTTAGCGGCCTCACAATCCTATACAAGTGGGGTTCATCTTGTTAACGGCTGCGAACTGCTTTCGACATGATCATTTAAGAACTCCGCTAGTAATTTGCACGCTTCCATGAAGACATCGTCTTCTTCCGAATCATTAGATGATGATATCACCAATACATTTTTACAGAGTAGAATGTATGTTTTTTTTCAGACCATGTAATATGCACGCTTTCATGAAGAATAGCTTCCATGCATATGAATATACTGGCTTTGCTATATACTTATTTACATGTTAAATTTTTAAAAGTAATGTTTTCTCAACAATGGTATTACAATATTATGCATCGATGTATGTATTTTAACATATAATCTTATTGGTTATTATATATAACTAGTATAAGCCACCGCGTTGCGGTGGGGGCGTAAGATCATGTCAGGTAGAAAAAAATGTCATACTACCGTTAGCAACCACCAACACCCGAATAACTCATATTAAAAAAGAAATAAAAACGAAAAATATAAAACCGAACGGAAAGTAAACGTAAAAACATTAAACCACACACGTGAAATGTAAAACATTAAAAAAAATGCTTAAACCTAAAATCACGCGCGCACGTTGCAACGTGTTAACTCTTAAAATTTAGGTCGAAACGTAAAACGAAAAACTTGTAAAAATATGAAAAGTATAAGGGTAAAGTGAAAAGTGAAAATTAATAGAGGTTAAATTGTAAAAGATGTAAAAGTATTGAGGTTAAAAGTAAAAAAATTAAAGATTAAAAAACCGAAAAGTGAGTACAACCCACTAAGCATAAGATACAAACCTTAATGCACACAAAACTTGGTAATTAGTAATATATAAATATCTTAGAAGTTCACCTTCTCATGTTATTCCAACTCCAGTATACATATATAAGCTAGATTTATCATATTCTTTTACACTTACAACCAGTATATATATATAAGCTAGATTTATCATATTCTTTTACACTTACAAGATAACGATGATACTCACTTCAAACCTAGTATACAATGATGATATATGATATTTAGCACACATGCAAGATCAAATTAGCACACAGTAAAAGTATAAAACTTTCCTTAGCGAGCAGACGTTTTAACACACAGTACAGTAGTTTAGTGGAGTTCACGTCGATCTTTTGTTCAATCTGACCTGTAGGCCATGCTTCATGTGAAGTATCATAGAATCGCTTGGAAGCACATGATGACCTTCGACCAACTGAATGCGATAATGGTAAATGATCATGCTTGACACTATTTTCAACTGAGCCAAAGCCATGTTTTTACCTAAACAAGTTCTTGGCCCAGCATTAAATGTCGTGAACTTGTAAGACGGCTCATGTTTGATTCCCCCGTTGTTAGAAATCCACCTTTCAGGCTTAAACTCCTTGCAGTCCTCCCCCCATATCGATTTCATTCGTCCCATGGAATAGAAAGAGAGAAGAATGTTGGTGTTCTGATCGACTCGGTGGCCACTAGGAAGGACTTCTGGCTGCACCGGAGATTTGTGGTTGAAAGGGACAGGGGGATATAACCTAAGGGATTCACATAAAGCTCCATGAAGGTAAACTAGTTGGTCTAAGTCTTTCGCGCTCCATCGTTTAGAAGCATTGACCTGCAATTGTGTTTTAATCTCTTCTAGAATCTTATCTTCTACGCTTGGGTTTATCACGAGAAGATAAAAGAACCAAGATAAAGCGCTGCTAATGCTATCCTCTCCTGCGGCCATAAAATTAACTAAGACGTCTCTTAGAAATTTTATGGGATCCAAACAAGTGTCCTTCTGATGTTTAAGCTCTCTCATGATCACCCTAAAAAATATCAACTTTTCTGCATGATCATTACTCGTGATCATTTCGTACTCCTTTTGTTTTTTAGCCAATAATTTGTATATGAATTGATCAAGACTTTTGCATGCATCCATCAATTTCTTTTCTTTCCCCACTCTAAGAATTTGTTGCAATTTCCAAATGCATGGAGGCGTAATATGCCTAAGCAATATGGCTTCTTCAGCAATTATGAAGGCTTTCGAACACGGGATGTAAGGAAAATCAAGAGATAAGCTTTCTAGGTCATGATCAAAGAGTAATTTGCATACGGTGTCGAAAGAAAACCTTTGGAATACATCCTGCAAATCCATCTCCATGCCACGTTCACACATAGATTCCAACATAGGAAGAAGCCCATTTTCTAGTTTGTTCCATATTATCGTTTCCATCGTACTGTGAAATTCTTCGTGCTTTAATACAGAAAAAAAGAGCTTGCGATTCATCTCCCATATCTCATTGTCAGAATTGAAAATTCCATCTCCTAAGATATCAAAGATCTTACGAAATTTGTCACCTTTGGGATAATTGCTGAAGTTTTTACTTAGGACGTGGTGGATGTTTTGAGGATCAATGGTAAGTAGCATGTCCATGTTGGCAAACCAAGGGCCTTTCAACATGAACGTACCACAACTATGTATTAAAACTTCGGTGGCATAATCATGGATTCGATGAGCGTTTACAAGAACCCCTGGTATCATACCAAGAATTGGCCAATTTGTGAGGATAGCACTTTTTTGTTTATGATTTCTATATGTAATTATCAAAACAGAAACAAGAATGATAAACAATAAGAGAGTGGCCAAGCAGTCAAGAAAAGCCATGAAGAGAAAATATAAGAGTTTATATGTTGAATGGATGAGATTACAATTGGATGTAGTATGGTCTTTAAATAAGCTACAAAATTTCTTCCTACCTTAATATTTGATATGATGTATTTAGTTCTTTGGTTTTATTAGTTCGCTATACAATCAAATCAATAGTAGTGTGTCTTTATTCAAGCCACAAATCTATCAACAAATAAGATAATATGCACATGAGTACTATGAAAGTTACAAGCTTTAAGAAGATAAATTACAACCATACTTTTATTTTGAATTTTTAAATCCGGTCACCCGGGTAAACTTATTGACGAAAGGTCACTCACGCCCACGAACGCAGACAACGCTGGTGATCTGGCTCGCCCCCATTCCAAGGAAAACCTACCACCCAAAGGCTCACTGTGGTAAAACCTTAGCTCACTTGGATCATATTGCACCAAGTGAGACTCCAATCATGATCTCTACTTTGAAAAGTTATAAAATGTATCCTCCTAAACCGGTTGATGTAAGACTTATTGGCTAAATTACAATCATACTACTAGCATTCATCGTACCTGCAAAATGGAATCCTAAAGAAAAGAAACTCAAGAGTCAAGATTACCCTCTTTCTTGTAGAGTTGTAGTTATCATATTAAATAAATCTTAGGCAACTTTTCAAAGACCGAGGGCATGGTTGGCTCGGTAGTTACGTATTTGTTATATAAACTACTACTATTAATGTTATAATTATTTTCTTTGTCCTTATAATTTAAATAAACATCATTATTATATAAATATATCGCACATAAGGATAAGGGAGTTTTAACAAAACCATAGTAAATGTTCATCCAATTTTAATTTTAATGTCTATTTTTCATTTTCCAAAAATTTTTAAATATAATGTATATCGGGTGAATTAATCCTTTCTATTAAAGAAGAAACATACATGATAGAAAAAAAAGACCAACGATAGAAAAACCTTATATATTAGAGTCGGTAGCACTTTTAGATGATTAGTTGAATTTCTTGTAAAATTAGGAAACTCATTGGAGCAGGCTAGGGCTATAAATGAGTTGAGTTGAAACGGGCCAAGCCAATGCTTGGCTTGGTTCACATTTTAAGCTGAGCTGAAAACCTAAGCTCAAGCTCGGCTTGCTTTGAAAAAATAATTGGTTGAGCATAGTTTGGGTTGGTTCGGCCCGGGTGACATTGTTTGAAGTTAACATAAATAAAAAGTTTTTATGTGAATTGTATTAAATAGTGAAGGATGGTTGGCCTTACTAGATTAGATATCTATTCTCTAACCCTTGAGCTATAAATCGTTAAAATATAAAGTTAATTTATGCGAGCCAACAAGCGAGGCATCTTTGGCTTGGGCGCAACTTATTTACAAACTAACTTAGCTTTGTTCGACACGATTACAAACTGAACTAATCTAGGGGAGCTTTTTCCGAGTGAACTTCGCGCTACTATATTTAAATAGTAACATTAATAACCGTATTAATCATGATATAAATAATATTCTGTATATTTATAATAATCTTGCAGATAAAAATCTAGCTAGAACTTCACTTATAATATGGTTTTATTATGTTATTACTAAGTTAATAATTGTGAGCATGCGTAGGAAAGTCCTAGGTTTAGTTCTCGCCATATATGTGTCGCAGATTACGTCATAAGTGTACGTGTAGCAAACTATTTCCCTCGTGAATTTGTCAAGTGAAAATTTTGTGTAGCAAATTCGGTTTTTTTATACATTTGCAACGGAAATGCGCGAGGACATTTTTTTTTTCCAATAGTGAATGATAAAGTCATTTCAAGTTGTAGTAGTAAAGTTCCCTTAAGGACAAGGGTTCAATGCCTACCTACAAATGGTTGATGTAAATTAGATCTGATGTAGAATTAAAAGCAAGATTTTCTTACCCTTACTAAAAAAGGCCCCGATTGATGATTTCACATTTGATTACTAGAAATCATATGCATAATAGTGTTACACAACACTAATCACTTGCCATGTGAACATACAAAAAGTTTTAAAAGAGTCTTCACCGATGGCTACTTATTGCGGTAAGTTGCCGAGTACTATAACTCAAAGCTTGTGTTTTACGACACTGTAAACGCGCTTGATGCACCCGTAAAATATTCTGTAGTTGCACCACTCGTTTTCTTAAATGAACCAAAGTGTCTGAACCTATAGACCCCGTTACTAGCTGAATCAGGCACTTCCCATTCAAGACTAGCGAGTCCATAAGTAGTACCATTATCTACATTCCACTTGAAAATCAAGCTGAAATCGTCGTCATCATAGGTCGGGATCCACCTCTCACCTTTAAGCATCTCGACTACAGCATACGTGCCTTCGGTTAATAAGTCATATCTCGGGTTTGCACTCCAAAACACCGCGATTGGTTTGTCCCCTTTATGAAAGAAGCCACTTTTTGGTATGGAAACATCATGTTTCATGTCGCCAAACTTCACGCGTGGTGGCGATGAGTCCCCAGATGGGTCCGGTAGGAGTTTTAGTTGGACGGAAGAAAGATCTGGTGGTGAAGGGCCTTTAACTGTCTTATCTCCTTTGGTCAGTGACACTGCTAACTTGTTGAATTCTTGTATGTATGCTGATAGAGTGTGTTGACCGTATAGCGTTGATGCACCCTCGTATCTTTGTTGTATATATTCTTCAGGAGTCGCGATGTATTGCGAGTATGTGTTGGTCAATCCTGCTATTACAATATGTGTATCATCGTCAAATTCCCCGTTACCGTTACGTATGAGTGTTTGCTTCACCGATTCTCGTAGTCTTCTACCCGACATTGTTGTAAATTCTGAAAAAATTAGGAATCATTGGTTCTATAAGAAATTCTACATATTTAAAAGTAGATTTAGAGAGTGTATGAAAAAGAACATGTCAAACCTCCAGGAACCGAAAGAATGACTAATTTCCCGATTCGTAGTATTTGAATCGGAACTATTGCTGGCTGCAATAAAGCAAACGAAATAAATTTCAATTTTACTAAAAATTATATATATTTAAAGACGAGCTCGAGCTTTAGATATATGAGAAAGATATCAAGAAAAACGTCGAGATTACCGCCCAAGCGTAAGGGAAAAACATCTCTCCGGTGGAGAGTAGAACTGGCTTCGGTTTTTGACAATTGACTTGATAATCGCTCGGCTTCTTCAGAAAATCCCTTACTCGTTTCCAGAACTCGTTAATCTGCAATTGCAAATAGATCTTGATTAGTTTCGTTGGATAATATTCAATGTTTTCATAATTGGACCGATCATTCAACCGGTCGGTCTACTAGTAGAACCAGTTTCACTGGTTTTAAGAAACCTTATAACGTGATAAGTAGTTTAATTTAATAAAATGTACCATTTTAAAAATAAATAATATATGAAGCCTCAACCGATAAACAAATAAACAAATGAGTTTCTCTAGAAGATAAATATGTATAGACCGAAAACCAGTAGTTCAAATGAGACGGTTCAAGTACACACAACCAAACTAGATTTATAAGTAGTTCGTGATTTGATGGGTTAATCTTAAAATTTGGTAACATCCATAAAATTTTGAGAAAAGATTCTTATATTATGGGTACTATGTTAGGACTGTAATTCTAACCTTTGTATCGCCTTGTTGGAACCCAAATGCACCAGGACCATCAGTGGTTCCTGCAGCAAATCCCGGGCCCAAGGCTGCCGGACATGTTTTCGTCGTTCGGTTATCGGCTAATGTAACTTCAATATTTGTAAAGTTTAAGTAAACATGTCTGTAGTCGATTTTTCCAATTAATTGTTCTTTCGCTGAGGTGAATAACTCAACTGCCTTTTTAAACTGTCTTTCTCCTATGATTTTTGTACTCTTTGTTTCATCAGGGTACCTGTATGGTCTCAAAAAAATAAATACAAAATACCTTTAGCGATTCTACAGTTGGTTGAAGTAGCATAATGTGTCAACCATTATGTAAATCAACCATATAGTGAGTACATTCAGTTAAATAAAGTTAGTAAAAATACTCGATTTTGAATAAAACTCCGTTTTTAATGTAACTCAGTGATAAGATAGATTGTTACCCGGGCCCACGACCGACACAAAGCTGGTCGTTTCCATTACAAGAGGAGTGATTAAAATCACAAGGTAATCCGGTATCAGTGCAAAATGCTCCCAACACATTAGGACTCACGTCTCCTACATTCGATTGACAAAACGCTCCAACAAACCTAGACCCGCCCTCGTTCTTCCTGACCTTGGACCCTTGACTTGAGTTCGGATCACAAGGCTGCCCTCCGGTGGCTTTAATGCTTGACGCTTTCTTTATCAAGACATCAATATCATCTGTTCAACAGTCCATATATGGTTACATCATATTACTAGAAAACTGATTATTTGCAACGATAATATGGTCACAAAAACTACATATGTTGTTTTGTGACTACATCATAGTTGCAAATAACTACATGTGCAACCTCCATTTTACAACTATAATTTTACGCCTAGATTCAGCAATAAAGTTTGCAGTCGTAAATCATGTAGTCATGTACCATTAGCTATGATTGATTTGTAACCTCCGGTTTGTGATCAAATAATAAGCTTATTTTTAATTTATTTTTTTCACAAATTTAGACAGGCTTGCGATCAATATATTTTTTTATTATCATTAATTATTATTCGCATATTTTTTACCGTATTAATAATTCCATTTTTTTAATTGTGTGACCATATGAAAACTGTCGTAAAGTTTGTAACAGTTCTACTGTTTTAGTTATTGTCACTATTTTACAGTTGTTTTTTTTTTCGGTATCAGAGCATCCACAGTGGAATCTTTAAAAATATGTGAGTGTGTTTGGTATATTATATGGAATGGTTTTCAGTGGTTGTGAATGAAAGAGAGAGAAAATGTTATTGTTGATTGATATATTTGAAAAATCACTGTTCAATTCCTATAAATTTTTTAAAGTGGTTGTGAGTGGAGAAGAGATAAAAAAAAGTAATGATAAGGGTAAAAAAGTATTATTTAATTGAAAAGAAGAGAGAAAAATTAATAATTTTTAGTATAATTATATGTATAAAAATAAAAAAATCCACTATGAATGCTCTCAAAGAGTCAGTTTTCTAGACTCTAGTAGTGTCCGGTCACCATAGAACCAAGCTACAACACCTTAGTCCAAAAGTTTATTTAGTCCAAAAGTGTATGCAATGATCACTTGTACCTTGTGCATTAAGAGTAGTCGAGTTGGTACTTGTAGAAGTGAACCAATCTTCAAAGAACCTTGCAGCAGCACCCTTGTTGTCACCACTAATGAGTTTGTTGTCTTTGCTCATAGAGGTTCCATGAGTTGCAAACCATGTGAAAGCTCCTATGCTTCTCCCACTCGAACCGTCGACAAACTTCACAAGAGTCATTAGCGTATCGACATCTCTTTTATGTCGAGCCCTCTCATCTGGAGGGTTAAACAAATACGCACTCGGGCTCCTGTTTACACCGGCATTATCCAAGTCCCCTAAAAAGACATCAACCCATTATAAAGTTTGTTATGGACTGAAACCATTACAAATTATTTAACTAGCCCCGTATATTTTTATAGACAACAGATGAGAAATTTATAGACCAAATGAGCAGTCTATCATTTTGGGAACCGTAACAAAGTTATAGTATGGTACAATGATCATAGCGTAAGTTACAAACGCACCTGAGTTGATGAAAATGGAACCAGATTTGAGGTTTTGATGAGCTTGAAGAATGCTCATTTCAATGGCTGTAACAATGGCATCAAAAGACTGAGGAATGAAGCCAAGTGACGTCACAGAGTACACCACGTACTGCAAGTACCCTCCTGGACCCGCATGAGTGTGGGTCCCGCTTATAGCGATGTTGTCTTCGTTGTACAAGTTCCCAAACCTAAGACATAGATTTTTCCGAGGTTAGTTGTATGCATGTTTAGAAGTAGAAAAATGTTGTGGATGATATATATAGGGCATATTTGGTATTGTTTATTTTTGTTGAAAATGATTTTTGATAAAAAATAAATTATTAACTTATGATTTTTTAAAATAAGTTTTTGATAATTGTTTGTATTAACTTATAAACTAAAACGTTGTAAAATTATAAAAAAAGTACATACTGTAAATATTAGGGGAGCTAATAGTAGGTAATAAAGTGTATAATACGAAATTAAACTAAAAGTAGTTTTCAAAACTTAATAAATAACCTGCTTCTTACTTTTCAAAACCTACTTTTTACCCTATATGAAAAATCAGTTTGAAAAATACTTTTAATTTTAACAAATATTTTTTTAACTTATTAACTTTTTAAAAGTTAATAAGTCAAAAGTTAGTGTTAAATAAGCAATCTCAAACATGCCCATAGAGAAAAAAAATTGATGTTGTTTAAAGAAAGAAATACAGTATAAGGAACCAAGTCAAAAAGAAAATTTCAATTTTAATAATTTAAACTAGATTATTAATTTATAATACTTGCAATATTTTGATTAATTTTTACGTACATTAACAAACGCAATCTCTCCCGTATAAATATCATAAATTTATATTTTGTTTCCACTCGATTTGGATAATAAACATTATTATGAGCGAGATAGGGAAAACAGATGTAAATTAATTATAGATTTATTGTAATCATTATGCGATTGTGATTATTCTTAACAATAAAAGGTAAAAGTTTGGACCGTTAATGATTCAAATTATGTTGTTACTAAACCAAAACCACACGGTCGACTCGTACCTTTTTGATAGCCTCTCAAGGACCTTTATCGTGACAAGTTGTGATGCCATTCCAGCATCAAGATTGACAAAAGCAAATCTCGGGCCGTCTACACTCTCCGCTACAACGAATGCTCGTGCTCTTAGCCGAAAATGTATTCCGGCGGTGTTTTGATCCAAATTTGCATAGCCCATCATGTTGACTCCTGCAGCCGGTCCCGTGCTGTCATAGCTTCCGACCCCGATCAAGTAATCAGAGGTTGCCGGGGTCGGGAAAAGATAGATGAGTAAAGTGCAAAGTAAGAAAATAAAATGAGTTTGATGCATGTTGTTTTTATGTATGATTTATTTGATAAAGTAGTATTATGATTGAATTTATAGGAGTTGATTATGGTTTTCATCGGATGGTGTTTCATAGGTTAAATCAGTCTGTTAAAATTGAGGGGAATGTTTTGTCATATAATTGTGCGACTTTTGCCGTCTTACGGCTTAGTTTGATTTTATTTGGTCTTACACAATAATAGAATCAGATCCACTACTAATTAATAGTGATGATACTTGATATCTTTTGTGTATATATAAAATATGATATTCATCTTACTAAAATAAAGTTTTTGTTTTTAGGACTACTCTGATATAGAATTATGAAAACTAGCATGATGATGAAAAAAAAGAGTACCTATCACAAATCACAAAACAAAGATGAAGAACAACACCACTCGAGCCAACAAAAACTACAAGATTTAAATTTACTTTTTAATTAAGACAAAAACATAATATCATACATCGTTTTTGATGATTTAAAATCCTACTTGAAAGAAGAGCATTCCGAGTCAACCAAATACTAGAATAAATTTAATTTGGGCTTCTTTTCGATCCCGGTCGACTGTTTAAAATAAGAGCAAAATCAGTCTAATTAAGAGCAGGTAAAAGTAGTAAGCCACTTTTAGTACCATAACCAAATCCAAATCTACATTGAGTATATGCGTCCATAAAAGTATGATTTACCTCCTCTTCAGTCTAACTCGCAAAAAAATGACATAAGATGGATATAAACGACACTCCTCTAGTCTGAAGATTACTCATGGGAGGGTTTTATTTTTAATCATCCTTTAAATTAGAACTGATTGTGTAATTATAAAACACAAATTGTTAACTATAATCAAATTTCATAAAGTTAAGGGGCTATTTTGAGATTTAGGAAACGTTTATTAATTTAAAGCAAAAGATTTTTAAAACCAGCACACAAGCGGGTCAAAACAAGGGGCCCGGAATCATCCTACTAAGGCCCACTTTCACTTTGCTGGCCTTGCCGTCCACCCAAGGCCCAACAGGTAACAGTGGCCCAACAGCCCAAAGCCCAGAAGTGAAACACAAACAATGGTCACAAACTCGCAACTCATAAATTGAAATGACCAAAAGTGAGCCGTTACTATCCCAATTTTCTTCATTATTTTTATATAATTTTTTATTAGAGTGAATTGTCGTTTTCCTCCCTATGCTTTGGTCACATTTGTCATTTCCATCCAAAAATATTTTTTCTTGCATTTGGCTCCTCAAGGTTTGGGAAACGTTACCATTTTCATCCAAAAATATTAGCTCCATTGTTTTAAAATGTTAAATATTTATCGTTAAAAGGGTTATGTAACTTTTTATATAAAAATGAAATCCTACTTTATGTTTACGTGTTGCTAATAAAATTTTTTTATCATGGAATTCATGTTTTTGGATGAAAATGGCAATTTTTTCAAACCCTTGGGGATGGAAATGTAAGAAAAAACTTTTTTGGATGAAAATGACAAATATGCCAAAACTATAGGGAGGAAAACGGCAATTCATTTTTTTTATTACTTTTACCAATGTTTTCAAAATTGGATCGACTATTGTACTATCGAGAGCTCAAATGGTTCATAGATACAACCAATCGGCTCGTCTTAAGAACCAGTCTACCATAACACAGGAGCGTTTTTCTACTAATTGCTTAAGTAACTCTTCAATGATATTTTAGACGTCATGCAATGGTAGCAATGGTATTGCTGAAGAAGCTGACTTGAGAAAATGGTATTGTTTGAGAAGTGAGAGTTCATTTACATTAAACGATTAGCACGTTATATTCAATTACTGTTCAATTTTAAACATTATGTTATACTATATAAAACTCATTTAGCTTTAATTTTAATAGATCCAAGCAAATAATCACGTAGGATATTAGCGATTAATAATGTTAAAGTGGCATTATCATGTCGTGGTGAGCAGGCATATATATAGATTAGGAGGATGCAACATTCATTTTTTAATCTTTGTGAAGAGTATATTAAAATATAAATTATCTATGCAATAATGTAGTTTATTATGTTATCCCATTGCACCAAGTCGAGATAATAAAAATATATATCATCCAATCAAGGATATTGATTTATTTGAACTATGATTCCACATATAAGAATTAGAATAATTAAACATTTAGTAATTCATCTACCTTTTATGAATAATAATAATAATAAACACAAATATTTATAAATTATAAAGTTCAATAAGATATTTAAGGGTTTATAAACAAAATACAATCTATACAAATAAAAATGTATAGACTTACAACCCAAATCCAAACAACACCACACAAGAAATTTCAAACAAATAAACATGAAAAACACTTATTCAACAAGACATAAAAGCAAAACACATCATTGACCCACCACACTTGTAAGGATTATCAAGTATCAAAGCATGCCACCACACAAACCATTTTGCTTTTTTTGCTTTTGCCTCAATCACAATCTTTCACTTTCTCTTTTTCTTTCTCCTCTTCACTCTTTGAATGATACCCTGGGATTTTCTCTTTAATTTTCTCAAAAATACCCTTTTTCTCCTTATGTTCACCTTCTTCATCATGTGCCGCCGCAACTGGCGGTGGCGGAGGAGGAGCAGTAACGTGCTCCTCCTCGGGCTTCTTATGTCCGGGTAGTTTTTCTTTAATCTTTTCCATAAACCCCTTCTTTTCCTCTGGGGCAGGAGCCGGGGTTGGGTGGGCAACTTCTGGTGGTGGGACCGCTGATTCTTCGTATTTCTCGATTGGGACACATGTGTCGGCCTCGTTCTTCTCGGTCTTTTCCTCTTCTTTCTTTTCTTTAAACTCGTCAATCTTTTCCTTGATCTTCTCCTTCAACGGCTTCTTTTTCTTCTTCTTCTCTCCGTTCTCGTCCTCCTCTTCATCGCTAGACTGTTAAAAAAAATCCCAAATCAATAAACGTGTTTAAGTTTAATCTAGATTAATCAAATAAACAAGAATCATAATAACACGACCCGAAAGACAACATGTACATGTTTTGACACGCCTACCCTATTAGTATAAGATATAGACATGTACATGCTAATCTATTTACAACATAGTTACATAATATTTACAAACTGTCATCCTATTTGACTCGTTCAGATAAATAAGTTACCAATGAACAGTATCATAATATTTAACTTGTCAATAGTGGCTAAAAACTTACACTACTGGAACCGCTACTGGTCCGGTGAAGTTTCTCAAGCAAACTTTCTTTCTTCTCCTCAGGTTCCGGTTTCGGCTCCGGTTCAGTAACCTGAACCTTCTGTTCAAATTCCGACGAGATCGCGGCGTCTTCACACTTTTTTTCTTCCTCCTTCTTCCCCATGAAATCAAACAACCCGCGATCCGACTTCTCCACAGCCTCGGGCTCCACCTTCACCGCGGTTTCGCCATGCTCTTCGGTTTTGGGGGCATGATGGTAAACTACTTCGTCAGACATGATCAAAGAACAATTGAAATCAACAATAAAAACTGAGAGTTATTAGTATAAAGATGAAAGGTTTGTTTTTTGATTGATTGAATTAGAGGGTTTGATATTGTGAGTGAAGAAGTTGTGAGGGGGTGTATTTATAGAAGCATGCAACACGTACTCTACGCGATTAAGGTACAAGTTAGCGAGAGGATTCTCGAGATGTCGGTTTTTATTTTCAATTGAAAATCAATTAATAATATTATTAAAAATATGGTTTTTGAGTGAATGGTTTAAAATTTATATGCAACTAGTTTTAAGCCTCTCGCGTTGCGACAGACGGGGGTGAAAACCGTGTCAAATAACACCAATGTCACATTACAGTCAACGACCGCTAACACTGAAAAGACTCGCATTATAATACTTAAAAATTATTTAAAAAAACGAATGGAAAGGAGACGTAAAAACAATAAACCACGTACGTGAAATGTAAAAACAGTAAAAACAATAGTCGTCTAGGACTCGCATGTTGCAACAGGGCCGTTAAACAAGAAAAAATTAGTGTAATAACGTTGAAGCACACCCACACGTTACATATTATAAACTCTCAAAATCTAGACCGAGATGTAAATCGGAAAATTTGTAAAAGATGAAAAGTCTGGGATCAAAGTTGAAAATAAAAGGTTATAGATATTAAATTGCAAAATATGTAAAAATATTGGGTTTATAATAGAAAATTTAAACCAAAAACAAAAGATATGTACAACTTATGATGCACATAATACAACAACCAAAGCAACCTTAAGTTGGTAATTAGTATATATTAAATTTATTATATTGATTTTTAGTATAAAGATACAAAGTTATATAAATATTTATGATAATGTAAAAGTGACACTATTAGGTAATAACTTAGTTTTTAGAAAATAAAGTAATAGAATGCTTCATAGAAATTATAAAGTATATTACTATTCTATGTAATAAATCTTAGGAACGGGGGTTATTGTTTCAAATATTTTTATGGGGTAATTGCATCTATCTCCCTTTTAAATTGGTAAACTTTTATAAACATTCTAGGTTGGGTCAAGTGTTTTCTCTCATCATAGTGAGTTTCCTTCTGAATGTGAGACCGGGTTTTGTACTCGAGTACGGAGATAACAGGTGGTTATTTGTCCGTCAGTAATATAATTAACCGTTAAAAAAATAACAACATCAAAATCATGAGTTATGCAATTATAAAAGGCATATATTAATACATCATATATCCATCTCAGCGGAAGGAGAAGGACCTGCAACGGCAGAGACTACCGACCCTATTTTTGTTCCTAGCTGTCTTTTATTTTTAATGAGTTATGCAATTATAAAAGGTATATAGTAATACATCATATATCATGTGAAAAAAAGACATTCTTATGAGATTCACAAATTTGAAGACAGTTGCTCAAACTAGTTGTCTATAACTTATTTTGGGATAACGAAAATACATTTATTTTCAAATACATGAATACAAGAAGATGTACGCACAAAGCTTATATTCAGATTTGGTTATCATAATATTCGTTATGAAACAACAAGAGCCACTTCTAGAATAAGGTTTCTAGTATAATTATTTGTATTGTTATTGAGTATAACGACTTACATCTGAACAAATATTCATGTAATTGATAGCTAGAGGGGTTCAGTTGTTCTGGTATGATCATTAGTGGTGATCCATCAAACTTTTTACTAGTGTCGTCATGTTTCAGTATGAATATTTATTAACTAGATGTAGTTATTTGTTGGATGTCAAGTTGGACCATCAAATTTAAAATTTCAAAGATAACATTTACCTCTAACCTTGGTTAAATTCATTCTTATATATCAAGATTGAGCACTTCTCAAACAATACTAAGGGGTTGTTTGACAGCACCTGGATCAGTCTTTTAATGTTTTAGATGTCTGAATGGTTCTGCACTTAATGATTCAGACTGTTTGTTTCACGAGCAAATGTCTGAATGATTCAGATATTTGTCTCTGAATGGTTAAGTATTATATTAATGCTAAATGGTTCAGACCTCTTATCTGAATTGGTCAAACATTTATCTTTGAATAGTTAAGGGATATATAGCTATTAATGGTTCAGCACTTAATAATTCAAACTTTTTATTGGTTCAGCACTTAATCATTCAGAAATTACCAAACATGCAAACAGCCCCTAAAATCAACTAAATTACAAGGTAGACCATATCTAAATATTAATTTCATAAGGAAGAGCGTGAATGTAATTATAGATTATCTTGACGGCATGCCATAATTGATAATACCATGAAGATATAAAATACCCATTAAAACAATTATTTTGTAATAGAACAAAAAGATTTATACACATATTATTCATCATAACATATTAACATATATTATCTCTATAATCAAATAAAATTATGTATGCTACAGTTTTATATATTATCCGATTCGTAACCTAAACAAGAAGATATCTTTATCATATCTAATTTATGTTCTTAACCAACTATTCATACCTAATAATACCATTTTTGAATAAATCGACAAGAAAAGAACCAAAATAAAGTGTAAAATGCTTTGAATCATTGAAGGGATGTCGTAAGGAAAGTGTAGACAGGGGCAAAGCATAAAAGCATGAGAGAGACACGCTGTAATGCGTTAACGTACTTATCCACTCACATCATGCCACGTGGACGATTACGTGGAAAGATGTATTACCTGTGGGTCCCAACAGTGGGTCCCAACCGGTGAATCGGTGATGGTCGGTTGTCATGTTGTCAGTTGTCACGTCTAACAAGTAAGGAGCCTCCACGTGTCATTCAGTAAGTGGTGGGATTTGAGTTGGAGACCTTCTATACGACGTCGTGTTTTGTGTTTGTGGGGTTTGTTTCGTCAATTCGAGAGGTGGGCCCGGGGTTTATGGGCTATGGTCGGTTAATCAAGCTGACGTGTCCCCTTTGAAAACTGAAGAAAATTAATGGACTAAATGAGTCACGTGCGTGGTGGGTCCCATGGCACATGACACTGCTTTCAAGCATAACCTCATAAAAAGTAAAGTATAATAATCAATAACAGTACATATTGACATTTTGTGGTCCGAACAAATACATTGTATTCGGAGGTATACACGAGTACAAGTTATCCTTATAAAAAGGTAAGGAACATTTTTAAGGAATAAATATTCAAATAAATTCGATTGATTGCTTTTTTGTTAAAGCTCGAATCTAGATATCGAAATTAAGTTAATAAAGTTTAAATAAACAATATAATGTTATTAGAAACTGTAAAAATAACCTTTGATTGTTTACATATTACTTTTTACGTTTTTATTATAACAAATTCTAAAGTAATTGTTTTCTGACTAAATAATTACAGGTAATCATTGTTGTAAAGGGTCTTTTTTAATGGATTCGGTCTAAGAGCATTTACAGAGGAATCTATAAAAAAAAATCGGAGTGTGTTTCATATATTATATGAAATGGTTTTGAATGATTGTGAGTGAATGAGATAGAAAATGTTATTGTTAACTGGTATGTTTGAAGAATCACTGTTAATCCCTATAAATTTTTTAATATTTTTGAGAGTCGTTATGAGTGAAGGAGAGATAAAAAAATAATAATAATAGTATAAAAAGTATTATTTAATTAAAAAGTATAGAGAGAAAATAGTTAATTTTAATGTAATTATATAGATAAAGATAAGAAATCCACTGTGAATGCTTTAATAGGTTTAAATGCTACACATAAATACATAATGAACATGGTGTTTAAAGTCGGATATCCGAAATTCTCGGATATTAGATATCACTATCCGTATCCATATCCGACGGATAGTGATTTGTACTATCCGAAAATCGGATATTCGAATTATCGGATATCCGACTTTAAACACCCCTATTCGCAAGACATCAAGTGTATGCTCAATATATGCCCAAAAATGGGTTATGTTGCTAGAGTATGCATGGTAGGAGTATGTGGGTGGGTACATGGTGGTTAAATGTTTTGTGATTTTGAAAAAACATACTTTTTTCAAAGTATTTACACTTTAAATGAGTTTACTTATGGAGAGAAGAGTAGTAAGGAGACCATTTCTTTTTTTTTTTTTTTTTTTTTCTCTTCTCTTCTCACCACTTCCTTTTAATTTGAATGGTTGATTTTAGCCTTATTATCCTTTTATTTTTTTTCTTCTTTAATGAACTCGGAAATACAACTTTTACGTTTCTTTCATTTCCTTTTAATAAAACAAAACTCTGAAATAAAACTGATTTTTTTTTCTTTTCACTTTCCTTCTCTTCTCTACTTAAAAAGAACACAACGTAAATGTTTGTTTTAAATTACCGTTTTTAAGAGAATCGTATCAAAGTGGTGAATGAGTTTAGATCTAACCTCAATATGTATGTATGGAATCAACCCACACTTGGATATGCTCTTATATGTATTTAAATGAAAGCATCAAATTGATGTGCCTAAACTCCCAAGAAAAATTAGAGAAAGACAAGAAATTTTGGAGCAAATTTTTGTGATAATCTAAAAAAACTGCGGAATAAAAACATGTCTGACTTAGAGGTTATTTGGTAATTTTTGAATGATTAAATACTGAACAATTAAGAGGTCTGAACCATTAAATGCTGAAATATTAAGAACTCGTATATCGCTTAACTATTTAAAGGCAAATGTCTGACCAATTCAGATAAGAGTTGTTAATCATTCAGCATTAAAACTCTTAACTATTCAACATTAACCATTCAGAGATTCAGACATTTGCTCGCGAAACAAACAATCTGAAACAGTAAGTGCTGAACTATTCAGACATCTAAATGATTCAGACATCTGAACCATTAAAAGACTGATTTAGCTTGACAAACAACTCGTTAATCAATTAACTAATGGACTTGGTCCAGATATCTTATGGGTTTCTTGAATTCTCTTTTGGGCCGGGCTTGTTCTTTAGCCCACTCAACACAAGCTACTGGGACTCATCACATGATGAACCCATGAAAATAATCATCTTCTTTCAAATGCTCTGTTTCAACAGCTAAAACCCACCTGCAACACTCAAAAACCCTCTTATGTCCGCCATTGATGAAGCTTGAGTGAACAACTGTGAGGAACAATGGATAATTTGAGGGATAGAGATGGAAGACGAACAACATTGAGAACAAACTAGTAAAGCACAGTGAGTGAGTGTGTGTGAAACAGAACATTGTTACTTCATGTTAGCAACTTGAAATGAAAACACCCACAGTCCCTTTTCTTTCTCTTATTTTACTCTTAGTTATTCGTTTATTTACAAATTACTAGTTCCAGTGAAAAAATACATATTTTAGTTAATTGGAGCCCCTTTTAACCATTAAAATTTAAAATCAGGAACTTAACACAATGGTTACAAATGATGCTTATGATAACAACATACATAAATAAAATCCTGTTTGGTTCAACAAAATTCAATCATTTTTCATCCAAATCACACATCGTAAACTCTTCCCTTCAAGGAGCAAATCAAAAGCCTTGTTGATGTCTTCAAAGTCAACCTCATGTGTCACGAATTCATCAAGTTGTAGTTCCTAAGAAGATCAAGATTTTTAATACACATCAAACTCCAGAACAAACATAACATGTAGCTGCAGTGTTGGTGTTCAATTATTGAAAAAATCATATCAATTTGAATTTCAAAAAAACTAATAGTTTGACTTCAAAAGTCAAAGACAGACAATGAAAGAGACAGATTATGCTAACCTTATCCATGTAGCGTTTTATTAGGATTGGGATATCAGTTTTTGGTTTGATACCTCCAAAAAGGGAGCCCATAAGAGACTTGCCACTGTGAAGTACCTCGAAAGAACTGAAAGTCAACTTTGCCCCCGGTTGGTCAACTCCTAACACAACTGTTTTTCCCCATCCCTGAACATAAGAAAGAGTTCAAGATGGTGAAAATGCGTACCATTTTAAATGAGGCACGCATTTTGGAACAAGTTTATCAAACTGAGTCGGGCTTTTATGCATGAGAATTGTGCATAAAAGCCCCCTAATAGCTGGCCCATTATCACGGTCGAGAATTTATATTGTGATAAGAGATAGAATAGACCTTTCTACAAGAAGCATAAGCTTCATACACCAGTGATGACATCCCCACACACTCGAAGCAATAGTCTGCGCCCTCACCAGTCATCTCCATTATTACCTGTTTTAAGCAACAACTTTATGGTATAAAAATTAACTAATAATGCAAAAAGAAACATACTTATGGTGTCTAATTAAGATATAACCGCGGTTAAGTTACCTGGCTCACAGATTTGTCCCCACAGTTACGGGAGTTTATAAAATCAGTCACTCCAAATTTCTTTCCTGTAAATTATAAAAAAAAAACATCAGATGTAAAACAAACCTTTGAAAAAGTAAACTCATAGATAGATTCAACATAGATGGGAAGATTCCATATTGTTATAAAGATTCAAATGACAAACTAAATTTACCTAACTCAAACTTGTCTTGGTTCACATCAACACCAATGATCCTCTTAGCTCCACATAGTCTTGCTCCCTCAGCAACCTAGAAAAAACGAAATGTTGTGTTTTGTAGCATGTGAAAACCTTAAATATCATGAATGGTAGTGCAGACATCTTGTAAAATGTGCTACTTATTTTGACGATAATGAAAATATGAAAATGTGATACGAATGCTAAATTTATCAAAGCCTTAATGTGTAACGTCAGCAAGTTTAACAGATTACTTTTAATTTGATTAAACATGATCATACCGCGAGCCCAATGGCACCCAATCCAAATATAGCAACCGTCGTTCCAGCTTCCACATTTGCTGTTTTCCAAGCAGCACCAACCCCTAAAATTATCATGTACTCAAACTTTTAAGTTAACTGTTAACATTTCATCGTTGAAAAGTAAGTAGTAAAATCAATAAAGAAGAATGAAATTTACCAGTTGACACTCCACAACTTAAGAGGCAAGCTCTATTTGGTGGTGTTTGGGGATCAATTTTAGTCACATGACCAATGTCAACCACTGTATACTCACTAAAACTTGATACAAACAAGAAATGGTATAATGTTTCTCCATTAATGTCTGTGAATCTACTTGTTTTATCTCTATCCATGTACGGAGAAACACTGAAAGGTAATTTTGAACATAGGTTGCTTTTATGGGATAAGCAGTCTGTACATTCACCACAATCTGGTAAAAAAATTGGGATCACAGTGTCTCCTTCAACAACTTCATGTACACCTTCTCCAACACTTTCTACAACCCTTTAATGCAGCAATAGAAATGATTATTATATGATTTTTGAATTTGAAATTAATAAATACATAGTTATGATACTTAATAATTGTTTCCATAAAGAAGAAACTTTATAGCTAGAGGCCAAAAAAATCTTTATGAGAAGTTAAAATTTTATAGCCACACAAACAGCCATACCATCACCTATCAGCATCCATCAAGATCAATAGATCATCAGGTTTAAGCCAGTCAAAACATGTAGGGCGGGTAGGGACAAAACCGATTCGGTTACCCACTATCTTGAAGAAGTATCAACTTGGTTTCACTCATAATGGTTTCTGAGCGAAATGGATACGGGTTGAAACAAAAAGTGCACACCCGATGGTTGATATCGCTCCTCATTTGCGTAGAGGTTGGGAGGGGCCAGTTTGCAGTCTTACCTTACACTTTGTGCAGGAAACAGTTTCTCATGTCTTAAAATCATGATCTCAAGGTCACAAAAACAACAATCTTACTACTTGCTCAAAGGCCCACCCTCTACGGGTTGAAACAACTTGTTTCAAAAAAAAAAAAGAACATCAAAAGTATCAATTTGGACCGTTCTGACATCTGAGTGAAGCAAGTTTTATAAGTGTGAATCATTTTAACCCATCGTATAATCTGGGTCGGGTCACCCGTTTAGCAAACAATTACCCAAATCAACTCATTTCCTAGAAAATGGTTCATGATTGTGGGAGTAATCAAATCCGTATCTTGAAGGTTTGAACTTGCTTACATGTTTAACTTCAACTAGTAAGAGTAAATGCAAGGGCAATCACACACCATCAAACAATTATCCCAAATAAAAATAATTTAGAACACAAAATAAACAAAAAAATCAACAGATCATCAAGAAATGCATGAATTTAATATAACCCTTACCCCATTGCTTCATGACCGAATATTCGTGGGAAAATAGCAGGCGGATGCTTCATGAACAAAAACATCAACACATCATATGTTAATCAACATCAACAAAGCACTCAACAGATTCAGATTCATCAAAACCATGATCAAATCCCAAAGTCAACGGCTCCATACCTCCAATTTCCAAAAGGTAACATCACTATGACAAAGAGAAGTGCAAATGATCTTAATTCGAACTTCGCGAGGCTGCGGTGGAGCCACAATCACTTCCTCTATCACCAGCGGCTCCCCTGGTCTCCTAGCAACCGCAGCTACCAACAGTCAACAACACGCATAATAATACTCCATCAGTTCAACAACGAAAACAAAGAGTTCAACAAACGCAACATTTCATCAAACAGTTGGTGTGTTCTTATTGAATACATCAGAACCATTGTGGAATCTGAATCTCAAATTTCAAACAGTTATAGACGTTGGGATTAGAGTTGTGAAACATGTGTTGAAGATGACAACTTACCTCTGCATCGGATGGGGTTGCCGGAGGTGCTGCCGGAGATTTTTCCGTACATCTCCGGCGACGACTCTGACTGTAGTGTATTTTTCGTTGGATTCCGTTTTGGTTTAATAATAATATTATACGGTTTAAGGGATCATAATTAGATATTGGATTCTTTTTTATTCAAATTCGCATAAGCTAATAATCAGAAAAAAAAGTAGAGTTAATAATACATAAAAATAAATGAAATGATATGTTTTTTTTTTATAAAAGGCGAATTGGATTTTTATAATCTTAACTGTTACTTGCTGGCCGATAATAATTTATATGATTAATTTTAGTAGATAACATATCAAGGTTTTAGTTTTATTACAAACAACAGTTTTAGCAACATGATTATTAAATATATTCATGTTTTGTTTGCATACGATTTGTTTACAATAATGATTATGAATGAAATAAAAATTTAGATGTTAAATCGAGCTTAAAATTAATGCAAATCAAGTGTGAATGTATGATAATTATGCTAGTATAAATTAGTAATAAAAGTAAAAGCTAGGAGAGTCACTGGATAAATTAATAGTACAGATTATTATAAGCTAATGAATAATAGTTTTGATTATTAAAATTAATTTTTTTATATAAAAAGTACATAATTACATACGTAGAGAATTGAATTCAAACATTTTGGTTGAATCACTCAAAAAATCGTAAGAAATTGATTAAAAAGCCAAATTAGATACTTAGTTTATATGCAAACCCTATTGAATAAAGTCAAAGGTAAATTAATTCTGTAATGAAATTCTTGCGATTCATTCAAGCAAGAAACCCCCTTTTATGAAGGTAGTCAAAGAGAAAATAATAAATAAGCACCATTAGTCATATGCATGTTTTTCAATTTCGTTTTTATCTTTTTTGGATTTATAAATTTAGTTATTTACTATTTATCATACCATAACATGTATGATGCTTATAGTACACGTTAAAATTATGTTATATGTATGTTAAATGATATTTTAAAAAGGGATGTGTATATATACACACCCAAAACAACTTAACCTTTGATTCAAATTGCGTATCCATCATTGTCATCGCCACCTCTAGTTCGTTGTCATCATTGCTGTTACGGAAGAAGAAGAAGCAAATTGGCAAATTTTGAATGTACTAGATTTGAGCCTATAGTGATTTGGTTAAAAGATACACTACTCAACCATCAGCATGTCCTTTAGAAACGAGTAAACTTTTTTTGGTTGTCAATTTGTCATTAGTTGAAAATACTAAAAATTTCAACATCATTTTCCATCAATTGGACCTGTTTATTGATAATTGGATAGGCATCAAATAAAATTATATATAAATTTGGTTAGTTACTAACTCCCAATAGGTAGGTGTAATGTCATGGTCCAAAGGACTTAGGTGATAAATTTAGTTGCATGTGAACGATTCAGTGGGATGATGTATCTTTGAGATGGACGTATCAATAGAAATAGTCCAATGGAAGTGCACTCTCTTTAAGGACAACACAATGTGTGTTTCAACTTTGTTACCTAGGCACTTCTTATAACAAGGTTTGTCCTATGCGTAACACCACCTATATTTTTAGTTAATGGACCCTCTTCACATATCAATTATGTCATCTTTTAAAACCTTAAATACGGGCATCTATGAGGGCGAAAGAGCGTACATGCATTTATGTGTCGTGTGGGAGGGTTTATACAAGGTCAAATATGGACGTATATGAATTTGTAAAAAGGAAATTAAAATCGATCGAATCAAAATGAGATATATTGAGAAATACATTTAACAATCTTTTAAAATATAAAACTACAATTTTTTGAAATCTCATTATCATTTTGTTTCATTGTTATAAAATTTTCATCGTTTGTTGCTTCAGTTTTTAAATGGATAATTTGTGATGTGATAATAATTGAGTTTTATAAATTATTTATTTTGATCATTTTAATTTTGGTTATGAGAAATGTTTTTGTGTGATCTATATAAAATAGATCTGAATGGTTGTCATTTGGTGCCATATTCTAATTTGAATAGCTTGACAACATGCAAATATAATAAATTTCAACAAAAACAATTATGAAATTGAGGTTAGAAAATGACTTCAAAAGATTCCAATGGATAATCAGACAAGATGAGCCAAGGATTGCAGATAACACATGTATTATTAATACATTTTATTAGGAACTTTGCATTGTTGTCATCTTTGATTACAACTTATAAAATTAAAAAAAACGCTTTAATCATTTGTTCATCCAGATTATACACCTTAAACTCTTCCCTTCAGTCATCAAGTCAAAAGCCTTGTTGATTTCTTCAAAGTCAACTTCATGTGTCACAAATTCATCAAGATGTAGCTCCTGAATAGATCATGAATTGTTATTAACCTTCATCAATTGTGTATAACCTGCACTTTTACTCGTGTCAACCGCTCAAAAATCTGCAGTTTGACTTTTGAGATCATAAGAACTGATAGTTCCTTGAAAATTTTGGTATAAACATTTTAATTTGTGAAGAATTTCATAATGTATGTTAAAATTGTATAATGGAGGTCAGATATCAAGTGTTAATTTGTACTAAGAACCATATGAATGTAGAATGATAGCTTTGGTTTGACCTCAGAAGTCAAAGATGGAGAAGCACAGAGACAGCATTCTTCATACCTTATCGATGTAGCGTTTTTCAAGGGCACGAATATCGGATTTTGGTTTGAGACCTCCAAAAAAGGATCCCATGATAGATTTCCCACTATGAAGTACGTCAAAAGAATTAAAATTCAACATTGCTTGCGGGTGGTCAACTCCCACGACAACTACCTTTCCCCATCCCTAAACATTGCAATCACATAAGAAACATCCAGTTGATGCATAAAGATAGTTGGAAGATGATGAAATGTCAGTAGCCCATTTGACTGTTTCTTGAGTCTAATTTACTTGATAATGATTTAAAAACAGAATATTCCGAACAAATATAAAAACAAAACCGACCTTTCTACAACAAGCATAAGCTTCATGCACCAGCGACGACATACCAACGCACTCAAAGCAATAGTCTGCACCCCCTCCAGTCATCTCCAATATTACCTGCTCCAAAATAACATCATTAGTTCTTCATTTTAACATTGAACAATTAATATCCTATGGTGTTGAATAATGATTTAGCTATGGTTAAGTTACCTGACTGACAGCTTTGTCCTCAATATTACCAGGGTTCACAAAATCAGTTACTCCAAATTTTTTTCCTGTTAACAATCTAAAATATCAGTGTATTCAACTCCACCAATGATCCTTAATTCCTTATGAAAGGAAAGTTATTATATTGTTATAAAGATCAAAATTAGAAACTACCTAGTTCACCCTTGTCCTGGTTCACATCAACGCCTATGATCCTCTTTGCTCCGCAGAGCCTCGCTCCTTCAGCAACCTGTAAAACCAATTCATGGTCATCACAATATTATTTGAAGCCTTTGTGTGTCACAAAAGCTTCACTAGCTCATTCGTAATCGAGTTATCAGTTTTGTATTAAATGTAATGTCATCACAATCTTACAGTGATATTTGAAGGTTTTATGTGTAAAGATCATGATTTTACCAAAATAGTTCTAAAAATCATACCGCTAGCCCGATGGCACCCAATCCAAATATAGCAACGTTTGTTCCAGCTTCCACCTTGGCTGTTTTCCAGGCAGCACCCACCCCTGAAAGCATAAAGACTCTTCAGGTCAAACTTAGTACTTTCCGAATTCGAAATTGGTAGATCTTGTTACCAATTTACGACTCAAATATATAAAATTTTTTGTAGCACTATCTCAAAAACAGAATCTGGTTGTCATATTCTAACCAGAGGTTTTAGGATTCATATCAATGTTGAAAGTGGATTCTTAGCATGTTTGATCCCAAATGGCAAACTTAGAACTTCCCAGATTAATGTATATGGATTATATAAACTTTCACCAATAATTTTTTGTTCTAATGATCTAATCATTATCTTATTGCAATTAACAAACCTTACCATAAAATCCTAATTTGGGTTGTGAAGTTGAATCTTACAGGTTCAAAGGTCAAAATGTAGGTATTAGTTAAGTTTTAAAAGGTGAATTGCATGGTGTTGTAATAGATCATCTGTTGTTGCTACCATTTTGCTACATAGTGCACTGAACTTTAATTTATGATGGCATACAAACAATAACAACAACAATAATAACAATAACAACAACAACAAAAAGATATTTGAGTGGCCTACATAGCAGAAAATGATAGTTCCTTATATATAGCATGCATTTAAGCCAATTATAAATTGTAAGAAATGAATGTGAAGAGTATAATCTACCAGTTGATACTCCACAGCTTAAGAGGCAAGCTCGGTTAGGTGGGATTGCTGGATCGGTTTTAGTTAAATGTGCGATGTCAACCACCGTGTACTCACTAAAACTCGATACAGACAAGAAGTGGTATAAAGTTTCTCCATTAATGTTTGTGAACCTGCTTGTTTCTTCTCTGTCCATCCAAGGAGAAAGACTGAAAGGAAACTTTGTGCATATGTTGCTTTTTTCAGACAAGCAATCTATACATTCACCGCAATCCGGCAAGAAAATTGGGATCACAGTGTCTCCTTCAGCAACTCCATGAACACCTTCTCCAACACTCTCTACAACCCTTCAGTGTGGTAGAATGAAATAGTTATAATCATGTTTATATGATTGGCAGTAATAAATACATCTTCATTAACATGTAAGTTTGTTACTATAAAGAAAAAATAGCAGGGGAGAATTTTTTTGAACCATAAAAGTTGCAGCTTAATATTTTTCATTGAGATGTCAAGAAATAACCTCAAATCATCATCATAAACAAAAATGTTGTTTCAAATAACAAAATGCTTTATCCTTTTTACGGTTTATGTATAGGAAAATCAAGCAAATAGCCATTTAGTCATTGACTGTTTAAAAAATTATAAATTTAATTGTTACAAATGATTATATCCAATCAAATAAACATTTTAATGCTTAGCTACCGTTTTGTGTCAATAATGACACATGTTAATGTGTTATTGGTTGTCAGACTGATTGATGGAAGCAAAATTGGGTGAGTCTTGCCCCAACTGTTACAAGTGCAAGTATGTTATTAGTTGCGAGTCTAATCGGCGAAAAGAGACTAGATATTGCTAAAAAAAGCTTCATTATCTATCTTTAGAATTTTTTATGGCCAAATTGATAAATTTAAAAAATGACAATGACTATCTGATAATATTTAATCGTCATGGCTATTCAGGTAATTTCTGAAATATCTATTTACTACGAAAAATATCATACTTGCATTTTGATATCAACCATTGCAACATAGTTTCATGTTCTACCAATAATAGCAACGTTTTTTTTATAAAGATGATTTACAAAATGGTTGCAATGACCGAAAACATGTTTACTATTTATAGTAAACCATAGTAATTAACTAAGACTAATTACAAACAAACATATTAAACAATGCCCAAAATAATCAAAAATTAGTCGTGCACGCATAATTTGACGATAAATAATTATTACCCCACTGCTTCATGACCAAGTATTCTGGGGAAAATAGCAGGAGGATCCTACATGAACAAAACGATCAATTAACATCAACTATTCAACCAAACACTCGATGAATCAAATTAAAATTCAAATTCGAACCAAAATCAACGACGATTTACCTTCAATTTCCAAAAGGTAAGATCACTGTGACAAAGAGACGTACAGATGATTTTAATTCGAACTTCATGAGCTTTCGGTGGCCCAACGATCACTTCCTCTATCACCAACGGCTCCCCTGGTTTCCGACAAATCGCCGCTGTAGGAGCCAACAACACATGACAATTCGATCAATTATTAATTTTAATGATTACATCTTAACCATTCGATTACCTTTTAACCGTTAAAAAATAACGATTGCTATAGAGGTTTGAAACATGTGTTCGGAAAGTTACCTTTGCAGCGGATAGGGTTGCCGGCGGTATTGCTGGTGGTTTTTCCGTCCATAATGGTTTTGTTGTTGTCTGTTTTTTTCTACAAAAGAGTTGTGCTATTTTGAATTCTGTTTTATAGTGGTTAAGGAGTGCCACGTGGATATTATTTCATAATGAGGGGAAGAGGTGATGACTGATGAGTGGGGCCACGATCAGGTATCACCATCTGCCGTCTGTTTAACGTTTTATGCTTAGAGTCCGATGAGGATAATCGCCTATCGATTCATAGAGATTAACGAGTTGTCGGTATAGAGCATGTATACGTCCGTATAAAAGATAGCCACCGGTGTTTTATTTGTTCGTAGAGGGCAACTAATACGAGAGTAGAAAGTGTTTTTTCGTACGAAACGTACAAAGTTATCACGCAAGAATTAGGTTACGGGTGGAATTATAAAGCAAGGGTAATAATTAATCACGTAGAGATATAATTATCACACAAATGTGAGATTATTACACAGAAGTTACTCTTGCGTGATAATTCCATCTCTGCGTGATAATTCCACGCGAGCGTAATTTGTCTTACGTAAATATCATTTTGTTTGTGCGTGATTATTATTGTTCTTGCGTGATAATTCCACCACAGAACTCTGTACGCTTCGCACGTAAATAACACTTTGTATAGTAACCGGCCCCATAATAATATAATATACCCTTGTAGAGTATACTATTATGTAAAAATATTATATGCGTTTGTTGGATGATTGATGTGATTGTCGAGACATAAATTTACGAAAAATTATCAAAATGTCGGTTTGATCCATTTTGTCTTTCAAAATGTCTATTTAATTAACTTATTGTAGAAAAAGTTTTCACCTTAAATAAAGTCGTTTGATCATGTTTTAAGTTCAATTGAATTTATTTGTAAACATGTTTGATCGAATTTAATGTGGGTTTAGTCGAATTTAAATAGGTTCGATCAACCGTATTTTGGAGACGTGGGCAAATTATGTCCGTTAAATCAAAGCTCAGCGGACTCTTTTTAACGCATGGAGAATGATCATGTTTGGGGGACCTTTTTAAGGATGGTTTGATTAAAATGATATTTAAAAAAAATATTGGTAAAATGGACATTTTACAAAATTTCCTATAAATTTAAGTATTTAACATAGGTGACAGGTGAGAGGGAAGGAGTGTATTTATATTTAATTGATTGATTTCTCTAATATCTTTTTAATATATAATTAGTAATTATCCACTAAAAATGTGTTATTCTTTTGACTTGTATATCTAATAATTTCTAAATTCTACAATCTTTGACCTAACATAAGGTTTTGATGATTAGAATAGTTAAAGCAATCCGATAAAGTATATTACATAATTCTTGCCTCTCACAAGTCACAACAGACCCGTTTTTGTCGAGTCAACACAAGTCGAATAAGTCAACAAATATCAGCTAACAAATCATAGGCCTAAGGTTTATAATCTTACCAAAAAAAAAGAACATAATATAAAAACAGAGTATGTTAATATGTTTACTATAAAAGAGCATCAACAAAAGAGGTTTAGGTTAGATAACAAGATTTTATCACCTATGATGAGTTTTCTTTGAGAGTGGTCTCGAATTCCGTATTCGAGTAATGAAGTTTTTCAAGTAGAGGCCCGCTATTGATTCTTTAGTTGTTTTAAAAAAAAAAAGTAAAGCACCAGCAATGCACCATACTATCACTTTATTTTTTTTCCTTAAAAATCTCGAACGAACTCAAAAGCTCCAATGAACCAGACTCCTAGCTTAGGAGCATGGTACGTTTGTACACTTCCCAACCTTAGTGCTAGCTAGGTGACCGATGAGTCCACATGGCTTCATTATGGATTATGGATGGTTTTCGTGTTAGTTGTATCTATGAGTTGTATGTGAGCTACTAATAGTATTTTTTTGAGTTTTACATATAGTGATTAAGAACATTCACATCCTTTTCATCACCCTTATGTTTATAATTACAATAAAAATTACTATTTATTATTTAATTTTTAAAATTAATAATAATTTTTTATACTTTTATCATTACATTTCTCTGTCCTTTACTTACAACCACTTTAAAAGTATCAAAACACTTATACGGGCTTGAACAATGCTTCCTTATATATACAAATTAACAGTAACATTTTTATTTTACTTCACTCACAAGTATTTTATATAAATAAAAAATAACTCATACAAATTTAGGGAATGAAACGTGAATGCTCTTGACTCTTGAGGGAAACGTAAGAATTAGCTGGGAGGTAAAAAACAATCAGATTCAAATACCCAAAAATGAGTATATCGCTTTCAGTAACCTACGTTTGTCATACTTATAATTTAAATAATACTAATTATCAACTTTGTTATGCATATTGGGTTGTACATTGTGCATAATTTGATTGTACTCAACCTTTTGGGTGGGTTTTTTTGCATCTTTTTGGGCTTTTTTTTTGTATTTTTTGGGCGCTTTTGGTATTTTTTGGACGTAGCGCGGGGGAAAAACTAGACTTTTTCTTTTCGTTTTATTTTGTATGTTTTTTTATTTTTTTTAAAACGAATTTTTTTGATATTGGTGGACACTGACGATGTCATGTCATTGGTGCTACATAACATGGTTTTACGCCTCCCGCCACAACGCGAGAGACTTAACACTAGTTTTTTTTTCTACATAACAACTAAACTTCTAACCTTCTCACTACCACCTTTGATTTGGTTTCATCATTTACTCACTCTTTCTCCAATGTTTCATTATTGGTCAATACTTATGAATTTACATTATGAAAGGTAATAGACTAATAGGATTTTAACTTAGGGAGTAAATATTTTTGTAAAGTCAAATCTTGTTATTTACGGTAGAAATCAACTCCATATTTATAGGATTGATTGGAGAAAATTCTGTTGTATTTATATTGGTTGTATTCTTTATTATCAAACAATTAGTTTTGGAATTCAAAATCCTATCATGATTTAGTATATATTTTTGTAAAGTAAAATCTTATTACTTACGGTAGAAATCATCTCCACAATTACACGAGTGATATGAGAAAATTATTTTGTATTCATAGCGATTGTATTCTCTATCATCAATCTAAGTTGTGGGATTCAAAATCCTATTAAACTATGTTATAAGTTTTTTTCAGTTTATCTGATGGTGTTTTAAAGCGAATTTAAGATTGTAAAAAAATTTACACATCGAAAAGTAGTTCTATACAAAACTATTATCTTATGTAAAACTCGATTTTGTGATCTATATATATGATTTGCAAACTAAAACACAACAATAGAAGGATTATGTTTCTTGCAACGGTGAATTGAGCGATTTTGTGACCATATATATGATTTATATATTTTGTTTAAAAGTAAAAACCTAAAATATATATGATTTATATTTTATTACCATCTAAAATATGAATGATCTAAAACATCAGAAAGTGAAACAAAAAATTAATTAATAGTTATCAGTTTGTCTACTATAAATCTAGAATATTGTATTTTGTCTTATTTGTCAAGTTTAATAATAAAAATTATTGAATTATGTTATTTTAATTCTACGTGTTCACATATATTTTCTGGTTGATCCAATTGGTTATCTCAACAAAATAATATATCATCAAAAAAACCAAACATATATGCTTTTGTTTAAACTTGAGCTTGTTAAAATATACGAGCCAGCTCAGCTCAACTTGGTTTTTTAACGAGCCTGATTAACTCGGCTTTGTTAATGGTCACTAAACGAGTCAAGCCCAAACTCATCCGACTCGGCCCTACTTCAAAGTCGGTTCGGTTTCGGGCCGATTTTTTTTAGAGCCATCGGGCGAACCGCTTGAAACCCGTTGCAGAAACAGAACACCGGCTAACCATCAAAACAAAACCCTAGTTAAACCAAAGCTCCGATCAAACCGTCATGGCACCGCCGAACTCCTCCGCCACCGATGCAAGGGTTCCGACGCCCAAAAATTCACTCGGTTTCGTAGAAAACGCACTCAAGAGAAAACACAGCTTCATCCAGTTCTTCGCTATGACCGGAATCTTCCTTTTGAGCATGCGATCTGTAGGCCAAAAGTACCGAATCCGAGATCTTCAGGAGGATACCGCTGCCTTGGAGAAAGAGCAAAGTTCACTCTCCGATCGCATCGATCACATCAAAAGTAGTCTTCTCGCTGAAGCCGCCGGCGATACCACCGGCACCTTCGCCGCTAGGCTACGCGTTCTCTTCGGAGATAGTTAATCGGTATGTGAGTTTACAAATTTAGGCGTTTTTGTATTTGTTGATTAATCGTTACTTTGTTATTGAAATATGTTAGATCTAAATGCTCGATGTTGATAGTAATAATTCCGATTGTGATTGTTGTTGTCAGACTTTGTTACTACTTGAAAACCTAAATTTGATATTATTAATCTTCAATTGATCAGTTGTTATCAATCATAGTAATTTCTATTCATAAATGATAAGTCTTATGTTGAAAGGTTACTAGAATTCTGGAGAGTTGATGATAGGTTAGTGATATAATGTTTTGATTATTTACTTCCCTGGATATGTGATCATGGTAATGTCTTAGAACTTGAACTCAGGAACCTTTAAAGTGATGCAATATGCTAGAATTTGGTCATATTTTGAGCGATTTGCAGTGAATACTCTAATTCAATGCATTTTCTTATAGTTGATTAGCTTGACGATAGGAAAATTGTGGAAATACTATTGTCATTCTGTTTAGAATATGCAGCTCAGAAAATACAAAATCATAGTTGATTTGTCTAAAAGGAAGGAAAGGGTGAGTGTAGTATATGATAGATGTATATGTCTGGACACTAGTATTTCTGTAAGACTTCAGCTTATTGTTGGTGACTATCCAAAGGATTATTGCTGTTAATCCAATAAAACTAGGAAAGTTATTATCTTGCTCTCGTTTATTTGGTGTTTGTAGCTATTAGGCTGGGTATTGTGGAGGGGCTCTATCCACGTTTGTTGTGAGGGGCTAGACCCGTTCAAATCAGACTGAGTCTCTTGTTTGTATTCTTTATCGGATCAGAAGTTTCAGTGCTTAACAGAAACACATGCAATTTGTCTTAAAATTTAATTGCTAGATTACAAAATTTATATCTTAAAAGAACTTAGCATAATAACAAAAAGCATTAGTATAAGTTATTTAATCTTAATTAAGTGAGTAGCCTTACAGAATCAAAAGTAAGTTGCTGATGAAAACTGTTATCTCATTTATTTATATTGGTTAGTTGTGTTGTGAGCTCTACAAAATCATCACTTGTGTCCTGCCCTATCAAGCACCCTCGTAATCACCTCGTGCTTATAGTAGAAGTCCTCTTCATCATTGATCATACTAAAAGATTGGATTTAACCCCCAGGTATCATTGAATCAAGACTCCTACCAACATATCATATCCCATGGAGTATCCATTATATTCAGTATAGGTATAAGGACTGTACAAATATCATGTCTTTCCTTGTTGTAAGCATTTGGTTTTCATCAGAAGACTCAAATTCTGACTTATCTATCAAACTATTTTCCAAAATGCTTCATCGAATATAATGAGCAAAACTTTCATAGCTTTTGACATTTCAAAACCTTCTTATAATTATAATCATTAAAGATAATCTTAGCTTGCAATACAGGTTTATGATCATTCAAGTTTTTCTGCCTCTGGGTTCAGTACTAGATGAGTGGCTATCTGGGGTGGTAGGTAATACACATCATTCGTGATTCAAGTGCCATACAAGAGGCTCCCTACATTCTCTCTAACCAAGCTAATGAACTGCAGATGGTGACCAACAAATTAAAAAAAATTCTCTCACATAGCAATCTTCCTACAACCTTATGATGAGCAGCATTACCGGTAACAGGTGAACAACATTATGAGTAACAACTATTTCAATAATGCTTGTCAAACTAAGCATTAGCCAATATTTAATGAGTCAACAAATTGATGAATGACATTCCTTTTAAAAACAAACCTGGAAACTAATGATATGCCTTTGCCTAGAATCTTGGGTATTTGACATTTACGATCTAGTTTTGAAAAACAAGATGAAATTCAAACATATTGAAGCTTGGTTAAAAAGCCTGACTAGTCGGGCCTCTCGTTGATGGCCTCTGGAGGAATTTGGTGGAAGCAACAATGATGGCCTCAACGCTTCAAAACAAAAAGTGGTTCCGTTGTTGTGGGCTAAAATGAAGGATTTTAATTGCTATGAGTGGTGGGTGTTTAGGAGTCAATTGATCATGTGTTGGTGTCCGTTTGCTACGATGATCTGGTCATATGTTACCAAGTGGTGCAGGTTCCCTTGTTCTGATTTTTCCTCGGTAAAGGAAATCTTGGCTGCCTCGTTATCAGAGGAAGGATCGGAAAAGGCGAAACGGGTGTTATATTTCAATTTTGGGGCAACCCTTTGGCTCTCATGGAAGCCGATGAGTGGTTTGATATTTAACTCTAAGGTGGTGTTTGTTTTTTAAAAAATGTATGCACAGGCTCTTCTATTTGCGCCGCGCAAACCAAGCGTAGACGTTACCCTTTACAGACTGTTTGTTTTTTCGAATACGTTTCATTAAAAAACGATGTGCATGGTTTTCTTGGGCAGACATAAAAATATAATTTCAGAGATCTTCTCAAACCTCTTTTCAACTTCTCAACTCTTTTGATAAAATCCTTCTACTATCACCCTCACCAGCCGCCTCCCATCCCCCACTTTCACTCGCCGCCGCTGCAACACGTCGTCGCCGCCGCCTACACTGTCGATCACCTCTACTCGTCGGCTGTCGCGAACCCTAACCTAGTGCAGCCCACCTCCACTTGTTGGACACCTCCACCGTCGGCCATCTCCACTCACCGGTTCCATCTCACGAATCCTAACCTCACCATAGCCTCGCGCCCCATCAGGTAACAATTTACATAAGTTAAGAACCAAACAGTGTTCTTCTTGTAAACTACAGAATTTTGGTCCACCTATTTTTTTTTCAGATGTCTGCAGATATGATTCGTAAACTGCAGACATTTCATATCTGAAACTTCACCTAAGAAGCCATCTGTCTCCGGGCTTTGTGACGAAATAAAGCATGTCTCATTCATGTGGCTAAAACATAGTAATTATTCTAGTAAGATGAAGTGGTATAAATGGTGTAATTTTAATTTTTAATTCCCTCTTATAGCCTTTTGTACTTGATGGTCTAGCTTCTTGGGCCTTGTTTTAATATGTTGTTTTTGCTTAAAAAGAAAAAGAACTAAATAATGATGATTGATGAGTGAAAAATTTTGTTTTCAGTTTTTACTACTCTCCTTCAACATCAATTAGAAAATCATAAATGGTTAATACGAAGGATAGTTTTGTACCTTCATGGTCTGGGTGTCAATTCCTAACGACATTCAGGCCAACGAAAATAAAATCATGTTTCGGATAGTCATATATTTACCTTTATAATAAATATGTCATGTCGTGATTGATATGTTTAACCCGACTAGTAAAGCGGTAGTGTTAGCGTTGATATGTTTAGCGCGTTTAAGTAAATAGGTTGAAATGTCAACTTGTTTATTTAATTAGATCGACCCCCAACTTGTTTATGACCTGTTTAGCATTTTACAACTTGATTACAAGTCATTTTATTACTTGTCAACCTATTTACAACTAACAAATTGTCTGTTTATTTTCATTTCTTTTGATAATTGAGATAAACATATCATGTTCGGGTTACACAAATTTGATGTTTTTAACACAAATAAATATACGAGCATTAGGTTCAATGGTTAAGCTAGCGAAACCAAATTTGATAAATTAAACATGATCTGCATCTGGCACCTAGGCGGCTGGGTATAATGATCAGAAATTTATAAATAGAAACAACTCACAAAGTTTCTATGGAAAGAAATATCATAATCGAATTTTTTAAATTGACAATAGTTACAAAGTGGGTCGTTTGAGTTTATTTTTCAAAATCACATTCAAGTGAAATAATGTTGATTTGATATCATGTCATATTATTAGTTAGAAGACCTTATTAAATTAGATTTACTTAAATTCCAATTACCTGTTAGCTATGTAATTATTATTTTTCCCACCCACACAACTAAATGTCACTTAAATGGGTATAAAGGATATTAAAATTCAACACAACCTACAAGTAGAGTTTCAATCAATATCTTGCATCTCTTTAGGTATTGTACCAGAATGAATCAGAGCTTTCATTTTAAAATGAGTTAAGATGTATTAGTTTTATATGAAACAATTTATGCACCACCGCATATGCGTCATAAGTGAAACAAAATTTTTTTATAACACGTTAATGAGTTTATAGAGAATAGGGGTGACATCTCGTGGACGATCCGAAAAAATCAATGAACCAACCCGCAATTGACCGAGCCCAATCCGAAACACACAAAATTGTCCGGTCCTTGTTTCTTGCTCTATTCAGTTTTGGTCCCCGGCCGGTTCGGTCCTTGTCCTATGATCACCCTAAAAGTAAGCGTCTCACGTGTTGACCCGAGCAAACCGATGCCAACCTGGACAGAATCAAGATCACCCAAAGTACAAAGTTGGTTTGGTCTGCAATCTGCATTCCTTCTTTTTCATCTTATTCGGCTTCCATCCTCAACAAATAATAGTTTATTAACAATAGTCTAGTCTACTCTTAATACTTCCTCATTGTTTATCATAAAACTTGAGCCGTCGATCTCATAAACAGAAGTCATATTATATGCACCTGGATACCACTGTTATACGAAAAACCAAATAGCCCTTTTGTAGAGAACATAGTATATGGTAAATCAAAAGCTAAATCAGAATATCAATAATAAATATGCGTATTTAGAACAAAGACCTATTTAGATGCACCAACGGTGTTTACATCAAGTAAACATAGTTTGTAGATCTCAATAATCTTGTAAGCTAAGAGCATTCACACTAACTTCCTCATATTTATCTTTATATTTACATTAAAAACATTACTTTTTTACTCTTTATTTCAATTAAATAATATTTTTTAATATAATTATCATTACATTTTCTTTCTTCTATATTTACAACCACTTTTAAAAATATTTAAAAATTTATGAGAGTTTTACCGTGCCCCTGAATATGAATATCCATAAATGTTCTCTTCCGAAATCCTTTCACTGACTTATTTTATGTTGAAGGGATATCTATATAGCCCGTGGTAGCAACGGAACCGGGAAAATCTCACATAACATAAAAAAATCTAATGGGAATGTTGTATTTATACAGTTTAAGTGTTTAATGTTCAAGTAAAACCGAACATGTGAAACTGATAATTTGGTTTATAAATCAAGAGGAACGTTGTCCCACCGTCGCCATTGAAGAAACAAACAAAAGCTAACATATTTATATCTCCTCCGGCATGATGGGCCACACTTCCAACACCATGTTGACGTTACGATACACACATAACTGTAAAGAACCCACCTTTGCTTTAATCCCCTTTAACGCTTTTTCTCCCCTCTCCTCTTTTTTCACTCTGCATTTTCACCTCATTCTCATCATCAAATCATTCCCATCAATGGACAACGCATCATCAGGCGATGAATCTGACCACCGGAGCCACGCGTTTGAAGATTACACCATCAGTGCCGACGTTAGTGAATCCGAGAGTTGTGGGGCCTCGTCTTTTGATTCTCCGGTGGCTTCTACTTCTCGCAGTACGCCGCCGGTGGTGGGTCGTCGCTTCACGGCGTATTTGCCGGGTGTTTCTCCGATCAAGCCTCCGGTCGCCGGAGGAAAGTTTAACGGGAAAGATGGAGACGAAAGCGTAACTGGTAATGTATATAGAGGTTTTGAGGTTTTGGGGGAAGATTGAAAGTTGCTCTGTTTCAGTTGAGGCAAAATTGATGATTGATGGTGATTGATTTGAGTAAAAAGTAGTGAAATTGAAACGATTGTTTGGATTTTTTGTGTTGATTTACGATGATTTACAGATGGGAAAGTTGTATTTTTTTGCAGATGTGTGTGTTGTTTTGTGATTCTTGAATTGTGATGTTATTTGCAGAGGTTCAGTTGATGAAAGATCGATTTTCGAAGCTATTGCTTGGAGAAGATATGACTGGAAGAGGAAATGGAGTTTGTACTGCTCTTGCTATCTCCAATGCGATTACACATCTCTCTGGTTTGTTCATCTTCCATTTGCTTCCTACAGTTAAAGTCAAAGTCAAAGAACTTGTTTTTCAGTTTCGTAGTTGAGGCGATTCGTGTTAGTTTTATGTAAAATAGTTGATACCCAGAATGAGTTATGCAAGTATGTGCTAGAACCAGAAGAAAATTTGGTGAATAAGGGAAGAAATTCGTATTAAATGTACTTCAATCATACAATAATTGACTTCCAAAGGTCAAAGAAGAGTATGCTTTCTCATTATTCATCTGCTCACATTGTTTTTCAATTTCACAAGTGGTAATATTTGTGCAAGTATGTGTTATAATAGAGAACTTTCATGTCAAAATTCAGCTTTAAAAAACAAAACTTGACTTGCAAAAGTCAACAACATAGTATGATGAAATTGTTCTTCGTTTGCAGCTACTGTGTTTGGTGATCTATGGAAACTGGAACCCCTGAGTCAACAAAGCAAGTCAATCTGGAGAAAAGAAATGGAATGGCTTCTATCAGTAAGCGATTCCATAGTCGAACTCACACCATCGTTTCAAGAATTCCCGGATGGTGGGACCTTTGAGGTCATGGTGACTAGACCACGGTCCGATTTGTATCTAAACCTCCCTTCTCTTAAAAAGCTAGACGTGATGTTAGTAACCATGCTTGATGGGTTCCATGATTCAGAGTTTTGTTATGTTGATCGCGGTTCAGCTGAAAGACATTCCAACGGTTCACAATCTGATAGCCCGTTGGTTCAGTATGAAGAGAAGTGGTGGCTACCTTTCCCCAAGGTTCCACCGAACGGATTGTCTGAAAATACAGTTAGAAGATTGCAGCAATGCAGGGAGTGTAGTAATCAAATATTCAAAGCTGCTGCATCGATTAACAGCAACGTTTTGTCACAAATGGAAGTTCCTAACATCTACTTAGAGACCTTACCCAAGGTATAAAGATTAACCAACTTTAAACTGATTTCTGCTTTCAGTAACCATCTGCATTTAAGTTAGAAAAAATGCATCAAAGTTTCATAGGTGTTGATTAAGGTAAGTATTGCATATCATCTGTCATGTCATCATGATCAGAAGTTACCATATGTCAGCTGCCATGTCATCATTTTGATTGGTTAGCTAGTTGGATTTCCTTGATGCAAAAATGTTTAAAGTTGGTTACTTTTTTATGCAGTTAGCTCTTAGTTGATTCGTGTGAGACCGGTTGATATAAAATCTTCAAACTTGTCATTGGTGGGTTGGGTTGTGGTGTTCTTTCTGACTAAAACCATGAATCTTGAATAATATTTTTGTTTTTTTTTGGTTATTGCAGAGCGCGAAAGTTTGTTTAGGGGAAACGCTGCATCGTTATATAACTACTGCAGAGTTTTCACCCGAATCCCTTTTGGATTACTTGGAAATGTCATCAGAATGCACCACTCTCCAAATAGCTAACAGGATTGAAGCAGCCATGCATATTTGGTCAAGAAAATGCTCAAAGAGTCATGGAACCGGAAAGCTACCATGGAAAGGAAATGTCAAAGGGCTCGGTGGTGAAAAGGAGAAACGTAAACTTCTTTCGGGAAGGGCGAATACCCTTTTGAAGAACTTAAAATCCCAATTCCCGGGCCTTCCAAGAACAAGATTGGATCTTGACAAGATTCAATCAAATAAGGTATGTTCTTTGTACCAAGTTCTTGAAAAGGGTTGGAAATGGTTACGAGTTATGAGCAAGGGTGTGACAAAATTTTGCTACTTTCTTGTTTTTCAGGACGTAGGACAAGCTATACTCGAGAGTTACTCGAGGGTGATTGAAAGTTTAGCTTTTAATTTAGTGGCGAGGATCGATGATCTTCTTTATGTCAATGATGCCACCAAGAAACAGGCCATGGCGGCAGCTAGTGCTTCCGCCAGTTTGCCACTTCATAGGCCAACAGTGCGTGGCAGTTCATGGTCTTCCATGGTGGCACCACCAGCTTTGAGTCCTTCGCCTTTGACAATTAGAGAGCGAGGTAAGAGACGGTTATCGCACAGTTCAACGAGCCACAATGATAATATGGAAGAGGCTTTAGAAAGATTAACATTTAACTAGTTATGCAGATGTATGTAGAAGTATATGTATATGGGTCAGATTCACTTGCAGAATTTTGCTTCTTTCAGTAATGGTTAGCTAAAGATTAACAATTTAGTGTTTCATGATAGAGCTAAAGGTGGTTTATAAGATTAACGCGCAAAACTTGAGAGAATATTTAAACTGTAAAGATATATTTCTAACACATTTTAATACCGTTAGGCCACATGCCTTTTGGTTTATATCAGTGACATTAATGGTTTTCCATACACTATTTCCAATGTCCACCGTATTAATCATATGGTTACATCAAGAGGAGTTTGCATCCATCACATATGAGAGGAACCGTTAAGCATGCCACGTACCAACGTTGTGGTGTGATGATATAAATACCGTCGTCTTTATGTACTTGAACAACTCATGACTGATCACCTGTCTTTTTGAACCCGAAACCCAAAATTTAGAGGTGCTTAAAAACCGGTTCAGGATCAGGAACAGGTTTGTAACATGAAACCATAACCGGTATTGAAACCCGTGTGGGGTGAACCGGTTTGAAACTAACCCTATCCGTACTGTTGATATCGGTTTGTTAGCCCCTGCATCAAAACCAGAACCAAACCGGATAAAAATCCGGTTTCAAATGTGAATTGTTCCAAATCGAAACGATCATTTCAGTCTCCGAAAACCGATTCGACCAAAATTGACCGCAAGTGGTTTCAACTCAAACAGCCATTTCCTTGTTTGTGCACCTCTAAATAAAAAAGGTTTTCATCACGCCCATGGCCCATGGGCCCAACTAAGTTTTTTCACCTCACTGTCCCACATTTTTGTACGTGGACTAGCAACTAGATTAAACCCAAAGGAAATGCTACAGAGTTGTGACCATGCATTCTTGCAAATTGCAATATATCATCATTAATCCGTATCATAATGCCATAATTCAAAAGTTAGAAACTTCGGCCTAAAATTATTAATTTGTTTATTTCCTAACTTTTCTTGAGAAAAAATTAAATTACACTCTGCTGTGATTTTCTGGTGGATTATCATTTATAAAAAATTATCACTAATCCGTAGCATAATGCCATTGTCATATTTTATAGGCTATGTTTGGGATTGTTTATTTTGATTGAAAAGTACTTTTGACAAATAAAACCTTATAACTTATGATTTTTCAAAAGAAGTTTTTAAAAAAATGTTTGAATTAACTTATAAACTAAAATGTTGTAAAATGATCAAAAAGACATACTTTCAAAACAAGGGTATTAATAGAAGATAGTAAAGGGTTATAATAGAAAATTAGATCAAACCAAATTTTCAAAAGTAAATAATTAACCCCTACTTACTTTTTAAAATCTCATTTTTACCAAAATGAAAAGTCAGTTTAAAAATTATTTTTGAGTTTTTCAAACACTTTTTTTACTTATTAACTTCTCAAAAATTAATAAGTCAAAAGTTGAGTGAAAATAAACAATTTCAAACATACACATAATATAAACTTGTAGGTTATAAAGCATAATTATTTAGTTACCAGCATGCCTTTAACCAAATGATACTCCAAATATATTTTTAGGTGTTTTTCTTTAAGTGGTTAAATATTTAAGTTTTTAATACAACTTTTTATATCTTTTTACAAACATGTTCGTTTCAACTATATACTCAAATAGAAAAAAAAAACAAAAAAAACAAAAAACAAACATCAACATGAGTATATTTTTTCGCAACAACAAAAATACATCAGTGTATATAATTATTAGTAATAAGTTACAAATTTACAGCGTAGATGCCTCTCAAATAATTCACTTTTCATTTAGTACAAGTGAACTATTATTATACTTGGATGAATTTATAATATCATCAATACATTGATCAAGGACCACGACCCTCAAAACCCGTCACCCTTCACCTCCAGCTTAATGCCATGTCACGTCCATACGATAAAAAAACTTTTGTTATGAATGGTCTTAGACTTGGAAATAGAGAAAAAAAACATTATTATTTGGCTAGAGATTTGTTAAAACATAAAAAGAATAGATGCAAGTTATTTTTGAGGTTCATTAATGATGGGTGGACTATGGAGGTAGTAGCAAAAAGAATACGACTGAAAAAACAAGTGAAAGATGATGAATTGGCTGACAAAATTGGTGGTACCTAAAACCCTCTGGCCTCTGCTATCATCCCTTTTGCCCTACCATCTTCATTAATGCATACACACATCTTTAACTTCGTACCAATCATTATAGGCTTACAACTCATAATGCATAAAATACAACACCCACTTAAAAAGTCAAATCTTGATTCGCTTGTCAACAACTAATTAATCTTGCATTCAATCCGATCAAACAAGTGATTTAACTAGAGAATGGATCCCTCTTATTATTTAAAAAGATCGAGTAATATATATCTCTTGTAGACTAAAACATAGTAGCATAAAGAGTGAATTATAACAACTTAAAACATTCTTACACCTCAACACGAGTAATATAATGATGTTATTAATAAAAGTCGTTTCCATCATAACACCCAAAAATCTCAAAACTATATTAAAATGAACCCTTTTATTTTAATTTCACATACATATTACATGAACTTTTAACATACCTTTTCTCGTTTCTTTATTAATTTCCATTGACTAATGTATTTCAGGGATATGTACCATTGAGTCCAACCAGCATTTTTGTTCTAATAATAAATTTATATTATTTGGTTTTTCTAGTTTATAATAGCTAGGGTTAACAATTAATTTATAAGGAAGTATTGCAAAACAAGCTTAGGAATATTTAACTATAAATATTACTCTATAATTAGTACCTCTTCTTGTTGATCCATGCCATACTCTATTCTAGTAAGATGATACACACTAGCTAATAGTCCGCCTGGTGCTACATCATAGGCACATTGGGAACGGACATAATTGTAACCATATACATATAAAATGACAGCAATGGAATGCCAATCCCCTGGTTTTATTTGTAAAAACTCTATTCCTTGGTAATCAAAGCCCAAAGATCTATGAATTAGCGCATGCTTAACTAGCCAAGCAGACAAATTACTCCGCATCTTTTTTATCTTTCCCGCATTTTTTTGTATAAGTATTTTAGATTTACGATGAAATTTCTGAAATTGAGCCACGACTTTTTATTCTGTGCAAAGGAATCCTGTCTAATTTACTAATTCGTGGGAAGATACTGAACTTTTGTATTTGAAAAATGTTTCAGGAGGAATCTCTGAGGTAGATGGCGGTTGATAAAGGAATCCTTGATCATAATTTCCAGTGTGAATACTATACCCAACCTGAAACTTGTGATTGGTAGTAAAACACCGATTCTCTCGCCAGGAAGTACTTGGGATTATTTAGCTACTATGTTCACAGAAGCAATAACTGTAAATGCGCCAGAGCAATTAAATGAATATAAAATTATTCTTTATTCATGTTTTGGCCACTATAATCTTTGATTTTTTCATTTTTAACCCCTAATCATCATTAGTCTACATATACGGATCTTCTTAGAGAGCGAGAAATACAAATAGAGAAGCTAACGCTCCAAGAAGAGGGTGAATGTGTTAGTCGGCAAGATCGATGGCTGCCGGCTCTTTCCATATGCTGCCGATTAAACCCATCCGTGTTTCCTTTTGCGTACGTATAAGAAGGTGCAGAGACACACTCTTCATGTAGTTGATTTCAGGTAACGTTTTTGGTTTGCTATCAGATCAGTCAACCTACCCTGAGCCTCAAGTAAAAAACGTAAAAGTTAAAACCAAAATTTTAATATGTATATAAGTATATTAGATATTATGTAATGAAAACATCAATTCTTCAAGGTTTTATTCAAACGTAAATGAACATAAAATTTAAACATAATTTTTGAATAAGCATATCAAATACTATGAAATGAAAATTTGATTGTCACTATCACAAAACCTTAAAGCTTTAACAAAAAAAAAAGTAAAATTTATAACAAATCGCATTACTGATGTTATATTTTACATTTGAAACACGATAACCGAAAGCTGTGTTTAAATTATATTTTGATGATATGAAAACAAAATAAACCTTTGAATTGAAATGCTATTCCCAAAGAAGTTTTTAACTATAACCAAGGCGATTAGTTATTGCATCCGTCATGATTAGTTATTAACTTTTCTTTCCAAAATATTCTGACGTTTTTATTAGCGTGTCAAATCATTTATTTAAATCACCACAAGTCTATAACCTAAAGGAAAAACAATATTATGTAAATAAATCAACTTTGTTGCATAATTAAATTCAAATTAAAGGTTTTAGAATTCAAACACACGCAAATATTATATCAAATTAAATCTGAAAACTACAAGCACCATATGAGCTAGCAAAGAACCAGTTTCATATTATTCACAACTAAAGGTTACAGTACAAGTGCTATAAAATGTTTAAGAACTGTTAGTATAAAACACTTGTGCTTTACTGTATTGAGAAGTAAAAAAGAATAGTATAAAACAAGTGTTAAACATAACAAACACTATAACTAGGGTTTAAATTTGAAGTTATAGGGTCAAAGGTAAGGACTTACAGAAAAAGGTAAGTGCTTTACTTTTGAGTATTGATCATGATCATCTACACAAATATATCTGCTTTTGGAATGAATCATATCATCACACCAGTACTGCAAATAAATGACATAAAGCTTTCAACTCTATCCAACCACAAGTCAAACAAATAACACACAAAACACACACACCAACCGTGCTTTTATAGTGAGAAACATCATATGCACACTGTAAGTAACTCTTGAAGGCTGATCATAACATAATATAAAAGTTTCATGATGGTTTTACAAAGAGATACCAGCAGAGCTCCATTGACAGTATGCCCACCTCCACACTCTAACTACAAACACAGATTACACACACCAAAAGTAAAAACAAAATCTTGATTAGATTGTTTCTTGTTTTCTTATCATCAAATTATGAAACCTCAAAATTATTAGAACTTATAACTCCCCCACACTCTTTTTCTACTTCAAAAGCTCTATCAAATGAAATTATGAGAAGATATACATCTTTCCCATACATCTTGATATGATACTATGACGAAAAAAAAAGAAAAAAAACACCTAGTTACACAAAAGCTTCTTGTTTTGTGTTTTTTTTTCAGTTTGGATATGATCAAATGAATTTAGAGGTGGACAGAATGCCAAAGAAATCTGAAGGAAACTCTTTATTAAACCCTCATAAAAGAAACCCTAATGCCAAAAGAAACAACGATCACTCTCTATGGTGCAAATGTAAAGAAAGATGTTCGAGAGAAAAAGAGGGGATATGGGGGTTATTTATTTAAGAAGATGATAATGATTATGGGATGTGTGTATGTATATGTGTGTGTATGAGATGTATAGAGTACAGCAGAGTTAAACTAGAGGGCTAAATATTAAAGAGGGGTGGATGGTATCATGGTAATCTTGATAACAGTGTACGTTGTGATCTTCTTTTCAAAGGGTGTTGAGTTGTACGCAACGCATTGAGGGTTGAATATGAATCTGGAGTTGAAAATTTAGGGGTTGGAGAAAGGTGTTAGTCGTAATTATTCAAGCACAAGCTGTAGGTCTGTCACGATTATGATGATGAGAGAAAAAACGAACAAATCAAGGGTCTTTTCTTCTTTAATATGCACAAATCAATCACTCTAAAGATTCTATCTGCCACATAGATTGAGTGTAGCTAGGGTGTGCAAATATTACATGATTCCCATATGAAATAAAAGGTGCGAAAAGTGGCGGATTTAGGGACTTTAGGGTGGACGGAAACCACGTGGGACTAGCGGTGTGTTACGGGGGTATGGGTGGGAGCGGCGCTAACGTCGTGAGGGAGGCATGTCCTGACGTGACGTGATAACATCGCCGCCGGTCTCTCTTCACGCCGCATGGCGTTGAATCACCTTATGCCATGTGATTTTAATGTTGTTGTGAGTGTGTGGGTGTGACATAAGTGTCCCTCTTAAATATAATGATGTGATTTAGTATGGTATGATTTGAGTCATGTGACATAATATAATTATATTGGTGGAATTCATGGTGATGTGTGAAGGCGTGTGTGAGTGTCCTCTCCATCCTAAGACGGTATTGCACGAAAACACTATCTTATCTCTAGGTATCACAAGATAACAACGAAGAGGAATAGTCATACTTAATTTAAGTGGCAACAAAAAAAGAAAACGAGAAGACAAATAAGTGGCCGGAATCGGTCACTAGAATCATTAATTACACTAGAATCCTATAGTAACTTAAAGTGACATGAATTGATATAAAACTAAATGTATTGACGTCTAGAGTAAACTTCTTCGGGTCAGGTTAACAATTTGGCAGGATAATGACAGGATCAAAAACATGTCTAACAATGCTCCACCCACTTAATCCTTTTATGACACACGAAACACGTTTAAACTATCTTGTCAAATATATTAATAGGTCAACATGACCCGTAAAATAGATTTGTTTATCAAATGACATAATTTTATTTATATGCTTTTAAGTAATTGAGTATGTTGTAATTGAATATGAGTTGTGAGTTTTAATAACTTTTATTTTATTATATCAAGTGTAACTTATTATTTAGATATTTTTAGTGAGTTATGTTAATAATCGTGTTAAACTTGTGTATCAGTCATGCTATTGAATTACTTATTTTATTTGTGTTGAACATGTCATGTCTTTTATGTTATTTACATGGTTAGATATGATTGTGTTGAATGTGTCATGCATATAACATGCTTATTAATCATACTATGTATTATTATTTATAAAAATGACACATGTAGTTAAATGAGTATAGTCATGTCAAACACAACATGTCTTGCCTACTCCAGAAAAAAAATAGAGATTTTCTAAAATATTGTGTTATACAAACATTTTTTTTGTTATTTAGACACCCTATTGTTTATATCTCTCTTCATGTATCTATATGTATGTATGGAGAGAGATAGAGATGATGAAAATAAATAGGGTTTACAACATACCTCTTTCTAAAACCTTTTAGTGTGATTTAGTATGGTATGATGTGAGTCATGTTATTTATGTATGGGCTGAAATACATTTTTTGATGCATGATATGAAAATAATTATTTGGAATTAAGAAATTGAAGTGTGGAAAAGAGAATCGTAAGGTGCGGTTGGAAGACCAAAGTTGCATTTTGTCGAGTGATACGTCGCTGTGAAGGTTGATGAGATGCTGCCATTTCACCTGCTTTCATTTATTACTTCCTCTCCCTTTGCATACGATATATAAAACCATTAACTAGTGGAAAAGAAAACAAATATTGTTACTCCGTTTAAGAAAATAAGTTAAGTTTTCTAACTTTTTTTTAATTGCTTATCATTCACTCTTAAATTCAGTTAACAAGTTTATTGTATGGCTTGAACCATTAAGCTCAAAGGAATAAAATACCTATTATGTGTTGTTTTTGTATTTATAATTATATCATTGGGTTAAATTTAGCAGTTAGATTATTTTATTTATAATTTTATACTACAACTCTAAATTAAACATCTTAATAGTATGAAAAAAAATTAAATGGAAAACCATACCTAAATAACTTTATCCCTTTTCTTGTTATTTTTAAGAAGCCAAAGCGATTTATGCAAAACTGATATTTGTATGAATCAAACATATGAGCTGATTTCATTTTGTGAGAGTAACATGACGTAAAGGGTGTCTAAACCACCGTCTTAAGATCTGATTATTGTGTCTGTAAAACATGAAAGTAGAATGTGAATATGATAATGAGAAAATTTTAAAACTTCATAGAAATTTGCAATTTTACCCAAATATCTTGAACAAATACCTTAATTTACTCAAATGATTATCTTAGTTTATAGAGAGAAAAATCAGTTTTATGGAGGGCTGTTGAAGATTATTTTTTAAATGTTATTGTTTTGCAAAAGTGAAGTATATTAATAATAAGTGTAATCTTATGTTCATGTTAGCTCTAACATGCTCAATTCCAAATAGAGTTATCATTCATTACTTTTGAACACATAAAAAGGGAAGAGAGAGCTGGTAAATTTAATGCTAGAAATCTACCCTTGAGGCTCCAACTATCTTCTCATAAATGCACACTCTGCCATAATCAAACTACCACACCATTAACTCTGTTAGCTGTTTTTCTTTTTGGAATTTTGGTTTAAAAGGGTTAAAGTGTAAGTAATCATTTAAAAAACACAAAAAACATGAATGGTAATAAAAGTTTTAATAGTGAATTTGTATCACACAAGTGCGGATAGGTAAATAACGCAGAAATACGAGTATTGTATCCTATATGACGCAAAAAAATAATTTATCAGTGTCACAAATATATTGATTCGTTGGATCTACACTATTTTTTTAAGTTGATCAATGGATGGCTATTTTCATGAAGAAATTGGAGTGGATACAATGAAATAAGCCATGTGCAAATACTATATTGTGATTTCTCAAAATTCAATTCTCTTTTGCATGTTAGCAAATATAAAGGGATCAACTAGATGTAGTTTAAATTTTTCTACACCTTGAATATGAGAATTGTAATCTTAGCGGGGTTTAATAATTGTTCAAATAGTTTTAAGAAATTATGTTAAGATTGAGAGGCCGATTAAGGATCAGTTTTATCAATAGCTTTGATCAACAAATTATGTTTATGTCTCTAGTAAAGTACTCTAAAAACAAAATGTTATGAGTTTAAATCTGATAAAATATAAGTGTGATGATTTTAAATGTATATTAAATGTAGAGCATAAACTGCGTTTCTCTAAGACAATTTTGATATTGATGTAGATAAACATTAACATGACTTGCAAACTTGAGGAACAGTTACCCCCAGTCCGATTATTACACAAAGACATATCATCCGGTTATAAGCACAATCTCTTGATTTTGAAATTTAATATAACATCTCTTTAGGCCATGTGAGCATGTGGCATACCAAGCGTGCCTCATGGTATGGTATGATGTGGTAGCGTGACCACAATGTGAACATTGCGCACCTCCAATGTGATCCGCACTAGTGGTTAAAAGCGTGGTTGTGGCCACAACACACACACACACTCTCTCTCTTATATATTAAAATAATAATAATAACAAAATAGTGGAGTGAAAAGTGATAGGTTGTGAAAATCATTTCAATATAAAAATAGAGAATGATATGACGCTAATGTGACGGTTAATATAGCGTGAAGTGTGATGAATATTCATTAGTCTTACAAATAGACATCATTATATCGTCCACTTATAAACATAAACTCTTGATTTTAGAGTTTAATATAACATCTCTTGATTTTAAAAAAACAAAACATACATTGGTCAATCTGAAGTTCCCACAAAGTGAAAACAATATAATTCCCATCAAAATGTTAAAAAATACAATACAAAGTTTGATTGACTACTTTATTCAGTAACACAGACTGGCATTTATTCATAATCTCATATTTCAATATCATGATAGAGAACTAATAATATCATCATGTAGAATGAAATTATGATGCATTAATGCTTGTTGATTTTACTTGTGCCAAACTGCATATTGGTGCCCATGGGCTGCGAGTTTCCACTCGGGGCCCGTTGGACACCATGAACCGCTACCAATTTTCATGCACAGTTTCTCTTCAATTATAGCTGCATAAAGATTGGCTTGGGCCTCAATGATTCTAATGGAGGATCTGCTGTTTATGTCTTGTTGCTTGCGAATATGAATCTGCATACAAGTTTCAACTTATCAAATATGTGATAATGGGTTAATTTGGGTTACATTCTATCTCAAATGGTTACATTTGAAACATTTATTCAAAGAGGATGCCGATAAAATGAGTCAACTAGTCAAAGTCCTGTAAACTTGTTAAAAATATTGTATTAATATAGTTTCTTTAGTCATATTTAACACGGCATTTATTTATCAAAAAACAAAACTTTAAAGATTTGGGAAAATGGGATTTGATACGACCCGACTTGTTTTGCCAGATATACATACCAGTTTTGCAATTTGGTCGTGCATGACGCTGCCCCAATCATAAAAATGGTCATAGAAGATTGAGGGTATCCCTGGATGTGTGAGGATATACGCATAGCCCTGAATAGTGTCATTGAGTCAGAAATCAAAACAATAAACCCGTATTATTATAGGATAAGTACTTTTAAACAAGAATCTAGTAAAACATGAATCTTATACCTCCATGACATGATTTGAAAGAAATGGCCAGTGACCCTACATGTTGGGTGTCGAATCCAGCAAATAATTAATAAAAATGTGAACCTACCGTACACACACTAAGAATAGTATGAGCGGAAGTAGGGTTCGTGTCCTCAGGGATACGTGTCAATTATTTTATACCAAAATCGTCTTAGCACAATTACTTTTGATTGATTATGGACTAAGGAAGGTGGGGGTTTTAACTACAAACTAAAACTAAAAGTAAATTGCAAAAAGAAAAAAAAATCCAGTGACCCGACACGGCCGTGTCAAAACTGTAAAGGAAATTCCACGCGGCCGTGTTAAGGTTCTGCCAGAAAAACAAAAATTGACATTTTTTTGTATTTTTTTATTATGAAAAAGAGATTATTGAAGACGTTAGTTAAATTATGAAATAAATCAAATATAAAAACTAATTCCAACACTAAGGTAATTTCTTGATTTGATTTGGCTTACGATCATTAACGATTACGGTGCAATGACAATTTTCAATTAATGGTTTGTATCGATACTAGACATCACGCCGTTCGGATATCCCCTCTATCTAATGTCCAATCAATCGCAGTTCGTTGATTGGAGCCAACCCGCTACTCTAAGCTCACGCCGTTCGGATCTTAGTGTGCGGGTTGCAACGATAGAAGTATCGATTATAATTAAACACACACGCCGTTCGGTATGCCTAACTAGATTGTGTGATTCTATAACGAGAATGAATTCATAGACAAACTCAAACCGTTAATTGTTCCTTATATCAAAAAGCAAAACTTGATTAGGGTTTTAAATTTTGAAGAACTTTATTAGAAAAATTAATAAGTTGATCAGGTTTATTAACAATCTAATATATACCGGATTAGATCCGGATTTAAGATCAAGAATCAAACAAACAAACCATTAAAATAAAAACATCTCATAAACGCTTCACATAAGTTCAAAACGAAATCATAGAAATTAACCTTAATGTTGAAATCAAAGATTGTTCTAGCCGGACATGACGACTAGATCAATCAAAACTAAAATAAAATAGAAAGTACGAATCGAAAACCAATAAAGAAACCTAATCGCTATTGCTCCTCGTTGCTTCTTGAACTTGATTCTTCAAAATAATCTCTTCAAAAATCCTTCCAAGGTGCTCCAAGATGCCCCTTTTCTGCAGCCTTCCTCCTTTTATCTTTTGAGTTCTCCCCCTTCTTCCAACCAACTCTCCCCTTTTTTTGGTTTTAAAGTTTTGATCTTTATCTTTAAAGTTTGAGTCTTTATCTTTTTCAGCCATTTGATTATTCTACAAAAACCAAAAATACACAAGAGTAGATTCCATCCTACCAAAACTACTCTTTTATAATTAAAATAAAAGATGCATGCAATTAATGCAAAATATATGCTGAAATACAACCTAAAATTACTATAATTCATGACAAAAAATATAACTAACAAATCTCCCCAAGCTTAAACATTTCCTTGTCCTCAAGGAAGTCAAGACTAGGAATAACCCTAAAAGTAAAAAGAGAATAGATAGTTATATAATTAGGATGTTGGCAATACCAATCTTAGCCCCGCGTAAGAAGTATGAGCATGAAATCATCTTATTATGCTAATTTTCAGTTATCGTGACAAATTGGATTTTCAAGATTTTTATAAACAAATGTGCCCAATTTGCAAGTTATGATCCTCTAACCCTTAAGTTCCAGATTTATCGTTTCATATCAATTAAGCCGTGTTAAGTTAGTCATTTAAGTGTGCCAACACCTTTCTTCACACGGTGGAAACCTTCCTAACCTCAAGGACTATAGAGAGCAAGTGGTCAATTTTTCACCACACGATATCACAAATGTTTTTTATTTATTTATTTATTTATTTATTTGCCATTATTGCGGCTTATTTATCACGTCACCAACTTCTTTTCTCTCTATTTTTTTATTTCTCTTTATTTTTCTGATTTTTTTTTTTTTTTTTTTTTCATTTGGACTCGGCTCTCAACCTATTTTTGCTAGGTCTCAGTTTCCTTATGTGATCAGATCGGCATTAGGCACACATGGCTAGTAGGTGTTTTATCTTTGTAAACCAAGAACAAAGGGCACTAGCATAACGGAGCACATTTATCTATTTATTACTATCAACCTATTTGTGCACGCAACCTACGATTAGCATAATAAAGGTAATATCATTTTTCATGTTATTCTCAAGATCTTTCCCGAGGCTACGAAGATGTTACCCCCCCTTTTTTTTTTCTTTTTTTTTTTTTGCTTTTTTTTATATGCATACCTAATACTATGATTAACTATATACAATGCAGTCCTAATTGCAGTTCCTAAAACTACCATGACTATGATGCAACCCTAAATGCAATATGTAATATGTAATTGAATGCAAAAAAAATAAAATTACCTCTCCCCAAGCTTGAATTCAGCGTCGTCCTCGAGGCATGTAGTAGAGAGTAGGATGAAATTACTGAGGTGGTGGATGGGGTGGGCGGCCAAGGTGGAACTCGTGTAAAGCAGAAATCGCGCGACCCATTTCTTGTTGGTGATCATACATGAGACGTAGCATGGCCCCTTGGTTATGGAGTTCCCCTCGGACATGATGAATGTCTTGGCGAACTTCGGATAACATGGTGTCAAATGAGGTGAAACGGGCCATGTATTCCTCATGATGATCTGTTGGAGGAGGAGCGGCTGATGTATTTCCCGGGGCACGATTATCTTCTTCGTTTACATCATCGACTTGATCGCCATACCCTTGTTGGTAGTTCTCTTGGAGTAACCATCGTGTTGCTTTCACTGGTTCGGCTAAGGACAGTAAATGATGAGTGTCTTCGGAAATCACGAGGTACCTTTTCTTCTGAGTTCCCTTCAGCCAAATTTGAGTATGAAAATGGATTTTGAACAGCTGCATTTTCTCCATTTGGACCATGTCAAGGTATCGCGGCCCTTTTAATCTTTCCAATGCAATAGGTAAACGCAGATTAGTTATGGAATGACGTCCGAGGATGGTGATGATCGAACCACAATGAATCTGTCCAGCCGTAGATTGCGCCACGTGTATTAACTTGTGACAGAGATAAAGGGCAAAGTTTGGCTTTTGAGGTTGTGGGTTAATCATACACCATAGGAGGTAGAGCTCATGTTGGGTGACGCCTCCGGTGTCTTTTCGGGCGTCAATGATGTTGGAAAGGAGCCTATGTGCAACTCGAAGTGTTGGATGTACAATATGTGATGCTTTTGCGTTAGTGGCAACGTACATCCACTTATCCGTAATGGCCGCCCAAAAGTCTTTAGCATTGAACTCGGGATGAGTGGGTGCGTCAGGTGCGAAGGTATCCCGAGTCGGTGCGCGAATCATACCACATATCTGATCAACGGTGAGGTTGTAAGAATCATTGAACAACCGAAAGTGCAGCATCTCGTCTTTGAGTTCGACCGAGCTTAAGAACTCGGTGGTCATTCGTTTGTAGCCTTCATCATCCCAATCAAATAATCCTTCCCACCCGATGTTGGTGAATAGTTGCTTCACACCATTAAAAACCCCGATTGCTTTCATGGCATCATCATCTGCAAATCTGGTGTTAACCATAACTCGTTTATGTAAAGCATTGAACCTTTTTCGTTGATCTTCATCAATGAATACCAGATTATCATCGTTGGGTGTTGAGGTCACGGATCTTGCGGTTCGTCGTGACGTACCAGCTTCCTGTTGGCTAGAAGATGCTCCCTGTCGTGCACGCAAAGCGTTTCGTACATGTCTGGACACCGAAGCTGATAACGGGACTTGTGTTTTCTTGCGAACCATTCTTATGTGTGAGTTGTTAGCCCTACATAAGTGACCAAACCATCAAGTTAATACTAGAGATTTGTTGAGGTAACCAAAAATTAGCAATGGTCAATGCATTCATACAGATGAACTGAATAGGGTATATAAACTAAGTTCACAACTCAAATCAAACCCAATAGACCATCAAACAATCAGCCTAATACCATAATATACTTCAACCATGTTGTAGGCGAGAAGAAAACATACCTTTAAACCATGTTTTTGAGTATGCAGACGACAATTGATGGGTCTAAAATTCAATTTACCTAATTACAAAGATACACCCAAATCGAATGATAGCACAAAATTCAATCTTTAGGATTCTTACCTGGAGTGGAAACGAAGATGAATATCTTGAACAATAGGAGGAATGGGTTGGGGTATGCGGCGATGGTGGTCGTCGAGGTGGTCGCGATGTGGTCGCGCGGTGGTCGCGAGGTGGTCGCGATGGAGGGAGGTCGCGATGGAGGGAGGTCGCGAGGTGGTCGCGAGGGGTGTGGGAGGTCGCGGGAGGTGGGCGACCGCAAAGGTTGCGACGGATGGAGGAGGGCGACGGTGGTAGTCGTAAGGGGGGGGGGGCTGTGGAAGGTTTGGTTTGGTTGCAGAAAGTTTAGATTTAGGGCTCCAAGTTAAATGTCCCCTTCCCTTATATTTTCTTGTTTAAATCAGACAGCAACTTGACACGGTCGTGTTTAATCTGACACGGCCGTTTTACCATTCTGGAATTTCTAAGTTAAACAAATCCTGACACGTCTGTTTTCAAATTTTGTCAAATATTTTTACGTGTCGTTTTTAACTTATTGTTTGACAACGCCCCCCACCTTTTTTTTGTGTTTTTTTTTATTTTTTTTTATATTTTTTTTAAGGAAAGAAAAATAGAAATAATAAAACGAAATACGGGTTGCCTCCCGCGTAGCGCCTTTCTTTAACGTCTTTGGCTAGACATAATTTTTTTTTTATTGCTCGTAGTTTGGATTCTCCAATCCCATCAAATCACCTTTTTCCTTTTGGAATCCTTCATAAAACAATTTTAACCTATGCCCGTTCACTTTGAACATTTTTCCTGTTTTCTCACTTGTAATTTCAACTGCACCATGAGCAAAAACATTAGTAACCACAAACGGCCCGACCCAGCGGGACCGTAATTTTCCAGGAAATAACTTGAGTTTTGATGAGAATAACAAAACCTTTTGACCTACGCTGAAAGATTTTCGCGAGTTTACCTTATCATGATATGCTTTGGTTTTGTCTTTGTAAATTCGAGAGTTCTCAAAAGCATCATTACGAATTTCTTCCAACTCTTGAAGTTGTAGCTTACGGTAAACCCCGGCTTCATCGATCGTCATGTTGAATTGCTTAATGGCCCAAAAAGCTTTGTGCTCTAGTTCAACTGGAAGATGACAAGCCTTTCCATATACGAGACGAAGAGGTGACATACCTATGGGTGTTTTATAGGCTGTGCGATATGCCCACAATGCGTCATCTAAACGCAAGCTCCAATCTTTACGATTTGGGTTAACCGTCTTCTCAAGTATCGACTTTATCTCCCGATTAGAAATCTCGGCTTGACCATTCGTTTGTGGATGGTAAGCCGTTGACACACGATGTGTAACGCCATATTTCTTGAACAGTGCTTCGATTGTCTTGTTGCAAAAGTGTGATCCTCTATCGCTTATGAATGCCCTTGGCACGCCAAACCTACTAAAGATATTAGCTTTAATAAAACCTGAAACAACTTTAGCATCGTTAGTCCTTGTGGCCTTTGCCTCTACCCATTTAGAGACGTAATCCACGGCTAGTAATATATAAACATTACCAAACGAAGATGGAAAGGGACCCATAAAATCAATGCCCCATACATCAAAGATTTCACATACATGAATGGGTGTGAGGGGCATTTGATCTTTAGCTTTTAAATTACCTGTTTTCTGGCATCGTTCACAAGATTTGCAAAACATATATGAATCAAGAAATATGCTTGGCCAATAGAAACCCGAGTCGAGTACCTTGTGTGCTGTCCGTTTTGGGCCAAAATGCCCACCACAAGCTTGTGAGTGGCAAAATTCTAGAATGGAAGGTACCTCACTCATGTCGACACATCTTCGTATAACTTGATCGGCGCAATACTTCCAAAGGTATGGTTCATCCCAAACATATCTTCTTGCTTCCCTTTTTATCTTATCTTTTTGCGCACGGGAAAGATCGAAGGGAAAAGTATTTGCCACTTTGTAGTTTACAATATCGGCATACCAAGGAGTGGTGATTTGAGTAGCAAATAGATGTTCATCAGGGAATGAGTCATTTAAGGGCATTGGTTCCTCATTATTTATGATCCTGCTTAGGTGATCAGCCACAAGATTCTCCTTTCCACTTTTATCTCTGATTTCCAAGTCGAATTCTTGAAGTAGGAGCACCCATCTGATAAGTCTTGGCTTAGCATCTTTCTTAGTCATGAGGTATCTCAAGGCTGCATGATCAGAATATACAATTACTTTAGTACCCAATAAATATTGTCTAAATTTCTCTAAAGCAAAAACAATAGCTAAAAGCTCCTTTTCAGTGGTTGAGTAATTGCTTTGAGCGTGATCCAAGGTTCTTGAAGCATAATAGATCACGTGTGGTACTCGATCCTTCCTTTGACCCAACACCGCTCCTACCGCATGATTGCTTGCATCACACATGATCTCGAATGGCAAACTCCAATCTGGTGGTTGGATAATCGGTGCACTAACCAATGAAGTCTTTAGGGTATCAAAGGCTTGCTTGCATGCTTCTGAAAACACAAATTCTACATCTTTTTGTAGAAGCTCGCACATTGGTCTTGTTATCTTGGAAAAATCTTTGATAAATCTTCGGTAAAATCCTGCATGACCAAGAAAAGAACGCACTTCGCGCACACTATTAGGATAAGGTAAAGATTTAATAACATCAATTTTTGCTTTATCAACCTCTAAACCTTTTGAAGAGACAACATGACCTAAAATAAGACCTTGATCAACCATGAAATGACATTTCTCATAATTTAAAACAAGATTAGTCTCAATGCATCTTTTTAAAATCTTAGTCAAGTTTTCCAAACATTCTTTAAAAGAATTTCCATACACGGTGAAATCATCCATGAAAACTTCAATTATTTCTTCAACATAATCAGAAAATATACTTACCATGCACCTTTGGAACGTGGCAGGGGCATTGCAAAGCCCAAAGGGCATTCGCCGATATGCAAACGTGCCAAAAGGGCATGTAAAAGTTGTTTTCTCTTGGTCCTCTGGTGCAGCGGGTATTTGATGAAAACCAGAATACCCATCTAAGCAACAATAGTGGGACTTACCTGCTAATCTTTCTAGCATTTGATCTATAAATGGTAGTGGAAAGTGGTCCTTGCGAGTTGAGGCATTTAGCCTTCTATAGTCAATACACACCCGCCACCCGTTTTGGACACGAGTGGGGACCAATTCACCTTGTTCATTTTCAGTCACAGTTATACCTGTTTTCTTAGGCACAACTTGCACGGGACTTACCCACTTGCTATCGGAAATAGGGTAGATCATGCCCGCATTTAGCAACTTTAGAATCTCCTTCTTCACGACCTCCATCATTGGAGGGTTCAATCTTCTTTGTGCTTCTCTTGTTGGCTTGTAATCCTCCTCCATTAGGATTTTATGCATGCAAAGTGATGGGCTCAAACCTTTTATGTCGGCTATGGTCCACCCAATTGCTTCTTTGTATTGCTTGAGTGTGTTGATCAACTCTTTTTCTTCCTCACTTGTCAGCTTATTAGAGATGATCACCGGTAAAGTTTCTTTCTCTCCAAGGTATGCATACTTTAGATGATTAGGGAGAGCTTTAAGCTCTAGCTCGGGTGCCTGCAAAATAGATGGAACAAGCTTTTGGTTAGTAATTGGAAGTTGCATTTTTTCTGGTTCATACCTTGCTTTCTTCTGTTCTTCCATAAATGTCACTACTTCCATCAACTCTTCCCCAAGCTTGAACTTTTCGGTGAGCTCTTTTGCTGTTACTTCATCAATGCTTCTATTTAACACCATTGCTAGAACATCATGGTTAGATAGCTCAAAACAATCATCAGTCAAAGGTTCAATAACATCTAACCAATTCAAAGAAGAAACATCACTTGGATATCGCATAGCATCATATATATTAAAATGGATAACCTCACCATCAAATTCCATTGAAAGAGTGCCACTATAAACATCAATTTTTGTTTTTGCGGTTTTCAAAAATGGTCTTCCTAACAAGATGGAACTTGAATTTGAGACATCATCATCTTCCATGTCCAAAACATAAAAATCTGCTGGAAATACCAATTCATTCACTTGGACTAATACATCCTCTAGTACACCTTTTGGGTATACTATAGAACGATCGGCCAATTGAATGACTACCCCGGTCCTCTTTAACGCTCCTACATTAAGTGTTTTGAAGATAGAGTATGGTAGGACGTTAATAGAAGCTCCAAGGTCGAGCATGGCTCGAGGTATGCTAAGATTCCCCAATTTGCAAGGAACCGTAAAGACACCCGGGTCCTTACACTTTGGTGGTAATCTTTTTTGTAAAACTGCAGAAATATTTTCACCTACCTTGACTGTTTCATTACCTTTAAGCTTTTTCTTAGATGTACAAAGTTCTTTTAAAAACTTAGCATATCTAGGAACTTGTTTTATAGCATCAAGTAATGGTATGTTTACCTCTACCTTACGGAATGTTTCCATAATCTCTTGTTCTTCCCTTTGTTTTTGTGTACCTTTTAGTCTTGAAGGGAATGGAGGTGGAGGAGTGTACTTTGCCTTAATTTCATCGGGTTTTGGTTTATCCTTCTTTTCCACGTCATTCTTCTCAACCACAATCTCTTCTTCCTCCTCTTGTATTACCGGATCATCATAACTCTTTCCACTCCTCAAGGTAATTGAACAAGCATTATGCTTAGGATTTGTTTCGGTTTGTGCGGGTAGCTTACCTTGGGACTCTATCTTGCTTACCGAGTTGGCCAGTTGAGTTATTTGTTGCTCCAAATTCTTTATGCTAGCCTTTGTTTCCTGCTGGAACGTGTGTGTGTTGGTTGCTAAACTCTTACAATATCTTCCAAAGACATCCCTGAACTTCCTGTTTGTTGTTGTTGGCGAGGCTGAAAGTTTTGTTGATTGTTTTGCATCTGAAAGGGAGGTCTTTGATGGAATTGTGGGGCTCTTTGTGGATAACCAACATTGGGTGGTTGTCCCCAATTTTGATTATTTCTTTGTTGTTCAAAGGATCTTGAATTCTGCCCCGGATAACCTCCTATTGCTTGTGCTTCTTCAACGTCTTCTTGAAGTGTGGGACACATATCAGTGGGGTGTCCAAATTGTAAGCAAATTCACATGCTCGAGGTTTTTGCTCAGCTTCCTTGCCTTTTGTAAGCTGCATTACAGCTTTAGTCAACTCAGCAAGTTGGCTTTCAATGTGAGGAGTGCTCACTTCTTTAACCGTCCGTGGTACATCGTCATACCATCCATCTTCTTGTGAGGAATGTTTGGTATCTTCAGCTATGGAAGTTATCAATCTCTGATTTGGGTTGGTGTTTTATCAAGTAAAGCTCCTCCACTAGAGGCATTTATCAAACGCCTCTCTAGTGGTGCTAACCCTTCACAAAAGTATTGAAGTAATTGATGTTCCGAGATGCCATGTTGTGGGCATCGAGCACAAAGCTTCTTGAATCTTTCCCAATAAGTATGCAAAGCTTCTCTTTTTGCTTGTTTGATCCCGATGATCTCCTTGCGTAAAGATGCTTTGACTTCTGGGAAGTACTTGTCTAAAAAAGTTTTGCAAGATCATTCCATGTGTTTACCGACCCCGGTGGTAGGTATATAACCATTCTTTAGCTGAATCTTGCATAGCAAAAGGGAATGCCCTAAGCTTGATTTGTCTTCAGTAACGTTGTGCGGCTTCATTCCGGAACACACCACATGAAATTCCTTGAGAAACTTATGAGGATCTTCATTCTCAAGGCCTCGAAAGAGTGGTAACAAGTGGATGAGACCGATTTCATCAAAGTTCACCATAGCGGGGTAGTTTATGCAGAGGGGTTGTTGGGTAACATCGTGATTTGCCCACTGTCTAAGGGTTTGTTCGGCTGGAGCTTGCCATGGTTGGTTCGGATAAGGGTGATTCTTGATGGATAGGTGATTGTGGTGGAGTGGTGGTTGTTTGTGAGGGTTGTGGTGATTCGGTGTCGGATTCGGATTCACTTGACAAGGGTATATCTTGCCAAATGTTGGTGACCGGAGGTGAAGTAAGTGGTGTTGAGGAACTCGCTGACTTCTTTCGGAGCTTCGCTTGTTTCCTTAACTCTTTGCGGTCTTCTCAATCTCCGAGTCAATCTCGAGTGGTGTACCTGTAACGAAAAGATCTTGGCATAAAATGATTAGAATCGCCGTATCCCCGGCAACGGCGCCATTTGTTGGGTGTCGATCCAGCAAATAATTAATAAAATGTGAACCTACCGTATACACACCTCAGAATATATGAGCGGCAAGTAGGGGGTCGTGTCCTCGGGATACGTGTCAATTATTTTATACCAAATCGGCTTAGCACAATTACTTTTGATTGATTATGGACTAAGGAAGGTGGGGGTTTTAACTACAAACTAAAACTAAAAGTAAATTGCAAAAAAAAAAAAAAAATCCAGTGACCCGACACGGCCGTGTCAAAACTGTAAAGGAAATTCCACGCGGCCGTGTTAAGGTTCTGCCAGAAAAAACAAAATTGACATTTTTTTGTATTTTTTATTATGAAAAAGAGATTATTGAAGACGTTAGTTAAATTATGAAATAAATCAAATATAAAAACTAATTCCAACACTAAGGTAATTTCTTGATTTGATTTGGCTTACGATCATTAACGATTACGGTGCAATGACAATTTTCAATTAATGGTTTGTATCGATACTAGACATCACGCCGTTCGGATATCCCCTCTATCTAATGTCCAATCAATCGCAGTTCGTTGATTGGAGCCAACCCGCTACTCTAAGCTCACGCCGTTCGGATCTTAGTGTGCGGGTTGCAACGATAGAAGTATCGATTATAATTAAACACACACGCCGTTCGGTATGCCTAACTAGATTGTGTGATTCTATAACGAGAATGAATTCATAGACAAACTCAAACCGTTAATTGTTCCTTATATCAAAAAGCAAAACTTGATTAGGGTTTTAAATTTTGAAGAACTTTATTAGAAAAATTAATAAGTTGATCAGGTTTATTAACAATCTAATATATACCGGATTAGATCCGGGTTTAAGATCAAGAATCAAACAAACAAACCATTAAAATAAAAACATCTCATAAACGCTTCACATAAGTTCAAAACGAAATCATAGAAATTAACCTTAATGTTGAAATCAAAGATTGTTCTAGCCGGACATGACGACTAGATCAATCAAAACTAAAATAAAATAAAAAGTACGAATCGAAAACCAATAAAGAAACCTAATCGCTATTGCTCCTCGTTGCTTCTTGAACTTGATTCTTCAAAATAATCTCTTCAAAATCCTTCCAAGGTGCTCCAAGATGCCCCTTTTCTGCAGCCTCCTCCTTTTATCTTTTGAGTTCTCCCCTTCTTCCAACCAACTCTCCCCTTTTTTTAGTTTTAAAGTTTTGATCTTTATCTTTAAAGTTTGAGTCTTTATCTTTTTCAGCCATTTGATTATTCTACAAAAACCAAAAATACACAAGAGTAGATTCCATCCTACCAAAACTACTCTTTTATAATTAAAATAAAAGATGCATGCAATTAATGCAAAATATATGCTGAAATACAACCTAAAATTACTATAATTCATGACAAAAAATATAACTAACACTACAACATTAAAACAAATTGGGTTAACTTATTTAGCAGGTTTCATAATCGTTATCAATATATCCTGATTAAAGATAAGTTTATTGACATACTAGCGCGTGATGGGCATTAAGATGATACCTGAGTGGAACCAGTGTCATGATTGTCGAGAAAAGTTACAGCTCTTGAAGGCCACCATCCCATTACACCTGGTGGCTTTCCTTGTGCGTCGCGCAAACGCCAAAGTTGCCCCTTAACAGCTTCCTGCATTAAAAAAATTTAACATATACAGTTGAGGTGAAAAACCACTTAAGTCAAACTACCCTTTTCCAAAGCAGGAACTGATAATCTGATCTAAAGTAATTTACAGCTTTTGGATTATACCTGAAGAATTCCTTTGTTGTAAAGTCGAATGCTGTAGAAAGCTGCCCTGTGCCATCAATCCAGTTAATAATACGTTGCCTATGACTATCTGCAAGTAAATTTAGTCAAAAATTACACAAACATATAACAAAAGATTCAAAATTAAAAAAGAAATTAAAAAAAGAAAAGAAAATAACCTTGATTGTATGCCAAGTAAGATCCATTATAGTTGCATGAGTCCCAGTATTCTCCAACACAAAATATTGGCTTTGCACCTTCAATGTATTCTTTCACATATTTTGCAGAATAACTATATGTAACATCAGTAAATAGTCGATTAAAGAACAGTAAATAGTCGATTAAAGAACAGTAAATAGTCGATTGATATGAAACAAAAAAGGATCTATATGCAATACCCTCTTGCAAAATCGAAACGGAAATCTTGAAAACCAACAGTATATCTAAGCCATTTTAGCCAACCAATAATATCTTTTCTAACAAAATCTTGTGTGTGATCAATATTTGGAACCCCATTAAAGTTGTCTCCAGTGCTACGGTTACCCTGTATAAAAAAACACAAGAAAGCAGTTATTAACCTTAATAATTTGTTTGATATATATGCACACAAATGATATTTTATTTTTAGTGCATACCCGTCCACCTGTACACGACGTAACAGCCCTTTCATCCCATGACAACGGTATCCCATCATAACGGTTATACCTCCCACCAAGTCCTTGGGTGGTCCCCACACGATGATTGATGACTATGTCAGCCATTGGTCGAATGTTATACTGCTTCATTTTATTTAATAATGTTTTAAGCAAATGTTCAGAACCGTATGAAGAGTTAAGAGAGTAGAGGTTCTGTGGAAGGTAGCCTGTGAAGAGAATGAAACAGATTAGAGGAAAAAAATAATACATTTATATAATTTTATGCTAAATTAATATATTTATGAACCTTCAGGTGAAAACGAATTAGTTGCGGGTGGCAACCAAGCTGATGTAATCCCAGATTTTGCCATATCCGGTACTTTTCTCTCCAAATTTCTCCACCAGTCGTGTTTATGCGACTCCCAATTGAAAGCCTGAAAAGCTACAAATTTGAATCATTTCTTGATTGGTGCACATTAATATTGTTAGAAAGAAAAATGATAAACATTGCAGTTGTTATTGTAGCCGCGAGAACCCTTCGGTAAAAACTCATGGGGCCTGACAAGATTCATACCTAAGGCCCTCTGCTAAAGGGAATCATGCGCATACTGCTACACCACCCCTTAAAGGTTTAAAAGTTGTTATTTGTAAACTTTAAAGAACAATTACGTATAAACCATAGTTACCTGAAGCAAAACTTCTCTTCCATTGCGTATCACTGGCAAATAAAAGACCAAATTTAGATAGGATAATGATAAGAAGTATCCAAATGAAGAAGAAACATATGTTAATTTACAGATAATTGAGCTTACCAATTTGTGATTGCTGCACGCCATCATCATTATCCTATGATCAAAACAAAAGAAACAATAAGATAAACAAGCAAAAAGCATGTTACAAATGCGATAAGATTATTTCCATTCTGTATATTAAGGTTATACGCATCAATTGAACGAAAAATCATCAAACAAAGATTGAAGGTGAAGTATGATACTTACGTTACCAAGGAAACCCATATTCTATGCCTTAAGAGTGTTGTAATAACTTTATGAGGCTTGATTAATATAAACAAACAAGAATTATCCTGCATACAAAGGAAAAATATTGTAATGCAAGCAACCAAGATTATCCAAAACCTTTAATTTTACACAGCCACACAGGTGGGGTGATAAACATATATGCTCCACAATCTCAGGATTTATATGAATCATTTAACACAGTGTAAAGAATTTATATCATTATATGTATTCAAAAGAAGAGGTCAAAGTTTGACTTGTAGGGAATTAAACAGATTACTTTTCAGTGTTATACTTGATGAATAGTTCTTGCGAAAGAATAATAAACCACATAATATTTCATAGTGTAACTGGTCTAAAAAAGTTGAAAGATTGCACATAAACTTTGAATTGTGTAACTACGATGTTTGACTTCTAGTCTTCCAGAATGTCAAATTTTGACCTTTAAAAGTCAAATCACCCTATAAATACATGAAAACTACTTTCAAAATCAAATTAATCCTAGGGTTAAAAACGCATAACTAAATCGAACGAAACCTCAATCACACAACTCGATTTGTTCTTCACAACTGGAACAACCTTCCATCGATTAATTGAAGGATCATAATTCATAAGCTTCTGAAATCATTAAATACAATATTCGACTATCGTTAAAAAGCAAAGATAAAAGATCAAGAAATCACCTGAACACAAGAAATCAAATCGTATATTGAGCCCTAACAAATCCAATTTGGAGCGAAACCCAAAACGACTCTGCATATCAAACCTTACACCATCTTGGTATTTATAGCAATCAAGAACATCAAACGAGTAAAAAACTATTGATTCTTCACAACTGGAATGCAAATTTTCCATCCACGACAAAGGGATATTCGAGATGAAATTGAAAGGGGGAAAGATTCGTGGTACGTTTCGATTAGGGTTTGCGGTGAAATTCACAGAGATGATTCGCAATTTGGAGATTCGATCAGCTTTCGTTTTTGAGAGGGAATGTATCCTGAGGAACATGAACATTGAATATGAACGTCTCGTTTTTTATATTTCTTTTTTCATTCACTATCGCACGGAATAAAATAAATTTTTATAGTTTGATAAATGTTTTTGTTTTCATACATAAGAAACATGTTTTTTTAATGGAAATTTTAGGCGTACCGTAAGAAATTTGACAGAAAACGGACCTAATTGTCACGTTTTGGTCAAAACGCGACGGTTTGAAAATCTAGAGGTTACGGCTAGGTCAAAATGTCACGTATTGCCTCTGACAAAAGTATACTGATAAATAGACATCACGTCCACTTATAAACATAAACTCTTGATTTTAGAGTTTAATATAACATCTCTTGATTTTAAAAAACAAAACATACATTGGTCAATCTGAAGTTCCCACAAAGTGAAAACAATATAATTCCCATCAAAATGTTAAAAAATACAATACAAAGTTTGATTGACTACTTTATTCAGTAACACAGACTGGCATTTATTCATAATCTCATATTTCAATATCATGATAGAGAACTAATAATATCATCATGTAGAATGAAATTATGATGCATTGATGCTTGTTGATTTTACTTGTGCCAAACTGCATATTGGTTCCCATGGGCTGCGAGTTTCCACTCGGGGCCCGTTGGACACCATGAACCGCTACCAATTTTCATGCACAGTTTCTCTCCAATTATAGCTGCATAAAGATTGGCTTGGGCCTCAATGATTCTAATGGAGGATCTGCTGTTTATGTCTTGTTGCTTGCGAATATGAATCTGCATACAAGTTTCAACTTATCAAATATGTGATAATGGGTTAATTTGGGTTACATTCTATCTCAAATGGTTACATTTGAAACATTTATTCAAATAGCATGCCGATAAAATGAGTCAACTAGTCAAAGTCCTGTAAACTTGTTAAAATTATTGTATTAATATAGTTTCTTTAGTCATATTTAACACGGCATTTATTTTATCAAAAAACAAAACTTTAAAGATTTGGGAAAATGGGATTTAATACGACCCGACCTGTTTTGCCAGATATACATACCAGTTTTGCAATTTGGTCGTGCATGACGCTGCCCCAATCATAAAAATGGTCATAGAAGATTGAGGGTATCCCTGGATGTGTGAGGATATACGCATAGCCCTGAATAGTGTCATTGAGTCAGAAATCAAAACAATAAACCCGTATTAATATAGGGTAAGTACTATTAAACAAGAATCTAGTAAAACATGAATCTTATACCTCCATGACATGATTTGAAGGAAATGGCCAGTGACCCTACAACATTAAAACAAATTGGGTTAACTTATTTAGCAGGTTTCATAATGTTATCAATATATCCTGATTAAAGATAAGTTTATTGACATCTTAGCGCGTGATGGGAATTAAGATGATACCTGAGTGGAACCAGTGTCATGATTGTCAAGAAAAGTTACAGCTCTTGAAGGCCACCATCCCATTACACCTGGTGGCTTTCCTTGTGCGTCGCGCAAACGCCAAAGTTGCCCCTTAACAGCTTCCTGCATTAAAAAAATTTAACATTTACAGTTGAGGTAAAAAACCACTTAAGTCAAACTACCCTTTTCCAAAGCAGGAACTGATAATCTGATCTAAAGTAATTTACAGCTTTTGGATTATACCTGAAGAATTCCTTTTGTTGTGAAGTCGAATGCTGTAGAAAGCTGCCCTGTGCCATCAATCCAGTTAATAATACGTTGCCTATGACTATCTGCAAGTAAATTTAGTCAAAAATTACACAAATATATAACAAAAGATTCAAAATTAAAAAAGAAATTAAAAAAAGAAAAGAAAAGAACCTTGATTGTATGCCAAGTAAGATCCATTATAGTTGCATGAGTCCCAGTATTCTCCAACACAAAATATTGGCTTTGCACCTTCAATGTATTCTTTCACATATTTTGCAGAATAACTATATGTAACATCAGTAAATAGTCGATTAAAGAACAGTAAATAGTCGATTAATATGTAAACGAAAGGATCTGTATGCAATACCCTCTTGCAAAATCGAAACGGAAATCTTGAAAACCAACAGTATATCTAAGCCATTTTAGCCAACCAATAATATCTTTTCTAACAAAATCTTGTGTGTGATCAATATTTGGAACCCCATTAAAGTTGTCTCCAGTGCTACGCTTACCCTGTATAAAAAAAACACAAGAAAGCAGTTATTAACCTTAATAATTGTTTGATATATATGCACACAAATGATATTTTATTTTTAGTGCATACACGTCCACCTGTACACGACGTAACAGCCCTTTCATCCCATGACAACGGTATCCCATCATAACGGTTATACCTCCCACCAAGTCCTTGGGTGGTCCCCACACGATGATTGATGACTATGTCAGCCATTGGTCGAATGTTATACTGCTTCATTTTATTTAATAATGTTTTAAGCAAATGTTCAGAACCGTATGAAGAGTTAAGAGAGTAGAGGTTCTGTGGAAGGTAGCCTGTGAAGAGAATGAAACAGATTAGAGGAAAAAAATAATACATTTATATAATTTTATGCTAAATTAATATATTTATGAACCTTCAGGTGAAAACGAATTAGTTGCGGGTGGCAACCAAGCTGATGTAATCCCAGATTTTGCCATATCCGGTACTTTTCTCTCCAAATTTCTCCACCAGTCGTGTTTATGCGACTCCCAATTGAAAGCCTGAAAAGCTACAAAATTTGAATCATTTCTTGATTGTGCACATTAATATTGTTAGAAAGAAAAATGATAAACATTGCAGTTGTTATTGTAGCCGCGAGAACCCTTCGGTAAAAACTCATGGGGCCTGACAAGATTCATACCTAAGGCCCCTGTTAAAGGGAATCATGCGCATACTGCTACACCACCCCTTAAAGGTTTAAAAGTTGTTATTTGTAAACTTTAAAGAACAATTACGTATAAACCATAGTTACCTGAAGCAAAACTTCTCTTCCATTGCGTATCACTGGCAAATAAAAGACCAAATTTAGATAGGATAATTGATAAGAAGTATCCAAATGAAGAAACATATGTTAATTTACAGATAATTGAGCTTACCAATTTGTGATTGCTGCACGCCATCATCATTATCCTATGATCAAAACAAAAGAAACAATAAGATAAACAAGCAAAAAGCATGTTACAAATGCGATAAGATTATTTCCATTCTGTATATAAGGTTATACGCATCAATTGAACGAAAAATCATCAAACAAAGATTGAAGGTGAAGTATGATACTTACGTTACCAAGGAAACCCATATTCTATGCCTTAAGAGTGTTGTAATAACTTTATGAGGCTTGATTAATATAAACAAACAAGAATTATCCTGCATACAAAGGAAAAATATTGTAATGCAAGCAACCAAGATTATCCAAAACCTTTAATTTTACACAGCCACACAGGTGGGGTGATAAACATATATGCTCCACAATCTCAGGATTTATATGAATCATTTAACACAGTGTAAAGAATTTATATCATTATATGTATTCAAAAGAAGAGGTCAAAGTTTGACTTGTAGGGAATTAAACAGATTACTTTTCAGTGTTATACTTGATGAATAGTTCTTGCGAAAGAATAATAAACCACATAATATTTCATAGTGTAACTGGTCTAAAAAAGTTGAAAGATTGCACATAAACTTTGAATTGTGTAACTACGATGTTTGACTTCTAGTCTTCCAGAATGTCAAATTTTGACCTTTAAAAGTCAAATCACCCTATAAATACATGAAAACTACTTTCAAAATCAAATTAATCCTAGGGTTAAAAACGCATAACTAAATCGAACGAAACCTCAATCACACAACTCGATTTGTTCTTCACAACTGGAACAACCTTCCATCGATTAATTGAAGGATCATAATTCATAAGCTTCTGAAATCATTAAATACAATATTCGACTATCGTTAAAAAGCAAAGATAAAAGATCAAGAAATCACCTGAACACAAGAAATCAAATCGTATATTGAGCCCTAACAAATCCAATTTGGAGCGAAACCCAAAACGACTCTGCATATCAAACCTTACACCATCTTGGTATTTATAGCAATCAAGAACATCAAACGAGTAAAAAACTATTGATTCTTCACAACTGGAATGCAAATTTTCCATCCACGACAAAGGGATATTCGAGATGAAATTGAAAGGGGGAAAGATTCGTGGTACGTTTCGATTAGGGTTTGCGGTGAAATTCACAGAGATGATTCGCAATTTGGAGATTCGATCAGCTTTCGTTTTTGAGAGGGAATGTATCCTGAGGAACATGAACATTGAATATGAACGTCTCGTTTTTTATATTTCTTTTTTCATTCACTATCGCACGGAATAAAATAAATTTTTATAGTTTGATAAATGTTTTTGTTTTCATACATAAGAAACATGTTTTTTTAATGGAAATTTTAGGCGTACCGTAAGAAATTTGACAGAAAACGGACCTAATTGTCACGTTTGGTCAAAACGCGACGGGTTTGAAAATCTAGAGGTTACGGCTAGGTCAAAATGTCACGTATTGCCTCTGACAAAAGTATACTGATAAATAGACATCACGTCCACTTATAAACATAAACTCTTGATTTTAGAGTTTAATATAACATCTCTTGATTTTAAAAAACAAAACATACATTGGTCAATCTGAAGTTCCCACAAAGTGAAAACAATATAATTCCCATCAAAATGTTAAAAAATACAATACAAAGTTTGATTGACTACTTTATTCAGTAACACAGACTGGCATTTATTCATAATCTCATATTTCAATATCATGATAGAGAACTAATAATATCATCATGTAGAATGAAATTATGATGCATTGATGCTTGTTGATTTTACTTGTGCCAAACTGCATATTGGTTCCCATGGGCTGCGAGTTTCCACTCGGGGCCCGTTGGACACCATGAACCGCTACCAATTTTCATGCACAGTTTCTCTCCAATTATAGCTGCATAAAGATTGGCTTGGGCCTCAATGATTCTAATGGAGGATCTGCTGTTTATGTCTTGTTGCTTGCGAATATGAATCTGCATACAAGTTTCAACTTATCAAATATGTGATAATGGGTTAATTTGGGTTACATTCTATCTCAAATGGTTACATTTGAAACATTTATTCAAAGAGGATGCCGATAAATGAGTCAACTAGTCAAAGTCCTGTAAACTTGTTAAAATTATTGTATTAATATAGTTTCTTTAGTCATATTTAACACGGCATTTATTTTATCAAAAAACAAAACTTTAAAGATTTGGGAAAATGGGATTTAATACGACCCGACCTGTTTTGCCAGATATACATACCAGTTTTGCAATTTGGTCGTGCATGACGCTGCCCCAATCATAAAAATGGTCATAGAAGATTGAGGGTATCCCTGGATGTGTGAGGATATACGCATAGCCCTGAATAGTGTCATTGAGTCAGAAATCAAAACAATAAACCCGTATTAATATAGGGTAAGTACTATTAAACAAGAATCTAGTAAAACATGAATCTTATACCTCCATGACATGATTTGAAGGAAATGGCCAGTGACCCTACAACATTAAAACAAATTGGGTTAACTTATTTAGCAGGTTTCATAATCGTTATCAATATATCCTGATTAAAGATAAGTTTATTGACATCTTAGCGCGTGATGGGAATTAAGATGATACCTGAGTGGAACCAGTGTCATGATTGTCAAGAAAAGTTACAGCTCTTGAAGGCCACCATCCCATTAACCTGGTGGCTTTCCTTGTGCGTCGCGCAAACGCCAAAGTTGCCCCTTAACAGCTTCCTGCATTAAAAAAATTTAACATTTACAGTTGAGGTAAAAAACCACTTAAGTCAAACTACCCTTTTCCAAAGCAGGAACTGATAATCTGATCTAAAGTAATTTACAGCTTTTGGATTATACCTGAAGAATTCCTTTTGTTGTGAAGTCGAATGCTGTAGAAAGCTGCCCTGTGCCATCAATCCAGTTAATAATACGTTGCCTATGACTATCTGCAAGTAAATTTAGTCAAAAATTACACAAACATATAACAAAAGATTCAAAATTAAAATAGAAATTAGAAAAAGAAAAGAAAAGAACCTTGATTGTATGCCAAGTAAGATCCATTATAGTTGCATGAGTCCCAGTATTCTCCAACACAAAATATTGGCTTTGCACCTTCAATGTATTCTTTCACATATTTTGCAGAATAACTATATGTAACATCAGTAAATAGTCGATTAAAGAACAGTAAATAGTCAATTGATATGAAACAAAAAAGGATCTATATGCAATACCCTCTTGCAAAATCGAAACGGAAATCTTGAAAACCAACAGTATATCTAAGCCATTTTAGCCAACCAATAATATCTTTTCTAACAAAATCTTGTGTGTGATCAATATTTGGAACCCCATTAAAGTTGTCTCCAGTGCTACGGTTACCCTGTATAATAAAACACAAGAAAGCAGTTATTAACCTTAATAATTTGTTTGATATATATGCACACAAACGATATATTATTTTTAGTGCATACCCGTCCACCTGTACACGACGTAACAGCCCTTTCATCCCATGACAACGGTATCCCATCATAACGGTTATACCTCCCACCAAGTCCTTGGGTGGTCCCCACACGATGATTGATGACTATGTCAGCCATTGGTCGAATGTTATACTGCTTCATTTTATTTAATAATGTTTTAAGCAAATGTTCAGAACCGTATGAAGAGTTAAGAGAGTAGAGGTTCTGTGGAAGGTAGCCTGTGAAGAGAATGAAACAGATTAGAGGAAAAAATAATACATTTATATAATTTTATGCTAGATTAATATTTATGAACCTTCAGGTGAAAACGAATTAGTTGCGGGTGGCAACCAAGCTGATGTAATCCCAGATTTTGCCATATCCGGTACTTTTCTCTCCAAATTTCTCCACCAGTCGTGTTTATGCGACTCCCAATTGAAAGCCTGAAAAGCTACAAAATTTGAATCATTTCTTGATTGATGCACATTAATATTGTTAGAAAGAAAAATGATAAACATTGCAGTTGTTATTGTAGCCGTGAGAACCCTTCGGTAAAAACTCATGGGGCCTGACAAGATTCATACCTAAGGCCCTCTGCTAAAGGGAATCATGCGCATACTGCTACACCACCCCTTAAAGGTTTAAAAGTTGTTATTTGTAAACTTTAAAGAACAATTACGTATAAACCATAGTTACCTGAAGCAAAACTTCTCTTCCATTGCGTATCACTGGCAAATAAAAGACCAAATTTAGCTAGGATAATTGATAAGAAATTCCAAATAAAACAGAAGAAACATATGTTAATTACAGATAATTGAGCTTACCAATTTGTGATTGCTGCACACCATCATCATTATCCTATGATCAAAACAAAAGAAACAATAAGATAAACAAGCAAAAAGCATGTTACAAATGCAATAAGATTATTTCCATTCTGTATATTAGGTTATACGCATCAATTGAAACGAAAAATCATCAAACAAAGATTGACGGTGAAGTATGATACTTACGTTACCAAGGAAACCCATATTCTATGCCTTAAGAGTGTTGTAATAACTTTATGAGGCTTGATTAATATAAACAAACAAGAATTATCCTGCATACAAAGGAAAAATATTGTAATGCAAGCAACCAAGATTATCCAAAACCTTTAATTTTACACAGCCACACAGGTGGGGTGATAAACATATATGCTCCGCAATCTCAGGATTTATATGAATCATTAAACACAGTGTAAAGAATTTATATCATTATATGTATTCAAGAGAAGAGGTCAAAGTTTGACTTGTAGAGAATTAAACAGATTACTTTTCAATTGCATACTTGATGAATAGTTCTTGCGAAAGAATAATAAACCACATAATATTTCATAGTGTAACTGGTCTAAAAAAGTTGAAAGATTGCACATGAACTTTGAATTGTGTAACTACGATTTTTGACTTCCAGTCTTCCAGAATGTCAAATTTTGACATTTCGGAACAACACCGTTTGTCAAAGTCATCACCCTATATATACATGAAAATTACTTTCAAAATCAAATTAATCCTAGGGTTAAAAACGTATAACTAAATCGAACGAAACCTCAATCACACAACTCGATTTGTTGTTCACAACTGGAACAACCTTCCATCGATTAATTGAAGGATCATAATTCATAAGCTTCTGAAATCATTAAATACAATATTCGACGATCGTTAAAAAGCAAAGATAAAAGATCAAGAAATCACCTGAACACAAGAAATCAAATCGTATATTGAGCCCTAACAAATCCAATTTGGAGCGAAACCCAAAACGACTCTGCATATCAAACCTTACACCATCTTGGTATTTATAGCAATCAAGAACATCAAACGAGTAAAAAACTATTGATTCTTCACAACTGGAATGCAAATTTTCCATCCACGACAAAGGGATATTCGAGTTGAAATTGAAAGGGGGAAAGATTCGTGGTACGGTTCGATTAGGGTTTGCGGTGAAATTCACAGAGATGATTCGCAATTTGGAGATTCGATCAGCTTTCGTTTTTGAGAGGGAATGTATCCTGAGGAACATGAACATTGAATATGAACGTCTCATTTTTTTCATTTCTTTTTTCATTCACTATCGCACGGAATAAAATAAATTTTATAGTTTGATAAATGTTTTTGTTTTCATACATAAGAAACATGTTTTTATCTGTAGACGGTAACTAAAGAGATAATGTTATATGTAATGAGTTTCAAATAAGATTATTGATCACACATATATTGGCATAACCTAATTCAATACTTAATTTTTAGGCTAACAAGAGGGTGTTAACGATATACTTTAATTTATTTAATTACTTAAAAAAATTGTTATATGATATACTTTAATTTATACACATCTTTCTAAACAATTTACACTAACGAACATATTGAATTCGGTACTTAATTATTTCATGTTGTTTGTACTTATGAATCCCATAAGACAACAGAAGGAAGAGAAGTCTTTAATTTTGTAAGTTCAAACTTATATTTGGTATTAATTGGTAGTCTTCTCACTTTACAATTTCGTAACAAATAAAACATTATCTATATTGATGTCTCTCTACAAAATAGAGTTTTTATTCTAGATTTGATCATATTACTATGATGCTTCACAATTTCTCTTTAGTTCCTTTATAATAGAATACCTTTTTATAAAAGTGAAATTCAGCTTTAGAATCAAACCGCATTTCTCACGATGACAAGCCTTTGCATTCGAATAGATCCTAAAAACCCACTAGTCGGAAAGAAGCTCATGAGGCAAACATTCTAAAGCAACGAATCATGTATTCGTTGATGGCCTTTGGGCCTAGTGACATCTGATGTTTATCCTCACAGTGTAGTGTTGGTTCAAGCCCACAAAGTACTCAATAATTGGATTTTAGGAGTAATTTTAGGAGGTGTGTGTTTCTAACATTAAAAAAACACATGTATGCGCATAGGAACTTATTAGTAATCTTATTAGACAAAAGATCTTTTCTAATTAACATCCAAGTGAGTCCTTAAGATTTCACTAAGAACATCTTGTCTTAAAACATTCACCATCAATAAGAGCTCCAAAATTTGACAGCATAGATGATATAAAACTCATGCACTTTTCTTCACTTCAGCAGCCTTGATGATATCAATAAATTCAGGCTACATAAACAAAATACAGAAAAAATGAAATAAACAATAAAAACTATAAACTAAGAAAAATATTAAAACAATGATATAATTAATTTACCTTAAGAGAAGCTCCACCAACTAAGAAGCCATCAACATCTTGTTGCCCTCCTAATTCCTTGCAGTTGGAACCATTCACAGATCCTGCAAATATATACATAATATCTTAATTTCAATTAATCAAAATAAAAACTTTACAAAAATCATTGACAAACCTCCATAGATAATTCTGGTTGAAGCTGCAACATCAGCTTTGATGTTTGTCTCAAGCCATTTCCTTAATTCAGCATGTACCTGTTAACCATAGTTAATTTTCTTAAAACTTATGTTCACACATGATATAATACTAGAAATCAGAATTTAATACTTCACTTACTTCTTGAGCCTGAGCTGGAGTGGCAACCTTCCCGGTTCCAATAGCCCAAACGGGCTCATATGCAAGGACGACGTTATCCCAGCTTGAGATCTTGTCTGCGACAAAATATATACAAAGTTCATAATTTAAATCAGATGTATTATCAAATGAACTTTGTTAAACAAAATTGGTTTTGAAAGATATATATACCTGCAATTGCTTTAGTTTGTGCAGCAACAACTTTCATAGTTGTTCCAGCTTCACGTTCCTCAAGAGTCTCCCCAACACAAGCAATCACCTTCAAACCTTGAGAAAGTGCATATGCAACTTTATCTCCTACAAACTGAAATGTGGTTTACCAAATTAATGAAAAAGGTATCAGCATCTTCACTAACAAATGGACATGAAACATTCATATATTAAAGAGATTACTTCATTGCTTTCATTCATTAAAGCTCTCCTTTCGGAGTGACCAATGATGACCCATGGGATACCCAAGTTCACAAGCATTTCTGCACTGCACATACAAACGTTTACAGAATCATTAGATAATTTTTAACTTGAATGAAGATCAAAAACAAATTAAAATGAGAGGTTAATGCTTTCTTTTTGCCATTGAAGGTGATTAAACGTAAAGATATATACCTAATTTCGCCGGTAAATGCACCTCCTTTCTTAACCCAACAATTTTGAGCTGCAACTTGAAAGTGGGGCTTTAGTTCACTCTTAACACAGGGAATGAACACAAATGGGGGGCTCACCACAATCTCTGTAAAAACGAAATATTATCAGGATTAACAATACGAATATCTATATATCTTAGCAATAGTTTATAGATTGACAGTGATCATGATGCGAAAAGATTGACTCGATTGTTGACCAATTACAGCCCAGAATGGTTTTACCTACAACATCTGCAGATGGCACTTGACCAGCATTGAGAGTTGACACTATCTTCTTAACATCCTCTGTGTTCCATTCTACAACAAATTGTCAAATAATATTATCAACAAATAGAAATCCGTCTACTAACTCAACTGATGAAATGAAGAAATGAATCCTTGATGGCTTGAATCCACTAATATGTATTCTATAATCAACTGATCACTAAATCTCATATAATCAGTATCTAACTATCTACACGTTTGAATTCAATCAACCAAACAACTTTCCAAAGTGAAAAATCATCATCGTATGCATTTGTTGATGCAATTACGTTTTCTTCCTATTGAACGAATCAAAATTCACAGAATCAGTTAATCATCAAACAAACATTATATCATTTAAATCATCCAGAAACTTTACACTCTAATCTCATTACATCTTCGATGATTATAAACAAACTTCACAAGATCGATACAGACGGAAGACGAAGAGAGAAAATTAACACAGCAATTACTTAATGCGAATGGAATATCAAACATATACACAACAAAAACTGAAAACAGATCAATCGGAGATACAATAATGCATTAGTCGGTCGATTTATTAATATAAGAACGAAGAAACTTGCGATTCACGGAAACAAATCGTGAGCGAATACTTACGCATTTCCAGTTGCCACCTACGAAGAACTTTCGTCCCATCTTCGATCAAAAGCTCTCAAAATTGAAGAAACCGAAGTTATTCTCCGATTGGATTTGCAAAACGACGATAAACCGATTATAGTCTTGCACAGAAGCACACCCTTTAAGCTTTATGGAATTGGTTTACTCCGAAAATTTTTATGGAAACTACTTTTTTAACGGATCACAAAGAATACAAAAAGACTATTGCCATATTTTATAAACTTTATAGTAATATTTTGAATTAATAAGAGTGTCAACTATTTAAATAAGACAATAAATGATCAATATTAAAATTTATTTTAAATAGACAATGGAAATGGATTCTATTTTAATTTTTATTACAGGTATGATGTTAAGTGAGAGTCATTTTAATTTTTAATACGTCTACGTGAACGTAATGAGTATGGTACACAACATATATGAGATTGAGTATGAGTTTTGTCACCTTTTTAATGTATTACGTTTAATGTTTTTGATTTATTTTTAGTTATTTTAATTTAAATTTTTTTTAAGTACTTTAGGATACATCTGTAACACCCCAACCCGATTAGGGCTGACGTGTTACTATCATAGTAATCATAACATAAGACATGATTCCATGATTTGAAACATTAGAAGTACATCATCAAAACATCGTTGAGAGCTCTAGGGTAAAGTATTCGTTACATATTATTTAATCAGCCAAAACTAGATAACTAGCACATGCTACAAAAATGGCTATCCTTCACTGTTCAAAATCCTAGAGCTTAATTTATCTCTCTTCACACCCCGCCCGGAGTAACCTGTGAACCTGTGGAAACAATTATTTACGGAATGAGCCAAATGCCCAGTACGGATAAAGGCACAAGTAATACTAATAATAATTGCAATAACATCGAGAGATAAGTAACATAAAATGATACGATGCAAAGTAAGACAAGTCAATAAAGTAAATCGTATCATATGGATGTACCCATTGAGCCGAATAACTTATATCAGAACAGACATGCACATAGAGCTGCAGACTCTATGTACCGAACGTGAAATGGAGTGTGGGCATACACAACAACCATCCACCATAATCATATGCATATATCCTAGGACCAGTCCATACGCCTCCTCAACGTAATATGGCCAACGTACCTCTAAGTACCGAAGGAGACGCCGTGATCTCTGCTCACCGTCACGGTTGGTGCCACGTCATCGATGCCGCAATGACATGCTTGTGGTCACCCCCACAAGTAGGGACATGCTCGGGTAACAGAATACAACAAACTAAAATAGTGCTACAATAATATATACCAAATGTGTTCTTTAATCCAAACGCTGAACAAATACATAATCATATCATAACATAAGAACATGCGATAATGAGTTCAATTCAATAATTTTCAATCGCATGTAAAATAAATTAAATCCAAGGTAACATGACGAAATAATAATAAATCATGATATTAATAAACGCACGACCAATTGAAACACTTAGGAATGTCAAAGACGTTTAGGAATTTCAACGGACGGTGAAAGTCAAAGGGTTTTCTTAATCAAATCGAATACCATAACAATAAAGGGTGGAGTAAGAATCTGTACCTTAGCTGATTTTTCATAAGGATGTCAAACTCATTACTTAAGAGGGGTCATGATAACCTGCAAGTAATTTATATATAATGAGATATGTTATTCTAAGTTTTGATGTTGTAAAGTCACTTGTGTGTATAAGTATATATATATATATTAGCGACGTAGGTTCTTTAGTTTAAATCTGGTTATTATTCATTGTCTATAATTCAGTCTGTTACTTCCTTTTTTTAAAACATGATTTTCACATAATTCATATTGAAGAATAAAGTTATATAAGTCTATTTTTAATTAAACTATACTATTTCTCCATACATTCACTTACGCCCATAATTCATACAAGTATAAAGCTTGCTGATACAATGAAGCTCTAATTTCTTATTTCACTCAAATGTATCTTCTAAATAATATATATTTTTAGTTCATATAATACCTTTGTTTATAAGAATTTGATATCAAAGTATCTCTGTATGATTTGTATATTTATATTGATTGAATATTAGTGATTCTATTAAATGCAATTTATTTATATATATGTATAAGAATAAAATAATAAACAAATAATAAAAAAATAAATAAATAAATAACATAAAGCATAACGGGTTTAGAACCCAAAACCTGTTTAATAAAAAGATCAAGACTTAAACCACTAAGGCAATGGATCAACTATTGTAGTGATAATGGGATTCACAGTGTAATAACTTTAAAATATAGTATCATCTTCATTTCATGATTCCCTCTTTTCATTTTAACGCTCACCGGCTAAACAAGAAGGTGTTTTAATTTTATTTTATTTTTATTTTGCAATCACTAAGGTTAGTATTGTATAGGTGAAGATAATACACAAAAATAAAGTCTTACGGGTTCGGTTGTCGGTTACCTCTGTCGCAGGTCACGGGAGGTCTAAGAACGTAAGTCGTCGGAAATGTTGTTACTTTCGTCGGAAACTTGCGCAACAGCGATGATAGGTTTCTGATGCTTCCGGTAGTTGGCGAGCAGTGACAAGAGGCCGAGACGAACGGAGACGAGTTCGGTTTTGTCGTCGGTAATCGGAAAAAGGTATTATCGAAGATGGTAGGAAGTGGCCGGAATATCGAGTCAGGAAGGAACAAAAGGGAAGTTGAGGGTGGTCTTGAGCAGAGAGTTCTTATAGAATTTGAAGGTCTGATTGTGGTCAAAAGAAGAGTCCAAAACCTTTTGTGAAGTCTCTTTCTCGTTCTAGCCTATGGTGGTGAATATGAAGGAGATGTCAACTCAAGTATCTATTTTAAGAAACTTGTAATAGCTTTTTCAGAAGTATAAGGAAGAAAGTAGAAACCAGATAGTCAAAGTGGAAATAGTCAAAATGTTTATCCAATTAAAATATTTATGTTTATATAATCTATACACATTAACGTTATGCATATATGTAGTTAATATTATTTTTATTATCTTTATATTTTAATCTCCAAGATTTTGATTTCATTGCATGTATGTATATATATACATATTCACGTCCATTTAAAAAAATATGTATTATAATTGTTATGCATAAATCAACTCACTTATTATCATCTATTTATTATTATTATTATTATTATTATTATTATTATTATTATTATTGTTATTATTATTATTATTATTATTATCTAGATATATATAAATATATTTATTTATGAAGTTACGATTGTTTCAACTATTACCCCCTAAAAGAAATTTCGTCCTCGAAATTTATAATTAACACACAACTGATAGTTGAAATTAAGAAGGTAACTACGTAGGAGCGTTCATAACAGGCGGAAATCAAAATACGAGGTTCACAATTAATCAGTACAAGGAAAATTAGTTTACGAATAAACTAGGATACATAGAGCGAATTGGTTCCTCGATTTCCCATGTTGCTTCAGAGTGGTTCTTCCATAAAACCTTGACGAATGGAATCACTTTTCTTCGCATGGTTCTTTCTTGTCGATCTAATATAGCTTCCGGTTCTTCCTCATAGGATAAGTCTTCTTGGATCGTATGTAACGGATAACTAATGACATGGAGCGGATGATAATTATATCCTCTTAGCAAAGATACATGAAAAACGTTATGAACGTGAGAAAGCTGAGGAGGCAACGCTAGGCGGTAAGAGACTTCTCCAACTCTCTCAAGAATCTCAAATGGACCAATGAAACGAGGACTAAGCTTTCCTTTGATCCCGAATCTGCGCACGCCACGGCAAGGTGAGACTTTCAAAAACACATGATCTCCAACTTTGAATTCTAATGATCGACGATGTTGATCTGCATAACTCTTTGTCTACTTTGTGCTTCCTTTAATTTCTCTCGTGCGACGACAACCTTTTCATTTGTAATTTGGACTAACTCGGGTCCCTCAATGAGCTTTTCCCCAACCTCTTCCCAACATATTGGTGCTCTACACTTTCGACCATACAAGAGTTCAAAAGGAGCCATACCGATACTAGCTTGCCAACTATTGTTGTAGGCAAACTCGACAAGACATAAATACTCATCCCAGTTTCCTGTCCACTCGAGTGCGCATGCACGGAGCATATCTTCAAGAGTCTGAATCGTACGTTCAGACTGCCCGTCTGTCTGTGGATGAAAAGCAGTACTAAACTTCAATCGTGTACCCCAAGCTGCTTGAAACCCTTTCCAAAATCGAGAAGTGAAACGTGGATCTCTATCTGAAACAATTGAGGATGGAGTGCCATGGAGTCGAATAATCTCTTGAAGAAACACCTCTGATAACTTGCTAACTGAAAATCCTTGTTGAATCGATAGAAAATGAGCTGACTTGGATAATCTATCAACAACGATCCATATAGCATCATTCTTCTTAAATGTCTTGGGCAAGCCTGTAAAGTCCATTGATATTTCATCCCATTTCCACACGGGAATATCCAATGGTTGCAAGAGTCCGCTGGCTCGTTGGTGCTCAATCTTCACTTGCTGACACGTGAGGCATCGACTTACATATCTTGCAACATCTTCCTTCATGCCATTCCACCAAAAGTTTTGACGTAAATCACGATACATCTTTGTTGATCCTGGGTGAATAGAAAAAGGCGAGCTATGTGCCTCGGCTAGTAATGACTCACGAAGGGTGGAAGCATCAGGTACACATAATCTTTTCCCACACCAAATCACTCCTTGTTCATCCACACGAAAATCTGACTGCTTCCCCAACTGAATATTCTCTGTTATTGCCCACAACTCTCCATCATGTTGTTGTGCCTCTTTAATCCGTGAGATGAGGTCAGGCTCGATTTTCATTCTAGCTAGGTAGCCATCAGATTTACCAACTTGAATACCAATGTCCATCTTATCAAGTTCCGAAATAACATGCGGATGAATTTGAAGGCAAGACACAACTCCAAAATTCTTTCTACTCAAAGCATCAGCCACCACATTCGCTTTCCCGGGTGGTACTGAATATTAGCATCGTAATCTTTCAAAAGTTCCAACCATCTTCTTTGCCTCATATTTAGCTCCTTTTGTGTAAATATATACTTGAGGCTTTTATGATCGGTAAAGATATCACAAGTCTCGCCATACAGATAATGTCGCCAAATCTTTAATGCAAAGTACTGCTGCCAACTCCAAATCATGTGTCGGATAATTAACTTCATAAGGTTTCAGTTGACGGGAGGCATAAGCGATGACTTTTCCGTGTTGCATCAGCACACAACCTAGCCCTTTCTTCGAGGCATCACTATAAATCTGAAATCCGCCTGAACCAGATGGAAGAGTGAGTATTGGGGCAGATACAAGTCTTTTCTTTAGCTCTTCAAAACTCTTTTCCCGCTCTTCATTCCAAGAATATTTCACCCCTTTTCTCAATAGTTGTGTGAGGGGTAAGGCAATAACAGAAAAACCTTCCACAAATCTTCGATAATAGCCTGCCAAACCTAAGAAACTCGGACCTCTGTGGCTGAGGTAGGTCTAGACCACTTAGTAATGGCCTCAATTTTAGCCGGATCCATTTTAATTCCTTCTGCTGATACAATGTGACCCAAGAATGCTACTTGATTGAGCCAAAATTCACATTTTGAAAATTTGGCATACAACTTCTTTGCCTTAATGTCTCAAGCACTTTACGTAGGTGTTCCTCATGTCCTTCCTTGCTTCTAGAATACACTAAAATATCATCGATAAAAACAATCACAAATTTATCCAAGAATTCATGAAATACTCGGTTCATCAAGTCCATGAATACAGCTGGTGCATTAGTCAAGCCAAAAGGCATGACCAAGAACTCATAATGACCGTAACGAGTGCGAAAGGCGGACTTAGGCACATCTGTCTCTCTTATCTTCAACTGATGATAACCAGACCTCAGATCTATTTTTGAGAAGAATTTGGCACCCTGAAGTTGGTCAAAAAGATCATCGATGCGGGGTAGAGGATAACGGTTTCGAATGGTAATCTTGTTTAACTCTCGGTAGTCAATACACAACCGCATACTACCATCCTTCTTCTTTACAAATAAGACTGGTGCGCCCCACGGTGAGACGCTTGGCCTAATAAATCCAAGCTCTAATAACTCTTGTAACTGTTCTTTCAATTCTTTTAGTTCTAACGGTGCCATGCGATACGGTGCCTTAGAGATGGGCTCGGCGCCAGGAATTAAGTCGATGGAGAACTCTACTTCGCGGTCTGGCGGTAGTCCCGGTAATTCATCTGGAAATACATCAGGATACTCACGAACAATAGGATGGTCATCGATGCTATCTTTAATAATCGAGGTATCCAAGATAGACGCTAAGAATCCAACACAACCATGCGATATCAACTTTTGAGCCTTGAGTGCTGAAATAATCTTAAGAGATTTATGAGGTTGAATTCCCTGATAGACAAATTCAGGATGATGAAGATCACCGAAGATAACTCGTCGAGAATGGCAATCAATAGTAACATGATGTCGCGTCAACCAATCCATCCCGAGAATAATATCAAAATCACCCATTTGCATGGGCAAAAGATCCGCATTACGCACGATCGAGTCAACACGAATAGGACAATCTTTATATATGTGAGTGATAATAAGCGAGTTTCCCATAGGAGTTGAAATCGATAAAGTATGATCTAACGGTGAGGGATCAATCATAAGACATCTAGTAAACAAATGAGAAACAATCGAGTGTGTTGCTCCTGTATCAAATAGCACATAAATATCACGTTCACCAATTTGAAGGGTTCCAGATACAGTACCTGGTGTACTAGCAGCCTCAGTAGCAGTAAGTGCGAAAACTCTTCCTCCGATGTTAGCTTGTGCATTGGACCCACCAGTGTTCCTCTTGTTCTCTTGTTTCGGACAATCCCTGATCATATGCCCTGCTTGACCACATCGGAAACAATTTCCCATAGCTCGATGACAAATGCCTCGATGACGTTTCCCACAAGTGTTACATGGCGGAATCAAAGTCTGGTTTGGGTTTCCATGTTGATTTAGTGGTTGTGCCCTAATAGCACCTTCAAACGGTTGAATCTGGTTATGGGTTTTAGGCTGCCATGGTCGGGTCTGATTTCCGTTGTTACGACTTGGTTGAACTCTACGATCCTTTGAATGATTAGAAGCATTTGATGATTGGCCTGTGGGCTGAATTCGGTGTCCATCTCTATCCCTTTTCTTGTTGTCTCCTGTTCGAGATAAGAATTCTTTTCTGTCAAATTCAAATGTCTTGATTGCATCAGCCACCTCCGTAAGATCCTTAAACTTCATATACATGATCGACTTTCGGATTCGATCACACACTGCCCATTTACACTTCTCCGCTTGAACTGCTGCAGACCCGGCTGCTTCCCCCACAATATTAGCCAACCTTGCAAATCGAGTAATGAACTCTGACCCTGGTTCATCATTCCCCTGTCGGATGACGGCATATTCTCTGATGTAGGCCTCTCTGTCAGCTGTAGAGAAAAACTTATCATAAAAGATAGTACGAAAATCAGGCCACGAAAGAGTAGCTGCATAGGTTTTCCCTCCTCTGATTTGCATAAGTCCTTCCCACCAAGTTTGTGCATCATCCTCCAATTTGTACGTGGCTAATCTGACCTTGTACTTATCCACAACACCCAACACTTCAAAGATCTTCTCAACATGGGCTATCCAGTTCCTCGCGTCGAGTGGAGTAGTTGCATGACTGAATGACCTTGGATTTTGCTTTTGGAACCTCTGGATCCACACATGAATGCCCTCGGTAGAGTTATCTGTGTTGTTTGTCTTCAATTGGGTTCTCCTGATTAGAGTTATCACGACCTTCAGAACGAGTTTTGGTGAAGAACTGCTTCCACAGTTTGCGCAACAAGGTTAGGCAACAAACCGGCAAAAACATGGTTGATAGCGGAGACCATGTTCGGGTCAACGGGGGTCTCGTTTGAAGCGGTGTCGGCATGCAATCGGTTTGCCCTACGGATTCCTACGGGGTTGGCGACGTGGAGGCATCTAAAAGAAATGGACACAAGATTAGCATATAGGAATTAATAGATTATAAAAAAAAATTAGATGGAATCCTAACCCAAATGTCTACCCAATCCTCACATGTCTTATTTATTAATGTTTGAGTTTTCTACAGGAAAGAGCCTTTGCTCTGATACCATAACTGTAACACCCCAACCCGATTAGGGCTGACGTGTTACTATCATAGTAATCATAACATAAGACATAATTCCATGATTTGAAACATTAGAAGTACATCATCAAAACATCGTTGAGAGCTCTAGGGTAAAGTATTCGTTACATATTATTTAATCAGCCAAACTAGATAACTAGCACATGCTACAAAAATGGCTATCCTTCACTGTTCAAAATCCTAGAGCTTAATTTATCTCTCTTCACACCCCGCCCGGAGTAACCTGTGAACCTGTGGAAACAATTATTTACGGAATGAGCCAAATGCCCAGTACGGATAAAGGCACAAGTAATACTAATAATAATTGCAATAACATCGAGAGATAAGTAACATAAAATGATACGATGCAAAGTAAGACAAGTCAATAAAGTAAATCGTATCATATGGATGTACCCATTGAGCCGAATAACTTATATCAGAACAGACATGCACATAGAGCTGCAGACTCTATGTACCGAACGTGAAATGGAGTGTGGGCATACACAACAACCATCCACCATAATCATATGCATATATCCTAGGACCAGTCCATACGCCTCCTCAACGTAATATGGCCAACGTACCTCTCAAGTACCGAAGGAGACGCCGTGATCTCTGCTCACCGTCACGGTTGGTGCCACGTCATCGATGCCGCAATGACATGCTTGTGGTCACCCCACAAGTAGGGACATGCTCGGGTAACAGAATACAACAAACTAAAATAGTGCTACAATAATATATACCAAATGTGTTCTTTAATCCAAACGCTGAAAATACATAATCATATCATAACATAAGAACATGCGATAATGAGTTCAATTCAATAATTTTCAATCGCATGTAAAATAATATTAAATCCGGTAACATGACGAAATAATAATAAATCATGATATTAATAAACGCGACGACCAATTGAAAAACTTAGGAATGTCAAAGACGTTTAGGAATTTCAACGGACGGTGAAAGTCAAAGGGTTTTCTTAATCAAATCGAATACCATAACAATAAAGGGTGGAGTAAGAATCCGTACCTTAGCTGATTTTTCATAAGGATGTCAAACTCATTACTTAAGAGGGGTCATGATAACCTGCAAGTAATTTATATATAATGAGATATGTTATTCTAAGTTTTGATGTTGTAAAGTCACTTGTGTGTATAAGTATATATATATATTAGCGACGTAGGTTCTTTAGTTTAAATCTGGTTATTATTCATTGTCTATAATTCAGTCTGTTACTTCCTTTTTTTAAACATGATTTTCACATAATTCATATTGAAGAATAAAGTTATATAAGTCTATTCTTTAATTAAACTATACTATTCTCCATACATTCACTTACGCCCATAATTCATACAAATATAAAGCTTGCTGATACAATGAAGCTCTAATTTTTATTTCACTCAAATGTATCTTCTAAATAATATATATTTTTAGTTCATATAATACCTTGTTTATAAGAATTTGATATCAAAGTATCTCTGTATGATTTGTATATTTATATTGATTGAATATTAGTGATTCTATTAATGCAATTTATTTATATATATGTATAAGAATAAATAATAAAAACAAATAAAAAAAAATAAATAAATAAATAACATAAAGCATAACGGGTTTAGAACCCAAAACCTGTTTAATAAAAAGATCAAGACTTAAACCACTAAGGCAATGGATCAACTATTGTAGTGATAATGGGATTCACAGTGTAATAACTTTAAAATATAGTATCATCTTCATTTCATGATTCCCTCTTTTCATTTTAACGCTCACCGGCTAAACAAGAAGGTGTTTTAATTTTATTTATTTTTATTTTGCAATCACTAAGGTTAGTATTGTATAGGTGAAGATAATACACAAAAATAAAGTCTTACGGGTTCGGTTGTCGGTTACCTCTGTCGCAGGTCACGGGAGGTCTAAGAACGTAAGTCGTCGGAAATGTTGTTACTTTCGTCGGAAACTTGCGCAACAGCGATGATAGGTTTCTGATGCTTCCGGTAGTTGGCGAGCAGTGACAAGAGGCCGAGACGAACGGAGACGAGTTCGGTTTTGTCGTCGGTAATCGGAAAAAGGTATTATCGAAGATGGTAGGAAGTGGCCGGAATATCGAGTCAGGAAGGAACAAAAGGGAAGTTGAGGGTGGTCTTGAGCAGAGAGTTCTTATAGAATTTGAAGGTCTGATTGTGGTCAAAAGAAGAGTCCAAAACCTTTTGTGAAGTCTCTTTCTCGTTCTAGCCTATGGTGGTGAATATGAAGGAGATGTCAACTCAAGTATCTATTTTTAAGAAACTTGCAATAGCTTTTCAGAAGTAAGGAAGAAAGTAGAAACCAGATAGTAAAAGTGGAAATAGTCAAAATGTTTATCCAATTAAAATATTTATGTTTTATAATCTATACACATTAACGTTATGCATATATGTAGTTAATATTATTTTTATTATCTTTATATTTTAATCTCCAAGATTTTGATTTCATTGCATGTATGTATATATATACATATTCACGTCCATTTAAAAAAATATGTATTATAATTGTTATGCATAAATCAACTCACTTATTTATCATCTATTTATTATTATTATTATTATTATTATATTATTTATTATTATTATTATTATTATTATTATTATTATTATTATTATTATTATTATTGTTATTATTATTATTATTATTATATTATTATTATTATCTAGATATATATAAATATATTTATTTATGAAGTTACGATTGTTTCAACATCAATGTAAAAATGAGAAATACATCTCTCTTAAAAGATATTTTATAATAGCTCAGCATACAAATAAAATGTCGGGTTGTAAAATAGTTTATGGTAATCTTTTTAGCATTGTAGTGATCTCATTATGTATTTTTCAAATGTCAAAGTCAACACTCTCTAAACATACTCTACCCTTAAATGTATGTTACATGTTCACAACATTACTCAGACGTTTACCATACAACACATTGTGGTATTGAATATTGAACCAAAGGTCTTTGTTGAATGTCATTATATAAATTCTAGAGACGACCTAATCACATAGATACTAGATAGGTCGCCAGTTGCTGTAGTCATATTCCTTTTTTCAGATCGGTGCGGTCAAATTGTACTCCGTTAAACAGCAATCCGATCGCTATTCACTTGTGTTTCCACGGTGATCTCAATACCTGAAGCAAGATTGATGTGAGCCCAAATGTGGATGAGCAAGATTTAGTCTTTTTGGAGGCCCAAGATCGCTTATCAAAAGGGGCTTCACTGAAACGGTCATAACTTGGGCTAAAAGTCTCCGTTTTGGGCTTGCGACCAGTTAAAACGACCGTTGGACCGAGGAGCCCGGGTCATCGTTTTGGCCCAAAAACTGCTATTTTATGAGTTATTTATATTTTTGTCTTATTTTTACCTTTTGTTGGACTTTACCTTTGGCCCAGTTTTTGGCCCGTTTATGTTTTGTGACCCATTCGACTTTGGTTTCCTTTCTTTATATGCTTGTAAGAGATGGGTGAATTATAATTGAAGTTTATGAAAAAATATGTTTTTCTCTCCATCACTGTGTGCGTTAGTGTAAACCCTGATTATCGGTATTCTTTGTGAATCAAAGATAGTTAGAAGAATTGTTCCTGGTATTCTCGTTGAATCAACAGGTTCAATTATCTATCTTTCTGTTTCCGACTGCATCAAAGATCCTCTGATAAACGCCTCAATTCGCAGATCCGAATCAGGCCACATATATCGACCATATATAATTTACGAATCATAGTTTCGATCGATTACATCTTGTAGCAATTAGAATCTGCTTACATTTCTAGTTTTGAGCAAAATATTTGGTATAATTGGCATAAAAATTAGGGGAAATGAATGGAATGTGAGATTTACAGCACTCTTTTTCTGTTTAGAAGCTGCAGATGGAAGTGCAAAAATCGACCGGGGTATGATGAATCGTTACTGTAATGAACATACATCATACATGATGATCGGTGATCCTTCGATTAGTCAGAATCATGTGTGGGTTCTCTTGAAATGCGTTAAGTTGGATTCAGCAGAAGTGCCTCTGCCCCCTTATCTTTGGTAAGAACTAAGAACTATCGTAGATACTTGTTAACATTGGTTATGATATTATTACTTGTAAAATTGGAGTTAATTTGGGGCATATTGAGTTCTACTACAGTCTACAGTACTACACAATAACAAATAGGTCATCTTGTTCTTGTAGGTCATGTTAACTAGTTTTTTCTCAACTTAATGACCATTTCTAGATCTAGACATGCTATATTTATGGATGTAAATCCATCCTTATGTGTGTTTATAGGTAAACAGAATCTTTTATGTAAGATAATGTTATGATTATAAAATATGTGTTAGTGCATGTTTGGGATTGCTTATTATTAACCTACTTTTGACTTATTAACTTTTAAAAGTTAAAAAAAAAAAAGTGTTTGTTAAACTTAAAAGGATTTTTCAAACTGACTTTTCATATATGATAAAAAAGAGGTTTTAAAAAGTAAGAAGGAGATTACATATTGACTTTTGAAAACCTTTTTAGTCTAATTTTCTATTATACCCATTTACTACATCCTATTAACTCCCCTCATATTTAAAAGTGTGTTTATTTTGGTCATTTTACAACGTTTTAGTTTATAAGTTAATCCAAATATTTTTTTAAAAACTCCTTTTGAAAAATCATAAGTTAATAAGTTTTTTTTGTCAAAAGTTACTTTCAACCAAAATAAGCAATCCCAAACATGGGCTAATATACATGTTTTAGTTTGGGGGTAAAGGGTGAAAAGAGTACTGACATGCTTTTGTAAATGGTTTCTAAGGAGGTCGGAATGGGAGCTCCAAGCTTTATGCTCCACTATACGAAGCATCAATTAGGGGGGATTTGGAACGGTTTGTTGTTACTGGAAACTTAGAAACAACGCTTCACATTGCTGCAATGCTATGGGAGATTCTGTATATGAATTTGTGAGATTAGTGGAAAAGGTTGACTTGGAACTGCATTACAAGGTGCAAAATGAGGCTCCTCTAGTACGACCTGGAACTTCGTAATAAGATGTAAAATGTGGCTAATCTAGTGGATGAGGACGACTTGGAACTTCAAAACAAGAATACCAAGCATTTTATATAGCAACTATAGTTAGAAATACGAAAATGACTAAGATTACAGCAAATGCAAGTAAGCTTATTCATCTATCGTAATCGTATCTCATGTTATGAATGCCATGATATAAACCATGAATCTTAATGATATATTACTTAGAAAATAACTTATGTTGTTTGTAGACCTCAAACTTTGTTCTCTTGAAATGCGTTATATAACATTATATTTTCATTTTGTGTAAGCATAACTTGGGTGTACTTCATTTGATTCTTTCTTTGTATTTACATTTGTTAACAAGTGGTTATAGAAATTGTTTGCTTGGTTTTGTGTAAATGTTAACATAAAAACTTATTGTAGATAGACCAAATGACCAATATCTTTCATGATGCTATAGGTATACACTATACACATTTGGGGAAACTTCTTTATGGGTACCAAGATCATGAATCAAACTATTAAGTTTATGTTTAGCACCAGTGATCAATTTGGAAAAGTGTATTGATGAATCATTGTCAAAATTGACTCGATTTCTCCATGAACCTATGCCCGCCCGACACGATTGTTATAACCTATTACCTACCTCACGTAGCTCATTTATGCACGTTTTATATGTAACTTGCATGTGTTTAAAAACTTAGTTCTTGAACAAGGCAATAGCTTCAAGAGCTTGATCATCACGAACATTTGGGGTGCAAATTTGTGAAATGACCCAAACCTATCATAAAATTTGTGGGTTAAGGTTTTAGTATATAAACGGGTTTGCAATAGTTTCGGGTCTAACTCTCGAACAACTTTAGCTAAACAAGTCATGTTTGGATCATGGGCTGACCCAAAAATATGTTTATTTGTTTTTTTATCTTTTCTAAAGATATGTATTTTATCACCTAAATTAAACCAATAGATTTTACTATGCCAAAATTTTGAAGTTAAGGTATAAATTGACATATGAATTTAATCTTATAATTCAAATGTAATTATTTTGTAATTTTATAGAATTAATATTCAAAAAAATTTAAAATAGTTAAATTCGATTTTGCTTCATGAGGTTTAAGATAATCATTTTTCTCTAAAAGTTAAAAAACATCACCTTCAACTTAAAATTTAATCAATTAATTTAATTTTTAATTTTAAAATTTTCATCATTTGTTTAAAACTATGGTTGACGATTTTGCCTAAAAATAGTGGCAAGGAGAGCAAACCCATTAAAGACTTAAACCTATAATGAATTATTATTATTATTTTTATTTTTTATACCAAAACCAAATATGATTAAAACATGTTAATTTCTAATATTTTACGTGTATCGATGTAAAAAAACACATGTATGTGTAAAAACTAATTAGAGAATCTACAACAAACATATAAACATACAAGCTCGTTCTCTCAGCCAATGTCCTTTTTTATATATCTATACTAATAAACCTTTACATCTATGGGACACATGGCATTAGTCATGTACAAAAAAACCGGTTCGGAACCGGTTCACCTAAAATAACCGAACCGGTTTTCAAAGAAAAAACCGGTTTGGACCAAACCGGTCCCGAACCCGACCCGAACCGCCGGTTTCTATACCGGTTTGCTATCCCCGCACTCAAAACCGGTTTATAAACCGGTTTGAAAGTTAAAAACCGGTTAAACCGGTAAGAAAAACCGGTTTGAGTAAAAAAACCGGTTTCAAACCGGTCCGAACCGGTTTGATAGGTTCGAGTTTTTGGTGAGCCAAACCGGTTTGTAACCGAACCAGTTTAAAGATAAACCGGTTTGACCCCACCACGAAAAAACCGGTTCGGTTTTAAAACCGAACCGGTTTGGGCCTTAAAACCGGTTTGTACACCTCTACATGGCATCCCCACATTGCTTCTCCAATTTTTTTTCCCGCCCATTTTAAGAAATCTACCACCTGCTAATTAAAATTAATAATTAATGAAATAATTTTCCCCAATTTCAATTCTAAACCTTAAATTGGTTCAACCAACTCCCGATTTCAACTCAAACCCTATAGATCTGTGCAACGTTAATGCCGAAGATATAGATCTGTAAAACCCTCTTCCAACAACACCCATCTTATTTCTGAGATTTACTGTAATTTCGTTCAAAAAGGTATGCTTATTGTGATTTTCAATTGACTTCATATGAGTCTTTCAAGGAATTGATCTTATTGTGCTTTTCAATTTATGTTTACTGTTGGTTTTTCTACAGTACATTAATTTCTTTATCTAAATCACCAAAACCCTAGATTCATTTGGTATTTGAAGTGATCTTGACTGGAAATTATATGAAGGTAAGTATCTGCTTTGAAGTTTAGCTAAACCACGCGGATCCTTTGACCCGTTGTTTATGCCCCGATTTCAAATGGCAAGAAACCCTAATTTCATGCTCATTTTGCCAACAATCTCTCTGTGTCAATCATTCTAATCAGATCTCTGTTAATCATAATGAAGGACCTCATTCGTGATCAGAATCCATGGCTGGAATCTTTGTCCACAAGAACGGTGCGATTTTGTTTCGTGGGTTTGTCATATGCTTTCGTTGATTCTGTGGTTGAAGTCTGTATTGTTGATTACCTTGATGAGATTTAAATGAATGGTAAATCCCAATACTAAGCAACTGAATAAGAGCGAACAATGACAACTTGAAGGACGATTGGACAATGGTGATCATCAATCCAATGGTAGAAGGTGTTCTAATGAGGATCGACTATCAGGAATCGGTAATTTTTCTTTTGTGTTTCATAGTTTTTAATCTTTCGAACAATTACCCAAAGTCAACTAGACTTCTATAATTTATTGTTTCTTGAACATTGTATGGGTTTTTAAGTAATTAGGGTTCACAATGGTTTGAACATTGATTTGATTCCTTGCTTCTTCAGTTTTCTTGATTATTTGAGTATGATTTAATGGTTGTAATGTCAATTAGATTCAAATGGTTAATGTCATATGTTAACCATCAACTCATGTTAAACATTATGTTTTAAATTAACTAGATAAATCAAATTAAATTGAGAGAGAAAATAATGCACTATGATTGATAGTAGCATCTATCAGGTGGTTATGAGGCAACTAACTGTTGCTCTCTTCATCACTCACTCACTACTCAGTATACGTACAACCATACAGGTAATTTACAGTTGGTACAAATAGTTTTTCTCTTACATGACAATTTGACAACATTCTTATAACATTTTTGTTTAGTCCATTTAGAAGTTTTACTGCTATAGAAACCAATGTATGCATCTATGATTTTAAACAAAAAAGAGAACATTCTGTGGCAATAAAGGCTTAATGACCGTATCAAGTTACTCAGAGAAGAATAAAACATCAGCATGTATGAAAATGTGATGTTAATTAGAAATCTAATGCTAAGGCTATATTAAGAATCTAAATATATATACACGATTCTATAAATATTAGGGGATTAAACTTTAAGTGGTCTAATTGATTCGTTGGCACTAAAAGAGTAGAAAGAAACTCATCTTTGGACTTTGATTTGATTCAAAGTTACAAATCAGAAGTCTTATTATATATATGTATATGCTGTAAGGTTCTTTAGTTAAGTTATTAAATCTCAAATGTATGGTAAATTATATTCTGATTCTAAACTCTGTTACTATACACAAGTATGGATCATTTCTGTAAAAAATGTTTTACGAGAAAATCATTTATGAAGAAGTTCTTATGCAGGTAATAACTTTTTTTTCCTTTTATGGATATTGTATGAAAAGAGACATTGTACTGGGTTATTAGAAATTATGGAATTATGACCTAACCGAATAAATTAAACCGCATAAGGTATAAAAATTGGCAATCGGGACATATTTAAGTTTTCAACAGGTTGCTCTGTATCATAGGCTGCTCAAGGAACTTCGTATACTGCACGCAAACTTTGTTATGCTAATAAACAGATTCTAAGTATGCTGCCAACTACCTTTGTTGTACTTTTGCGGTTCTAGCTGCCTGATGGCTCTGTATGCTGCACTGCAACTGTCTTTTGTGGCTCAACAATATCTAAAACACTGCTTAGTAGCTATAACGGTCGAATATTAGTTTGGAATGCTGCACCATTGTTCCAATTTGATGTATAACAGGTTTTGTGCAGTATAATTATTGATTTTTTTATGTTAACAATATTAGGGGTGATAATTATTATTCTACAAACTGAGATAACTAAATTGTATTCAATAACAGTTTGACAGGTATTTTGAAGGTTGATATGTTGAATTTCTACTCATTGTTTTATTAGATGTTAAAACTTTTTATTTGGGTCTCATCTTTTGATGTATTTAGATTTATGGGGTCAATTATGTCTCAGATTGATAAGATTTCTATTGCAGACTACATTGTATTGACTGATTACTTCTCTACATCGACAGGAGTGACTTATTCAAGATGGTTGTTGCAGATGGTATAAATCTATTGATTTCATAAATGTTGATGACATACACATTCATTTTAACTAGCACTGACTGGATTACCTACTTGCATGAAATTTTAGAATCTTAGGTTTAAACGTATATGTATAAGGCTTTAATTGTTTTTTAAAGTTTCATTTTTATTTTATATTTATTGTTTTTCATTTTTTTTACCTTTTTAATATAATAAAAAACTAGAAGCTGTTATAGAGTGCATAAGCAATTGTGCATGTTGCTTCATATTCTCAGAAGTCAAAGCTGCGTAAATGTTGTTCTCAGTGGTTTCAGATTTCAAAAAGAAAGTCAAACTAACAACGGTTAAACCTTAATTACATATACTAAGAGAGCTTACTTAGTTGCATAAACTCACCCCATAAGTAGTTTATTATTATTTACCTTTTTCTGCTTCTTGCTTCAGAGATGGTGGGGAATGGGGATTCGATAGAGAAGGCAATTGCATATGTGAGATTAGAAGCGTTGTTAAAAATATTGTTGGCAATCAAAACATTTGAATGGCAATAACACTGATGATAATTAATTTTAATAGTCATATAATTTATCTATTTCATGACGGTCGAATGATCCTGTTTCGTCTCTTATTGATTTTTAGTATCCATACATTCTTCAGAATTTCAAAAATTCTAAATATTTCCAGGATAAAGCAATACTTGCTCCTACAAATAAAGTCGTGGAAGAGATTAATGACCAATTGCTTTCAATGTTCCAGGGGAAGGAAAAGAATACCTTAGTTCTGATAGTATATCTAAGTCAGAGTATGTTAATGATAAGTTTGATCCAAGTTTATACTCTCCTGATGTCTTGAATGGATTTAAACTTTCAGGGTTGTCAAACCATAAATTAATACTAAAGATTGGTGTTCCAGTGATGTTATTAAGTAATATTGATCAGAAGAATGGTTTATGCAATGGAACTCGGCTACAAGTTTTGTCGCTTGTCAATCGTGTTATTGAAGTGCAAATAATATCAGGTAGTAATATTGGCACTTGAACAGTTATCCCTAGATTCTATCTAATATCATTAGACAAAAGGATTCCATTTAAGTTTTAAAGAAGACAGTTCCATCTAGCTGTATGTTTTGCCATGACCATAAACAAAAGTCAAGGTCAATCGCTTTGTCGGGTGGGTTTGTACCTAAAGCAACCGGTTTTTACACATGGTCAATATATATGGCGTTATCTAGAGTTAAAAGCAGAGATGAATCAAAGCTCTTGATACTTGATAAAGACAGTAAAATTACCAACAAAATCACAAATATGGTATAAAGAAGTATTTTCAGATTGTGAATTTTAATTGTATTTTTATTATTTATCTGTGTACGTGATTAACATTCTTCATTTATCTCACTTTTGTACGACTTTATATTTTCTTTCAATGTTGATTTTGATATTGCTAATATATATTTTGTGTTATTCTACCCGTGGTATTTACACGGGTCTATAACCTAGTATGACATATTAGAAATACTTTGATGGTTATTTTATCTTTTATATCTCTCATCCCTCTCTTACAGAATTTTTCATTGTTCTTCATAAACAAATTCCATCCTTAAAGAACTAACCCTCTTGGCTCTTTCCTCTACATGCAACCTCTAAGCTCCCATGCATATTTGCCCGTAATCGTCTATAGACTCTCCATTATTCTAGAGGTAAAAAATATGCATTAGAACATATATATAATAAAATAATAAGATAGGAGTATGTCATCTATTAAGAACTTAGTTTTCTTATTTAAATTAATAAAACTTGTTTGAATTACTAAAAGGACTTAAGTTTTAGTATTGATTTATTGTTAATGGAGTCTTTTATAAATATTAAAATTAAGTGATATATATTTAATATATATAAAACTTGGGTTCACTATTATTGATTTTTTCCCGAGCTTATCTTGAAATAAGAGGTGAGTTAGGTGATTTAGAAGAAAACAGGTCACAAGCAATAAACAAAGTTCATAATTATTTAATTAAATCCTTCAAGGTAGATGATTATAAAAAAAGAAAAACAAAAAAACTATTTATAGGTAAAAATGTAATTTTATTAATTACAATTAAAAGTTAGTACTTCTATGATTTTATATGTACTCATAATTAGTCACTAGTACATATTAGAGGTGTACAAACTGGGTTTTTCTTCAAACCGGTTTGGGGTTCAAACCGAAACCGGTTTGGACAACTCCGGTCAAAACCGGTTTGGCCCTAAACCAGTTTGGGTTGGAAACCGGTTTGGAGCCCCAAAATACCAACCCTACCACAACCAGTTTGGGTCGGTTTGGAAACCGGTTCGGGGCCAAACGGTTTGGGTTTTTATTTATTATTTTATTTTTTAATTCATATAATAATTATTTTTTCATATTCAAAGAAAATTTGAAATTTTTTGTTAAAATATATATACAATTTTTTGTATATTATATTAATTTATACATTTTTTTGTTAAAATATATAATCATATTATTATTTATATTAATATTATTTATATTTTTTGTTTAAAAACTGGTTTGGGGACCGGTGTGGGACTGGTTTGAGAACCGGTTTGGAACCGGACCGGTTTAGAGACCGGTTTCGTGTGTGGAATGCTCAAACCGAAGGGAACCGGTCGGTTAGGGTCGGGTTGAAAGCGGTTTGGGCCTCAAACCGGTTTCGGTTTTTTCGGCCGAACCGGTTTTCGAACCGGTTTTTTTGCCCACCTCTAGTTCATATTATGCCGAACGCGACCTCCGCCTACGATAGTTCGACAACTTCACAAATACAAGGCAATGATCCTGTCTTCGACACCCACATTGAAGAGTTGCCTAATAAAACCCTGATAATTAAGATAGTTTCTAGTTTAAGCCCTCACAAAATTATTGGTGCGTAGAAAATACATAACAAATTAATCTATAAATAGTAATCCGTAACATAATCATCAACATTTCTACATTTGTTTAGAAAATGGCATGTTATGTTCACCTGGTATAATCATGGACAACAGTTTTATATTCATTATACATTTAAGTAATATTAAATATATTTTATGGTATTTTTACGGTAATGTATCCGAAAACCATGTGTGGCTTAAACGTAAAATAAATAAAACGTACATATTTCTTGAGGCATATACATGAAGATAAAGTTGTTTCTTCTATAAAACATAGTAGCATGTGCAACACATATAAATTTCTATACCTTAATAACAAAATATTAAACTTTTTTACTAAAATCAAATAGGTGGTACAAACTTACTGAAAAACGAAAATTTTTATTTACTAAAAATATTTCATTAAAATATACTTTGATATAAATCATTATATTATGACTTATGCTAACAGAATAGTTACCAACTACACTCTAATGTATCAATTAGTTGTAAAAAGTATCTATGAGGAACGTATACAACAAAGTATTAATTGTTGCACCATTTTAAAGATTAAAAGAATAACACATATTAATAAACATATTTTTAGCCTTTCCTAAAAACCAACTTTTCTTTCTATTTAAAATATTATTTTAGTATACACCCTTATATTATGAACTTGTCACATTATATATATCCGTTTAAAATTAAATTTATATATAAACACTAACCTAACAAAATAGATACTAGCTAATACGATAACACTTCACAGTTCACATTATATAAAGACTTCCATGTTATAGCTTTCATGAACCATCACCACCTTCGTGCACCCAACAATCCTTCTTAAATCTGATCCCAAATTTTCAAATTCGCATACGAATTCGATGGCGAATCGATCATTCCCAGGGTATTCACCAAACGATCCATTCATTGAAATTGAGGAGAAACACTTCTCCGGCGAAACCAATGGCCAATTTCCCTCAAGTTCACCAACTCTAACAAATTCCGGTAATCTCTGGGGATATGCAGTAAAAGGTTCTAGTGTTGCTTCTGTTAAAGAAGCTGAGCTGGCCGAGTATAACCTCGGCCAGCTCACCCCGAAGGAGACCAGAGTCTCCTTTAATGATGTGGTTAGACCGCGGTCAGCTGGACAACGGTCTAATGCTAGCGCTCGAAGCAGTGGCATTTCCCGTAGTGGAGAACAGGTGGTGGTCTGTTCTTCTAATGGTGCGTTTAGAGGAAGTTCTACTTTGATGAGAATGAAAACAAAATCGAGGTTGATGGATGAGCCGGAGATTGATCAGAGATCGTCCCAGAAAACGCCGAGATCAGGTGTTTTTCAAGCAAAAGGTTTTGCTGATATCGAAGAAGATGAGTTCTCTTTGATTGATGATATGCCAGATGATTACAAGAAGTTAAGGTATTGGTAGATATTTTAGGATAATTGAATTAACTAATTGATCAAATTTGATTTTAATATTTATCAAACAGCATGTGCGGAGTGCATGCTTGTTTGAGTTTTTTGTGATATTCAGTTTTAAAATCTCATACGTTCTTAAAGGCAAAACCCCTAAGCAACAGGGGTTCCAGATGGGCATTGTCCTTTTTTTTTTTTAAGTTTAGACAAAATTGGTATTAAAAGTTGATTTTACTGAAATTTCATATGGAAAATCCGGAGGTGAAAGTGACTTTTGTTAACAAATATTTGAAGTTCCAACGAAAACTGCCAAACGATAGTTTTTCACAACCTCATCCCCTAGTAACGACTAATTCTTCTTTTGGTCATCTATGATGTTTTCTGGTTTACGAATTCATACACACAAACATACTTTAACCTCGAGTATAAACTGAGCTTTATTGGATTGTATTCAGACTAAACCACCGAATAACTTTAATCAGAAAATACAATTACGACTCTCAGTTTCTTTCAGACGTTTGATCATTCAAGTACAAATTTCTAACAGGTATAACAAATGGACGTTACTTCAATTAACCAGCTTGATACTAATCATCATCGCTTTAATTTGCACACTCACAATCCCAAATTTTAGAGACAAGAGCTTTTATGATCTCCAATGGTGGAAATGGGAGGTTATGATCTCTGTCGTAATCTGCGGGAGATTAGTATCCGGATGGGGGATCCAACTCATCGTGTTCTTCATCGAACGAAGCTTCTTATTACGCAAACGAGTTCTTTATTTTGTTTACGGGTTAAAAAAACCAGTTCAAAACTGTATCTGGTTGGGCTTGATCTTAATCGCGTGGCAGTGCATATTCGATAAAAAGGTCGAACGCGTGACATACGGGAAGAAGGTTTTGCCATACGTAACAAGAATATGGATATGTCTTTTGGTGGGTACTATAATTTGGTTGATAAAAACTTTACTGATCAAAGTTCTCGCTTCTAATTTCCACGTGAGCAAGTTCTTTGATCGCATTCAAGATTCGTTATTCAACCAATACGTGATCGAAACACTCTCGGGCCCTCCTGTGAACAAGATTCAGCAAGAGCACGAGGAGGATGAATGGATGAGGGACGAGGTCGAGAAGCTTCAGAACACGAGCAATGGGAAGATGGGTAAGAGTGAAGGTGGAAGTCCTAAGAAGCGCGATAATGTGATCGCGATTGATCATTTGCATAGGATGAATCAGAAGAATATATCTGCTTGGAATATGAATAGGATGATGAATGCTATAAGCACGAGTATGTTGACTACTTTAGATGAACGATTGGAAGATTTAACAGGTGATGGTGAAGAAGATGAAGCTTGCAACCAGATAACAAGCGAAAATCAGGCGAAAATTGCAGCCAAGAAGATATTTTGCAACGTTGCGAAACCGGGTTCTAAGTAAGTATTGATAACTTTATTGTGGATGTTAAATAGGTCGTGTTTGGGAGTCGAGGGGTCAAACTAGAAATTTTGACACGAACGTAAAAAAGTGTCAAATATATGAACTCAAACACGGCATGTTTATTTGCGTGTTAGGCTTGAACACATATTCTTTCACTTGATTTGTTTATATTTTAAATACTAATATATTCAAATATAATAAATTTATAAAAAAAAGTACAGATGTATATACAAAGTTACATTTAAACTATGAAACCTGGTACTACTATCTAGTTTATCTTCTGAACTATTCATGTAAAGTAAATAATTAATAAGTTATACATAAAACACATTTCTTAAAAAATAAAAAATAAATGGTTAAACGGGTCAAATGCAAGTAATCCAGTTAGTAACATCTTTGCGACCTAACCCAAACAAACCCGAATATATTTTGACTAATAGTACATTAGTACTACACAATGCGCATTTGCGACCAAATAAAATTTTCGAAAATTTAGTGACTTCTTTGTTATCGAAATCACAATAGTTGCAAAATTAGCGATCGTCACTGAAGCATTGACACTTTTGGTTGATATTATAGAAGTGGAAACACAAACCCTTAAATTTCAAGTTAGATTCATGTCGTGTTTTCATATATGTTCACACTCTTAGCTTTCATAGCACTCCCATAACAAATTCCATTATGCATTTGTAAGTTCATTCATGTATTTGATTCGACAGACACATATATATCGAGGATTTGATGCGGTTTTTGCGCAATGACGAAGCTTTGAAGACAATTAGACTCTTTGATGGAGCAAGTGTGACCAAAGGAATAAGCAAACGAGCTCTCAAAAACTGGGTGGTATGTTTTCTTCTTATAAATCATTAACTCTTTACAATCTTTATATCAAAACTTTGTGTTCTAGGTTAACGCGTTTCGCGAGCGTAGAGCTCTTGCACTATCACTCAACGACACAAAAACAGCCGTCGACAATCTCCATCAAATGTTAACCGTGTTTGTGGGAATCATAACCATCGTGATTTGGCTTCTTATCCTTAAAGTTGCAACAACACATTTCTTCATATTCCTATGCTCACAACTAGCGTTGGTCGCGTTTGTGTTTGGAAACACGAGCAAGACAACATTCGAGGCCATTATTTTCTTGTTTATAATGCATCCGTTTGATGTTGGTGATCGATGTGAGATCAATGGTGTTCAGGTTAGATTTCAAAAGATATTATACAATGTGCCATATATGTTTTTGGTTTTTCGATTGTGTTTATTGATGGTTTTAGTTTTACTGACGCAGATGATTGTTGAAGAGATGAATATATTAACCACGGTCTTCCTAAGATATGATAATCAGAAAATCGCGTATCCGAACAGCGTGTTGTCTAGTATGCCCATTGCTAATTACCATCGTAGTCCTGATATGGGTGACGCCATTGATTTTTGCATCCACGTATCAACTCCTACCGAAAAGGTTGCAAAAATGAAGGAAAGGATAACAAGGTGAGAAAAATATTTCAAAAAATAAGTAAAATTGAAGAAACTCGTCAAAGTTAAAATCATGATTCGAAATGAGGGAATTTTATCCAAGTATAACGTGGCAGTTTGCCATAACGTCTGGCCATTTACATCGTTTTTTACTATATTCTATGGGTCCCGTAACTTCTTAAGGATCAAAAGTTATATACATTATAAATTAAACTAGTTTTTAACCCCGCGTGTTACGGCGGATTTTCCTCCCTAGCTAAGATCTAAAGCAAAACGTAAGAAATAAAACTTATAAAGAAAACCAACTATCGTTAAAGAAAAAAAAATAAAATTTCTACCTCTAGACTCGAACTCAGGTGGCGAGCCAGCCAAAATGCATATGTTAATATTTAGAATAAGTTATACATAAAGTGTAGGAAGAAAAAAAAGAGTTAACACAAAAAGGTGTAAAAAAATAACAAACAAAAGTAATGAAATAACACTTTAGGAAAAAGTGGATACCCAGGATTCGAACCTGTGTTGGTGGTAAGAGTAAGTGAGTTCCTAACCGCCAATCCAAGGTAAAATTTTGCTTCAAAGCTGAAAGGGATATTATATATCAACTAAAAGTTGTGTGGACCATTTCATGGCCACCGACCTTTATAAATAAGATATAGTAATAATGTTCTAATATCTATTTAAATATGAATATGTTAAATCTTAAATAACTTCTTAATATTGTATCACTTTGTTGAGCATCTAGTGTTTGGACATATATACTAAAGCTGATCAAAAGTTTTCTAACTTTAGATAAGTTTTGATTATATTTCATCATAAGTTTTGAACAAACAGACAGATATATATGCAAAGATTATATTTTCTTATTATTTTATTAAAATTGATTAAATATGACATAAGTTTGGACCGGTATGGTTGCAGTTATGTTGAGAACAAGAGTGAGCATTGGCAACCCACGCCAATGATTATACTGAGAGACGTCGAGGACTTGAATCGGCTCAAAATATCAATATGGCTTTCACATCGAATGAATTTTCAAGATATGGGCGAACGATGGAAAAGAAGAGCTCTTCTAGTCGAGGAGCTGATCAAGATTTTCAAAGATCTTGATATTGAGTATCGTATGCTCCCGATGGACATCAATGTGCGCAATTTACCCTCCGCGGCTTCTAATCGATATCCTTCCAATTGGACAACTTGTGCACACTGATATAACCCGTGGTGAAGAAAACGCGAACTCTGAATTGAAAATCATACTTTAATACACTTATTAATGTTGTAATGTTGTGAATAAACAACTGATTGTTGTTGGTGATTGATACTTTTTTTATGATTGTTCCTTGTAACCTATGTTAAGTTGGAGGATTAATTCCTTGTGTAACTATAGTATTTGTTGTACCACCGTACCGTATAAATAAATAACCGTTATACTTGTAAATTTTATTACACAAAGCTAGAACATAGACAAATAACATAACACTTTAAGAGAAATATTGATAAATTTCTGAGAGAAATAAGCGATAGATAAATAAGACCCTTTTGATTAGGAAAATCTACGTATGGTAGTTTAGACTAGAATTTTAAAGAATCTATAACATCCGACCCTCATACCACTAATATTGTCCACTTTGCTCACGAGAAGTTTACGGATTTGTTTTTGGTTGCCCGGGTGAAAACTTCACAGAGAGGTCACCCATCCCTGGATTGCTGCCACCTGAGCACGCTTAACTGTGGAGTTCTCCTTTTATCCACAGCCAATACGCCCAAAACGCGTTGGTAATATTAGAGGCCAGACATTACTTATGAACCCAACATCTCTTATGTACACGGCCGATGTGAAATTTACGTAGAGTGTCACAGAAATTGAAAGGCTAAAACTTAAATTAGATAACTATAAACACATGAATTAGACACAGAATTTTTTTTTATAAAAGAAATGAAATCAATCATATCAATTGGCTAAATTAAATTACGCTTTTTAAATGTTTAATCATGGCTTTAAAAACCTCATGTACAACGTTTAATTGTCTTAAACAGCCTAAAGTAAGATATATCTTAATTTTTAACCAGGCAGAAGGATCACCTGTTGATTCGGAAACTAGAGATTCATTGAACGTTGATTTGTTAATTCCGAACACCTGAAAAAATCATTCGATTTGTCCCTAACGAATCGCGCAAATTGCAACAAAACTCGTACCATAAACTATGAATCTGCACGAGTTAGATATCAGTACAATGAGTCAAGAACCATTATACATCTCCTACCTAATAAATCATGTGGTACGAAAAAATTACAACGTGAGTACCTTTATCGATTGATTAGCCGGCCTAGGAACTTTACCAAAACCCAAACCGATCATGTGCAAGAATACTGCTTATTGTCACAAAACATCACATTTTAGGCACCCATACGCGCGAGCACAAACACATGTATACGTGCACGCGTTGAGGCCATATCTACTATATGCATCCAAAGAGTATAAATAAGTCCACTGTGTATAACGTTGTTACATGTATCACATGTGCAACATGTTGAACAAGAACACGATTGCTATGATGGTGGAAAGGTTGCAAAAGAGACTTTTTGTGAGAAATATTGAAGGGGTACCCGAAGACGTGAAAGAAGGGCACTTTGCGGTTATTGCAGTTGATGAATGTGAAGAACGAAGGTTTGTTGTTCCTGTGTCGTATCTTAAGCGCGCTTCGTTTGTGAAGCTGTTGGAACGAGCGGCGGAAGAGTATGGGTTTGGTCATGAAGGTGCGGTGGTTATACCGTGTAGGCCGAGTGAGCTCGAAAGAGTGTTGGCTCAACAAGAGGCGCAAGAGAAGATGTTATCGTGTAAACCGTTATTTAGTTTTACAAAGTATTATTAGAGCGAATGATTGGGGTTTAACACTCGTTAATAGTGTATATTTGATGTTAGAAAGAAACAAATTGTGTTTTAGTTCGATTTAGAGGTATTAAACATAGTTTAATATGACATATGATCACTAACTTTGTTAACAACTTGCAATTCTAAAGTGTAGATACCCTGTTCAATCAAACATGACACGAGCGATATACGTGACATGCCACGTGAAACTAGTACCATAGCCTTCTGTGCATTATTTTAACATGGTAAACTGATACAAACTAAAAGTTGCAAATATGGATGGATCCAGTGACGGAGTCATTAACTTTTTTTGGGTGTTGGAAAATTTTGAGGGTCGTTAATTATAGCTGAGTATTTTTTTTTCAATTTTGATTCGAGTTGAGTCAAGTCAGGTCGTACAATAAAAAGATGGAACCAAAATGAAGATAAAAAAACACGTAAAGTACTTCAACCGTTATTATAAATTATAATAATACATAATAGAATCAAATAACTAGTTGATTAGGATGATAAGAGAAAATTAGTTTTCTTTAGACACCATTCGAAAAAAGATTATCTAAGTCAATATGTTTAGGAGTCTTACAATGAATATAAAGTTAATTTGATTAAGTTAAATGAGCTTAATAAATTAATATTTAATGCGTATAAAAGTTAACCGTTTTTATTAAAATTATTTAAAATAGTTTATTAAAATTTAGCTTAGATTATCTAAATTAATTGTAAGTTTTACATCTATTAATTTGTTTATAACATGTATATATTAATGAAAAAGTAGATCTAAAATTAAATTCTCTTGGGTCAATGTTAAAAGTTCATTTGAGTCGGTCTTAGAAAAGCAAATTGATTGAAAAAGCTGGGTCATACATGCTTATTTATAAAAAGGGAAAGGGTTAGGATTGATTGGGATTAGATCGTTATATGCAAATATAAAGGGAAAAAATCCCAAAATATCATTTTCTCTTAAACCAATTCCAATGATATGTTTTTAGGAGTTTTTAAAGTAGAGAGTTTGAAGTGAAAGAGAGAAATGATAAGATGGATGGGAGAATGAAGGAAAAAGTTTATGAACTAAAAAAAGAAACATGCATGCGAGAGAAAATGGAAGAAAAAGCGTAGAGAAGAAAGTGTGTAATTTTTTAGGTTTGTGAATTGGCAAAAGAAAAAAAGTGATGGCCAGTTGGCATATCACCTTTATTTTTATATCTTCTATATGCTCTTATATTAACTTTAAAATGATTGTCTCATCTAGACAGGACGTCATAGAGCGAGCCACTCAAAATCGTGCATGTGTTCCTAAACAAAATGTCATTTTTTCCCAATATCATAATGTGGGCGCCCGCCTCCACAACGTAGGCGCCCCATTTTCTTTTAAAATCTCACAACAAACTAAATTTTATAACTTAAAGAAATACACGTGTATGATTATGAGTGGTTCAACACCCACATCCATCGTAAGAGGCGTCGATGCCTTTTCTGCAAGGGGCATTTTGAGAAGAATTTCTTGAAAATGATATTTAAAGAGAAAAAATAAGAATTAGAAACATTTTAAGAATTTACCCTTAAAAAGATCATAGATGCAAATGACCACCCACCCTAAGGGTAGGTCCGGCCATCCGCCCATGGTTGGATCAAATAGCGGATAAACAGTTTTTTCTTTACCTTTTTAAAAGAAAATTTTTGAAAAGTTAATGTGATAATTGTGATTATAGAAACTATATTCTTAGAATGATTTAAAAAGTTACATGTATTAAAAATAAATAGGTAATTTTAGGCTCATGTTTTCAAATGTATTCAAGAATGTAAAAGAGATACAGTTTGAAGATCGATGAAAATATAAACGTTTGGTTAAATATATAAAAACATTCACAATCCATTCTCTGTTTTTATACATATAATTACATTAAAAATCATTATTTTCTTTTTCTTCTTTTCAACTTTATCATTACTTTTTTTCTATTCTTCACTCACAACCACTTAAAGATATTAAAAACATTATAGGGTTTTGAATAGTGTTTCTAAAAATACAGATTGAACAGTAAATTTCTCATATCCTATACTAATAACCATTTATAATCATATCATATAATATAAGAAATACACTCACATAAATTTAGAGAACCGATCGTAAATGCTCCAACTTACACATAGTTTGGGGGCGTCTTTGTAATTCCTCCAACCATTTGAGAAATACAATTTGCCGCAGAGAAGTCGTAAATACCCGAGAATCCACCGGAAAATAATCGACGGTGCGGTCGGAAGTTAGGGTTTATTAATCAAGGTAACTTTCGGTGAAACAGGATCAACTACACGAGATCAGAGGTATTTACGTTAATCGGGACCCATGTGATTCAAATTTCAAAGATGATTGCTTGCATTCCTATAGTAAAATTGATATGGGATGTATATGAAATTGTTCCCCTTTTGGTATCAGTCCTGATTGTGTAACTTGAAATGATGGAGTCTTTAATCGGTTTTGTAATCGTTGCGTTTCTTGTACATAAGGTGTTTGATGTATTGCTTCACTGAGTTTCTTAGACTATGACATCATTTTGGAGTGCAAACAACCTAGTTTCTCGATGTTTAACATGTTTCTTTTTGGATTTGGTTCATGTCGTTCATTGATTATATGAAGTCTTTTTTCCCATATGATGAATTTTGGAGTTGGGTTTATAAATTGTTCGCTCTATGAAGATGTGATTCTAATGTAGGTAGATGCTGTTTGTCTGTTTGTTTGGTACAAAATGCTGCTTGTGTTATTGCTGTCATATATTCCTGATTGGAGATGGAAATATAGCAACTTTTGTTTCAATGCCTTTGAAATTAAGGCCTTCAAATTGACTGTTACATTACAAACAAATAAACGAATCCAGTAATATCTCGTTCATAAAGTAGGGTCTGGGGAAGTGAGATGAGGATAAGCTTTATCTCTATCCCAGGAGACCGAGGGGCTACTTTTTGAAAGAACTATATCGAAACGAAGGTTGCCTTGGGGCTACATTTTAAATTCATTTCTTGTATTTCTTCTATAGGAAGTGAATGGCGGAACCAACATCAGGTGATGTTAAAGAGGATGACAATGTGGCTCTAGAGTACAACAGTAACAATGTGAAGAAAGCGAAGCTCAATTCAACACTAGCTGCACTCCTTGATGATCCTGTGCTTGCAGATGTACCAAAGAAGCCAACTTTATCTGATGTTGACACCCTAATCAGCTTGGAACTTGGGAGTGCTATGCGTGTTTCTGTACTTAAATTAGACGGGACATCTTTTGGTATATGATTATGCTTGCTTAGCTTCTTGTTTTCAGTTAAGCGTATCATTTATGATTGTTGGTTGCTTGCATTGGACACAGATGTTGCTGTGATGAATTCTGCAACACTCAAGGATTTGAAACTTGCTGTCGAGAAAAAAGTCAATGAAATGGAGCAGTCAAAGATGGGTCACCGCCACATTTCATGGTATTTCCCTTTTTTCTGTTACCTAGTTGTTTTTCATATCTAGTCGAGTTATACTCTTGATTAACCTTAGACACTTGAAATGGCGAAATGAGCAGGTCGGGTATTAGGTTAAAATGGGTCACCTTTATGCGCGTGCCATAACAAGTTGGATTTGACCGACCACTCAACGGTTTGTGATTCATTTTTTATATTTGTATATAATTAATGTGTCATTCTATGGTTATAGAACTATATCATCAAATAGTTATACCATATTTAAAAAATAAAACTAGTTAAGACATTGCGAACATTTGGTTTCACTTTTAGCAAATTTTAATAATTATTCAGTTTGAACGGTTATCAATCAAATCCAATCCAAATTGACCCATTTTCATATATAAAATTTGAAATTCCCACTTTAATATAAACTAATTATGATTTTCTGGTTTGGTCATGACTAGGCACCATGAACTACTTGCTATTTCTCATGTTTTTTGGGAGTACTACATTAGTTCAATTGCATATGCTTCTCATTTATTAATTGGTTATAAAAAATATACTATTTTCTATGATATTTTTGTAGGAAATTTCTGAAGAAAAAAAGTCATTTTGTGTTTTTGAGCATTCATTTTTCGGTTGTGTTTACAGGAAGCATGTGTGGCGAAATTTCTGTCTCTCATACCACAATGAAAAGCTTCTGAATGATGCTGCAGTCCTACAAGATCATGGTGTGCGTAATCACTCTCAGGTACATGTTTTTTAATTTTTTTGCATAGTCGAGTCTCTTATTCGGACTATTTTACACCAGTAGAAAAACTTGTTTATTCTTTCTGGTGTTTTTTTCTTCATGAACTGTGATTCTTGTTGTGTAGGTACATTTTATTCCATATGTAATGTCAAGAGCTTCAAAGCGACATTCACGAAGGAGAAAACATCGGTTTTTTCATGGTCTCAATAGAAGGGAATGAATTGTGAATCTTATTAATGTTATTGTGTATTAAATGTTCTGTTTCACAGATGAAAATAGGCAAACAGACCAACAATTGTCGTAATAGAGTGGCAATTTCGAACCTTTTACATACAAATACATAAAAAGCATATTGTTAAAAGGGTAATCACCAACTCTGCCTCACTAAGGGGCTGTTTGGTAGTCTCTAAATTGTTAAAAGGTAACCCTAATACTGAATGGTCAAGAGGTTAAATCTTAGGGTTACCTATTAACCATTAAAATGTTATAAACCATTAAGAGACTGCTAAAACAGACCCTAAGGTGGTAGTGATTACTAAATACCAATGAGTGTCCACAAAGAATATGTTTATCTGGATGTTTATCCACAAAATTCTTGTTCTTCACATATTGAACATCTTTGAAGCTGGTCATTTACCAAGTTAGAGCACCAGTCTTGAATCTTGATCATCTTGCTTAAGACGAGTCGAGCTAGCGATTGCCACTGGTGTGCATTTTGAGGTTAAAATAACCAAGTTTTAGGCTTTCCAAGAGCAATTACAAATAGTCTATGCGGTTTGACTAATCCACATTTGAGTTTAAGTTTAAAATTTTGCATGTGAGTTATGTGGTTTTTATTCAGTAATAAGTTTGGTTCTAACACCAATTTTCGTTAAAGTAACTGTTAAGCTTATTTCAAATGATCATTTTATCCTTCTAGTTAAAATTTAAAAAAATAAAAACAAAAAACAGCTTCTCTCCACTCTTAGTGGTTGAAAACAATGACGCAAGATCCCTAACCGAGTCACAAGCTCCATCACCTCCACTCATTCCTCTGATGAACCACTGCAGTTGAAGGACGTTACCATTACGTTTGGAAGACACCATCGATGTCTTTTTAAACTCCGATCTTAAACATCTGACTTTACCTTAGATTTCAAACTTCTGTAGTTTAGTGTTAATGTTTACAGTTGCGGCCTTACGGGTACTAATCAATTACCTGAACATGTAACTTTTTAACCTTAAATTTCAAACGTCCTACTAGTATCAAACCATTCCTTTTAAGGTTATTGGATTTTAATAATCTCAACTTTCATTTATTGACCGGGATTAATCCCAACTTATGAAATATTTACAGACACTCTTAACTTTGAACTTATTTTCCTCTAATGATCCCTTACTAACTGAAAGTTAACGCTTGTTAGTTTTTTTTTTGATGAAATTAGGTCAACTTTGAGCCATTTTTCAACTCCAGCACTGCCTAGTCTCAATTAGGTCCGTTTTCCATTGTCTAACCTACATCACCTGAAATCCACCTCCAACGAGTTCGGTGGTTCAAATCAAAAGGTGGAGATTGACGGGTTTTTGGGTGCGGAAGTTTCAAATTGACGGACCTGATGATTGATTTCAACTTTCTGTTTAGTATTTTGGTCACAAAAATAGTCCACATCATCAAAAAACTAACGGGGTTAACTCTCAGTTAGTAAGGGATCGTTAGAAAAAAATAAACTCAAATTTAAAAGTGTCTGTAAACATTTACTAAGTTAAAATTAATCCTGATCAAAAAATAAAACTTGAGATTATTAAAATCCAATAACCCTTACTTTTATAACAATATAACCAACTCTCTTTTTAAACTTGATTAGAGGCCTGTAGCAAATGTTAGCATGAGTTTGGGCCTTTTGACTACACTTCTGGGCCACAACACTAGCCCACCAAACCAACACCACAACCCTATTCTCCACCCACCCCCATTCAACCTTCACTTCACTCCCATGGCTTCCAAAGCAGCAAGAAAAGCAATCCACCTCCACAAACTCCACACACATATCAAACACAACACACATCTCATCATCATCGGTGCAGATAACCTATGTGCGAATCAAACTCAGGCCATAAGGCAAGGGTTACGAGCCCACTCGTCGGTAATCATGGGCAAAAACACCATCATGAAACATTCGATCGCCGCCCATGCTCCGTCGGCCGGAAAACCCGCTTTCGTCGGAGCAATTCCGCATATTGTGGGTAAAGTTGGATTGGTGTTGACTGATTGTGATCCTGAGGAGGTGAGTGGGGTTGTTGCGGGGTATAAGTTGCAGCCTCTTGTGTGTTCGTCGATGGATATTGGGATGTGTTCTCTTTGGCAGTGGTTGATGGGTGTTCATCTGGATTTGCTTAAGAAATCGAGTGGTGTTTGAGAGGGTGAAGAGGATTTGGGGAATTAGATGATTGATGATTGATATGTTTGAAGGTGAATAGGTGATTTGATGAATTCTCTTGATAGATTAGTGCTTCTTGGGATTATATATCTATTGTCTTTGTTTATTTGTGTTTAGTGATTATTATATTAAGAGTCTGGATGTTCATGTGAATACTTTATTTATCTTGTAGTAAAATTAAATGACTAAGTAGTTTAGCGGCATAAATGTTGTTTGTTTCGGGTTTAAGTTTTATGATGAGCAAAGATGTTTTTTTTAATAGTAGGAATAGAGGACGTATGAATTGGTCATTTAATAAATTCACTTGGCCAGAAATTAATCTGTGTTTTGATTCTTAACAAGCAATCCGTTTACGAAAAATTTTACAATTCAATTGGTTATGAATTTCTATTAGGCGTGTGGGTATGCCTTTGACATGTTCCCCAAGATATATTCGGACCAAATATATCATGAAAAGATACATTAGGACCAAATATGTGATTTGATTATAAATTTTCCCGGTTTATGATAAACATGGTATTGGGACGGTTTATTCTTAAAAACTTAATGGGTTTAAGATTGGTTTGTCAAGCCACACTAACGAGTATCTGGACTGTAACAGTTCGAATGAATGGTCACTCGCTTTTTGCTGTGATACGAGTACCGAAAATGATTTAGACCGGGAGTTGAAGTGGACGATCAGAATGTTGGTGTTATCCGCCACTTGAAAACAGAACAACACTCTCTTGGCAATGCATAGAAACAAAATACATGAAACTGTGGAATCCTAATCTTTATCTAGCAAAGTAATGTAAACTACTAATAGAAGTTGCATATGCCAATGTAGAGCAACACAACAAAACCATTTTCAAGATTACAAAACTATATGCATTCTTATATCCAACCACTTTGATGTTTTGATGAAACGATGCCAGTGTACAGCACAACAAATCTACACCTTTTTTTACCTCAAAACTGTTACAATTCCAGTACACGCACCTACTCAAAAGAACAATTTTAGTGTACATATGTACGTTGCGCCAAAATTTCAACCACATGAATGTTATGTGGTTAAAGCACTAGGGAGGGTAGATGGATTACCGAGGACCTTACCACCAACATCAGGGAAGTGTTCATGTCCAGGTAAAGAAGTCACTTTTCCATCGGAATCAACTTTGATCGGGTATTTAAGAAGATGACCTTGTAAGGGAGTGTAATCATCGTTGGTGAATTTCTCCCAGTTATCTTCTGCCAGTTTGTTTATGTTTTCGACACAGGTTAAGCTTTCTGCCTGCTTATAGTAGTCTTCTACCTTTCCTGTGTGTTCTGCCCATAGTGACATTCTGTACCCATATACCTGAAAATCATATTAACAAGTAATTTATTGATTTATGGGTGGTAAGATAGTAAGGGGTTGTTTGGCATTGAGTTTTGAAGAGTATCAGATATTTAGCTATGACAAAACAAGGGACAAGAGATAGTGTTTGGATGTGCTTAAGTTGTCTGAAGTTGTGAAAATAAGATTATAGGCTGTTTTGAGTGTGACAAATTTTGGTTATTTAAGGATTTACAAGTAAAGAAGTGATTTCATTACAGAACTAACAGAACTAAGTTTAAAACCTTGAGAACTGCATAATCACCTGTACATAGTGCATGGAAGAATATCACATGTAGTGGAAGAGGGAAAGGGAGGCAGTAAAAATCCATGTTATGTGTGACAATTAAAGCATATAGGTACAAGTGTCTATACGGTTCTTGCATTTCTCTACTTAAAAATGAGTCTCTACATATTAAACGTCCCTCCACATGTTAAAATAACCCTTAAATAATCAAATTATCATACTTTTCGTTTCAGCAGCTGCTGCTACTACTACGGGGTGTTTGGAATTGCTTATGAGAGCTATTTATTCTGTTTTGATACAAGCAATAGGCAGGTTTTAAGGGTGTATAGAATTACTTATCCAAACTGCTCATTTGATTATTAGCATGTGAAATTAACTATCTTGAACTTATTTCAAACAGCTTATTCCAGAAAAACAATAAGCACATAAGCAGTTGCAGTAAGCAATCACAAACACCCCCTAAATTGCTTATCTGATACTGATTGACCACTAAATCATCAGAATTGGTTTCACTACACTAGAAATTGATTATTTGTAATTGGAAACATAATAATCAGATAATCACTTCCGAAATGCAATGCTAAACACCCCCAGAGAAGAACTATAAACATCAAGCAATAAGAATGAAGGACTAACTTGACCACGAGGATGTTTTTTCTTGTTAGCCCACGTGTGATGAGGTTGATAAGCACCCATAGCTATCTCAGTATCTCTTGAACCAGACATAGACCGTTGATTAATGTTGGCAGATCCTAATATCACATACTCATCGTCTACTATCATCCCCTTGGCATGTACATAAATCATGAACCTACCATGCTTTTGAGAAGCTGAAACCTAGAATATAAAAACAATTTGTTTCATTTTCAAGAAATGCAAAGACCAGTAATAAAATTATATGTAAAACAAGGAAGCATGATTACCGAACCACCATTAGAAGACGCGTGGCTGCCTGAATTCGACATTTGTTCATCACATTGTTCACGATTACCAAGGCAATAGAAATTTAAGTAGTCTTGTGGATGTGCATTTTCAAGCTTTGAATTCTTGAGCTCTCTAGCAATTACGTCATACATCATCTGCATAGTTTGTCCCTGACAAAACAAAGAAAATTCATATTTTAATAAGCATGATAGGACGGTTTATATCTCGCTTCATGCAAACGTTATCTGTCGGTTAATGATTGATTACATGCAACAATGGGCAGAATATAACTGGGGGGAGTTGACAAAACAAAGAAAAATTAAAGGGTTTTTGTGTAAAATTTACTTCATATATAATGGAATGGGTGTTAAATTTTCTTCACTTCCTATGTTTGCATTTTGTTTGGGTTTATTGCATGAAAATGAAACCAATTTTAGACTGATTTCTATTAACCAGATTTTTAAGGCAAAGAAACAACAATCAAAGTTTGAATGATAGGTAGCCACTTTCCAAAAGAAAATCATAAAAAGCAGGGGGGCAATCAGAAATAGTGACATGGCAGGTGACATATTGATAGTTTTTGACTGTGCTGACTTCTTTTTAAAACGACCCCTCAAAGACGGTTATCTTGGGTAATTATCTTACACCGAAATCAACAAACTTTTCAATGTTTTTCTAGCCTAACATAAGTTGGTACCAAAAGAATAAAAGCAAAGCTGTTTAGCTTTGTATGCAATTAGTCCTTTTGGTTTTACCATGCCTTTCAATGCCCAATATAAAGTGTTACTCTATTAGGCTTCTAAGAAGTTTAGTGAAATTTTTTAAAGATGCTGAAATCAGCCTACCTGCCAAAACAGAATTTCTTGAACAGATGCAGAACTAGGGACACCCTCAGGCCACATTGGAATGATAATATAAACCGAAAACCTCTCATTCGCTCTTATCTTACTAGAAATCTTTAATGCCAGTTCCACAGGGATTAAATGATCAGCACCTGTTCATAATTAAAATGTTGAGCATTTAGGGAAATGTTTAATAGAAAGAAATAACACTATATTTGCATAGTTATAGTATAAGTGCATAACAAAATAAATACTCCAATCCCATAGTGCAATTGTTTATTTGTGCAAAGTAAGGTGGAGAAATTGATGCTTAATTCATTTCCGAATTGCACCTATGTTTGCAAAGAAATATTCCGATACTAGTGGGGTCATGAGTGAAGGGGACGTCCTACAAACTCTCAAATAAAACAACTAAAGAAGACAGGTTGAAAAGGTTTTCAATGCAATGATTTCAACTTTCCATGTCATTCAAATTTAGAAGCAATTTAAGGCCGATAGTTCAAGTAATTCACAACCATATCAATTACATCTAATTCCTCAAAATTAATCAAATTGCTTAACGTGAATCATTAATGGTTGCAATGGCTAACACCCTCTTTGTCAAACTGGTCATCCTTCGGTACTCTTGTCTCAAATTGACAACTTATGTTAACTTGTCGATAAAAATCAGATGAAAACACTGCGGTTAATATCATTGTGAGAATGTAAGTATGCAGAGGTATGCAACTGAAAAACCATGAATGTTGAGTGTGCACGTTACATATTTGACTTGTTTAACATGAAATGTTATTAGCTATATGCAAATTCCAGTATGAAAAATTCTCAAACCTGCATCTTTATAGGAATTCCATGCATAAGAAGACCCAAGAAAATACTGATTCTCAATATAGATGAAGTTCTTGGCAGATCTTATGGCTTGGATGTATGCTTTTTGGATGCTCTTATCAATGACCAGATTTTTAGCACACACTAGATTCTGCAACAAAAGCTCAGTTTTAACAACTTTTTTTAGAGAATATTTCCTAGATACAATAAGTATTACCAACCTGAGACCCAGCTAAACGAACATCTTTGGGAAACCCTTTCAAAGAACCTGAATCAATAGAGCGAAAAACCTGTCATTGTAATGAAACCCAACAAATAGAAAGTTAGTTGAGCGGACCCGGGCAAAAACCTTGTTTTAAAGGTGGCAACATGGGGTTGGTAAAGGGTCAAAATGGGACAGGTTGGACTGGACCTCTAACACTTTTCTGCCCATTTCTTATTTAGGAATTAGGATGTCATATGAATTAAAATAGACATTGGTTGACTCCACCACCTACAACCCAAAAGAACCCAGTAGTAAGTAGATGATTTAAAATTACCACATCTAATTTATGTGTTAAGAGGTGCAGGGCATGAGCGGTTCTACTAAGGGCCCAGTGCGGTCCTGAACCCCCACTCAAAATCAGTTTAGTTTTCTGAAAATCGAAAAACAACCATCTAGGCCCCCTTAAACTATATCAAAAGGCCCCAAGCCCAATTCTCAATCTTCCCTAACCGACTATTCCAAATTTCCATTCTGCTTCAATCCTGTAGGGTGTGTTTCAGGTTATTGCAAGTAATAATCAGAATAACAAATAACTTCTAATTAAACCTTATAACGCTTGTTATATTTTTTATTTTTTAATTAGAAAACCAAAGTAAATTATTTACCCCCAACCCATTTTTGACCCCCACTGATAAAAATTCTTCAATCCGTCACTGGTGCAGGGTTGGAAACAAAACCTGAACATGCCAGTTTTCCGGATCACCTTCTTTGGAAACCCATAATGCAGGATCATCGTTCGGTATAGTTGACGTAGGACTAAGTATCCAGGATATGCGTTCTAATTTGATTAAAGAATCATCATGCCAATGAGATATTCTTTTGAAACGTCGTCCAAATTCAGACCATTTTGTGGCTTTCCTCCACCGTTGTTCAAAGTTTTTGAGCACATCATATGCTGCAGGACCATCAATTTTGCAATGCAGATCATGCCATGGTTGTCTTGGACCTTTTGTACCTGCCTATTGTGGAGAAGTCAAGGCATAAAACACAGTTCCACAAGCAGGAAACTGACCCAATTAATAATACAAACAAGATTAAATAGTCCCTAAACTTACAGTAAATGTTGGATTATGATAATCATTCTCAAATACTGTGTCAAGATCACGAAATAAACGATGCCCTGGTGTGTCATACCGTCCATCACAGAGGTCCAAACCACCAATAAAAGCAGATATTTTCCTGTTATTTCCCCGGGCTTGTGTATCCACTATAACACATTTTTGATGATGTGTGTACAGAGTCCCAACTACCTGTGAAATGTAAAAAATAAGATCAGAGAAAGAGTGTGATTTACACTAGAAAATCTCGCATATATTTGATTGAATATCAAATCTTCATTATATTCCTAAACCATGGTGCATGTATTTTGGCTTTTTTTTTTTAAAAAAAAAGGACAGGCATGGTAGGATTTAGCAATCTGCATATAAGATGCTCTGAAAAATAATTAGTATGAAGCATGCCTGTTGTTTGAAGATGCTAAGCTTATTGCTTGCATATCGAGGTGATAGCACACAGTGGACAGAAGAGTGTTTGAAAAACTTCCGTGTCTGTTCATCATGAGTTTGCATAACTCCATCCTGCACACACAACCATATGAAATACTTAGTATAATCACCACGAACAACTTACATACAGCAGAGCATGTGTATAGCAAAACATAGGACTGATGAATACTCGTATCTATTTATATATTGAAAGGATCCACTTCTCCTGGTATCTTCCAAACTAATTCCATTATGGAATGCTTATGAATAATTGAATAGACCCAAATCCTAAGGGGAGACCCCACACTATATTGCATATATACAACTATACACAAACATACATATGTGTTGAGCATCTATATAATATCTACGTGTTTATACAAGTATAAAGTATACATATTTTTTTCTTATTTGCAATGCCGAATTTAGATGCATCACATTTCTTATCAGTCAAAGTAAAAAAGGACAGAAAGAATGAAGACAAACATGTTTCCAGTTTTTTAATAAGGAGTAACATTTTTCCCTTCCCATAAAAGTTCAAACAGTGCTGTTCACTTTGCTTTAACCCATCCTACAACACCACAATAAGCATTGTAAATTTCCAGAAAAGGAAACCAACACAATATGTATACAGCCAAACATAGAATCTTCTAAGCTAATTCCATAATGGATTATTGGAATACCAATGAGTAATTTGAATGGACCCAAATCTAATAGGGAGACCCCACAATATCACTATCAGTCTGTTTAATAAGTTCATTGTTTATCAGAAGACATATTAATTGAAATATTGAATACACACCACCAATAACCAATGTATATGAACTAATCAATAGCACATATCAAACAAGGATGTGAGCATACGAATCCATACCGTTTTGATGAAGAACTTGTTGTGTGAAGTTTTATCATCCCAAACCAGCAGCAAAACCCTAACCCCTTCTTGTGATTTGTACTTCAACAGCTCCCCAAGAGTCAAATCCCAACCGCTTCGAAGCGGTTTAGTAGGCTCTCGAACCAGCTTCACCTTATCGTAAATCGACCATCCAACAATATACACCAGATGATGAGCCTCTAAGATAGCATGACAAATATCCTCCCAACATCCTCTCTGCTCAAAAACTCTACCATCTCCATCCAATTCGATCTCCGGTAGCTCCCCCTCTCGTACGTGTGCGTCCTGATACAGCGTCACATTCCCCCCGTGTCTCACCGGAAAATAACTATCCTTCAGGTCAAATAACTCATCGGAATCGATTGAATCTCCCTTGTTTCGATCATCACAAGAGGTGAATTTGATCCGTAACCGTATCGCAGCGTTAGGTTTAGGCGGTTTACCACTGGGACCAATTATAGGGAACCAATCGTCAATCAACTCACCGGACATTACTCTCTCGGCGGAGATGGTGACAACTCCGATCAAGTCGGCCCCGAACACATCATTGTCCTTCACCTGAAACTCCAGTTCCGACGCCGGATGCGCTAGCGGCGTGACGAAATGCTCGTTCCACACAGGGTTTTGAGAGTTCGATATCACTCGCGTTCGCGCGACGGTGGCTCCTCCTACACTCACGGTGACATACGGATCACTGGTGATGATCTTACGACGACGCTGCGATTTGCTCCTCTCTAATGAAGGTGATTTGCAGCGATCGAAGATCGTGAAGCATCGATGCATACGCTCCGATAACATATCCATATTCGGCAAACATCGAGCTTCTGCAATCGTTAGATCGAGGTCACCATGAAGGTAAACGATCGAATCTGAATCTGAACTACTGGTAGGCATCTTCAGTGCATCACACACTAGTGATACTATCACAATACTTCAGAATCAACGTACGTTAACTGCAGTGAGAGATTCGTTTGTTTAGATTGAATGTTTGAATGAAGCGATTGGTCGCCGGAGATGCGGTGGCGGTGCGACGGCGGTGGCGGTGGTGCGGTTGGGATCTCCGGCGAACGGCGGCGTGTGGTGAGTTGTAAATGCAAGTGAAAGCTGCGGCGTTGGGGTGGAGAAAATAACGATGCGGTGAGGTGGTTGAGTTTTAGCAACGAAAGTCGTAACTGTAAAACACGTGGATGATGTTTGCAGAAAGGAGTGAATAAAAGCATGTTATGGGCGATATTTATTTTGTATTAACTATTAAGTGACAAATATGGGTACCTATGAATCAACTTTATGCATGTAACTAAATTATGCAAGTCCCGTTCAAAAAAAAATAAAAAATTTAAATTGTTATACAAGTTAATGGAGCACTCAGGTTGAATGTTTTTCAAATGAGATGCCATGAGTTGAAGTTTAGCTTTGGAAAATTTGTTTTTAGAAAAAAAATATTCTTTTTAATTGTGAGTTTTTTTTGGATGAGTGAGTCAGGTCATCATATTCTGTTTTAGAACGAAGGGGTGATTCGTTTCTAAGAGTGGTCCTGGGTGTCTGGTCTTTTATTGTTTAAAAAAAATTACATAATATGAAATATAAGCTTTCACTATTACTAATAATATTTAACTCAAGTGGTTAATACAAGATTCTTAAAATATATAAATATATGAAAGTTTTGGGTTCAAAACTCACTCTGAGTATAAATATTCAGGGTTTTTCTTGTTGTGAGGTTTCCCCTGAGGGGGTCACGGCTTGGAAACGGATAAACGTGCCTGATTAAGATAATATCAATCCTTCGATGCAAGTCGTACAGTTTTCGTTTAAAAAAAGGTATTTCACTATTTTTGTGATGATGTTATATTAAGTTTATAGGAAACGAATAAATTATCGTCTTGTCTATTGTCAAAAGAGAAGATGTATGGTTTCTACATATATTTATTTGATGTTAATTTTATATTTAACATTTGAGATTAATTTGATATTATATTATCAGGGTAAGGTTATATAATGGGTATTTAGTCTAAAAAGTTTAAGAAAGATCATGGGCTTAGCACGTATCATTCTATTGTTTTAAAGATAATAGTATTTTGGTCATTATGTCCAATACCTCAGCTCATTGTGTCTTATACGTTCATTGTGTTAAATATCAGTTCATTATGTCATATATTTTACATCATTTGTTATATGTATATTAGCATTGTGTTTTATATTTCAAATCATGATATGTTGTTTTTGTCATTAGTTTTTTTATAGATTATATAAACTTATTATATATCATTGTGTTTTACAATTAAAAATATACAATAATATATTTTCACAAATGTAATTTTAAAATATGTTGTGTTACATATAGTGTTGAAAATAACACAATTTGTTATTTTTATCATTGTTTTTTATAGATCATGTAAACTTAGTGTTATCTATCATTGTGTTTTAATATAGAAGTATATAATGATTTTATTCCATCAATGTATTCTCTAAAACTCATAATATTCAAGATAACACAATTACTATTAATAAACAATGACACATTGTGTTATTTTGTCATTGTTTTTAGTATATTAGATTAATTACTTGTTAATTTACTCTTGTGTTTTACACTGTAGAGATGCATAACAATGTTAGTTATTTCACCATTATATGTTTTCAGAATTCATCATTTTAGAAAAACACAATAGTATTAAAAAAGACACAATTACTAACAAAAATACACAATGAACTGCACAAAGACACAATGACGAGTAATGAGTTAAAAACGTAAAAAAAAATGTTGTCTTTTTATATAACTATATTGTACTCGTTTTAAAGATAAAAAACGTTCGTTTTTATGATGTAATTTTATAAAAAAGTAATGACGTATATAAAAGTTATGATCCTTAAAATAAATTAGGAAACTTAAAAAAATCAATAAAAGTGGTTATGTATAAAATAAATTTCTAACAATTTTACCTATAATTTAATATCAACCATTGATTAATGAGATTAATAATTGAGATTAGTTATTATATTTTAAAAACTTTTTTATTTGAATTTTTCCCTGTAATATCAAGGTAAAACATACACGGATTTTAAATTATAAAATAGGTTTCAAGATTTAGTCAATAGACTAATTCATCAGCGTTGACTTTGGTAACATGATATGATAAAACATCTATTTTTCTTTATGAATTTGTCTTCAAACACATCATTTTATTTATAATTATTAATACGGTAATATGCGTACGTGTTTTTGATTAATGATATAGTAAAAACATTAAATATCTAAGGTCTTTTGGTGTAGCTTTAAATAATTGTTTTAAATGGTGTCTCAAATCTTGCAATGAACAATGATGTAAAATTAAAAGTAAATTATATTGATCTGAAAAAAAAGTATATTACATTAATTGATTTTTCTTTACTCATATTATAATCACATTGTATCCAATCATGTGCAATTATAAAAGTAGTTTATTATCGATAATTTTATTATCCGAGAAACTAATGAATACCATTTTCTCTCATTACCAATGTTGTAGTTATGTTTTCAAAACTAGACCAAATATTAAAAACAAAATTGTTTCAGTTTTAAGCTTCTTTGAATCATCTCCATTAGAACTAGATTTTTAATGACTGAACTGGTGAAATGCATCTGTTGGTCAGACATAGTTTTAACTTTTTTATATTTAAAATCTCCTATACTAAATAATATACTATTTCATATTATATATTTTATTTATTTAAACCTTTATATTTTGTTAAAATTACAAATCTAATTAAGTGGTATTATATATTTCTAAATTAGTCAATATATGTTTTATATGGTCATAAGGTAGCTAGCTAGAAACAGACGTGAACCAACCTTCTTTGAATCATAAAAGACATTAAGTATATAATTAAATAAAAAGAAAGGATACATTTTTATTCTATCAAATTTTGTAGGAATATAAATTGGTATCGTATGATTTTGTAAAGTAAACACCTATAATTTATTGGTTTTCACATGGGTCCCAATCACTTCAAGTTGATTTAAAGCATAATTCAAGTCCAGATAGTTGGATGGTTGGACCATCTAATCCTCCTCCTTTTTATTCAACGAATATACCTCTAGTATACTAATTTTTTTAATCACGCTTTTGCACAAAAAAAAATCGTTCCCATTTTCACCATGCAATAACAAATTAATAAAAAATGGTGAATTTAAACAAATTTATTGAATTCAGTGCAAATTTATTTATTTTTCAAAAATGTTTAAAGAAAGGACTTTACATATAATTTGGAGTTACACCCCTAAACGAATCGAATTTTAGTGCACATTTTATGAACCATTTGACTGAAAGTTTAAACGAAAATAAACAAAAAAAGTGCTTATTTATTAAGCGAAAGTACATATAAAACATACCATGTTTGTTCGTTTACATTGGTGAAAATTCTTTTATGTTCATTCTTGAACGTTAACTTTTAAAAAGATCTATCCATGTAATCTATAAAAAACAATATATTGTAACAGCTAGAAACGGTATCATGTAATCATGTATGGACATATCGATAATCGATGAGCCCAATCCAAAACTAGTAAAAGATCAACTGCTTATAAAGTATAAACGAAGCCCAACAAAAATTAGATACTCAGCCCATTTGAAAGAGACGTCTAATACCAACTACGAAGCCCAATATTAGTAAGAAAACTAGTAAAAAGTTAAAGAACATTGTTTACAAACGAAGCCCAATAATTATTAGATACTCAGCCCATTTCAAAGACAAATGGGCGCCTAATACGAACGACGAAGCCCAATATTAGTTAGATAACTCCTAAAAGATTAATGGCCTTGCCCAATAGGCCAAGCCGCTTGGGCCCTACTGCCAAATCGGTGAGCCCAACTCATTTTCTGCAGTACGAAGAGTTTGGGCCTTGAGCCCAACATATATTTGTGATTTTTAGTTTATTAAAATTGTGTTATGATAGTTGAATGGTATAATCTTGCATTTTTTGGTTTAATACCAAAATATATTTTATTACTAGGTTAGAGCCTATATATTAAATGGGTGGAATAAATAAAATATATCAAAACCATTAATTTTATGAATATTTTATGTTTTAGATGTATTAGTCATTGGTAAAATAAAAATATAATGAATATTTAAAAGTTATAACAAATAGAATTTAAAAATTATTACTCTATATTTAAAGATAAAACATGTCTAAAATCATATAATTTAGTATGTATTAATAAATTATTAAAATAGGAATATTTATATTTTAGATATTTAATAGTTTAGTTTACTTTTTTAAAATAATTATCATTTAATATGAGAGAGACACTAAATACAAATATAAATATATTTGTTTTAACATATTTTAGTAAAAAAGAAAAGTTAAATTGATTGTTTTTATAATTTTGGTATTTATTACGAGAGAGAAGTGGGACTGATTATACGTGTATTTGATATGCTAGAATGATTACACGTGTCCCAGTTATAGATTAGTAATTTTTTTTATTTATTTAAATATGTAGTGTTATAAGTACTTGTGTTATTGTGTCATCACAAACATAGAATCACGATCGCAAGTAGTTTGAGCTAGGGCATGAGCTTGTTTGAGTTTGAATTGATTTTAGCTGTTATAGAGTAGTTTACAAGCCACTTAACTAATTTGTACTCTTACTCTTGTGTCCATCAATATACCAATAAAAGGTATGCGTGAGAAAAACAAGATTTCAGTTGAATCTTCCAGGTTTCAACAATATAATCGAAGGCTATTAAAATGTGATGGTTTTTTAATTAAAGAATAATAAAAGAACTGTCCGAGAAAAAAAGTTATAAGGACATAAATATACCTCTAGAATTATTAAAATCAAGAAAAGAAAATTTATGATTTTCGTTATGATTTATTAAACTTCTTTTTATAAAGATGGATAAATATGTTTAATCTTAAAGAGTTGGGCTCGACAGACTAGTGGCAATTGGCATGAGCAAGAGAATTCAATTTTGTCATTTTTCACTTTTTTTTTAATTAAGGTGGGCGACCAATAGTGTTTTTGTTCTTATTGTTAGAAGATGTTCTCACAATATAGGATATCCACACTAACAGTGATGATACAATAAAAACTGACTTTAAATAAGTGTATTGTGCACTATTTTTTTCAATAAAATTGGAGTGTCGGTTATAGAAGTAATTCATCACATGAATACAACACTCTTAGAGCATCTATAACAGAAAGTTACCGATGCTATCTATGGGCTATGGCGAGCGAGCGAAGTCATGGACATCACATTATGTGGGTTTGATCGTAATGATTTAACTCACACCATATTTATAGAACAATTATCAATGTCACTAGATCATAAGACACTAAACCATATTATTTACTTATAATGTATTTTATTAGCAACATTTTGATAAAAATCAAAGAAAAAAACGTAGTGATCGCACATGCTCTATCTATTTCTATGTGCTCTTTCTCCTCGATCATATCACACTTCAATTTGGTAACGTATGATTTAGACATATGACTATAAGTTAGGTACTTGGTAAATATAATTTTTTTTTCATGCAAATGGACATCAACGAATATTAAGTATTAACCAAATTATGTTTGTCTGTTTATTCCGAATACGGTTGAGAACTTGTTAGGTGAGACATTAAACATCAATTGACTATTTAACAATATCATTATTAACAGCACATCATGTATTAATTAGTTTTCCGTATATATTAAATATATAACTTGTTGTCCATCATATCACTTGTTTAATGAAATAAATTCTTTATAAATTTTTTTTATTCAGCCTGAATTTTTGTTTTTATTCGTTTTACATAATAAAATATACCGATCTTATTTCATAGACATATGTTAGTGCTCAAAAAGTGTTATAAATAAGTAAAAGAGGTTACAACACCTCACCATCGTTGGACAACCTCTAAACAAAAACGTGTAACTACAAAATGAAACAAATTAAAATTTGTTGATAGTGTATTGCTATTCAGTGATTTATTACCAATGAATTTTAAGTTTTCTTTTTTGTTATTTGGGTTTTGTCAGTAATTACGAACTGATCATGAGATTTCTTCCGTGATTTAAGTCTTCGATGATACTCATTTTAAGTATAGTGTTAGTTATGGAGTGTAATAAATGTTTAATAAGTGTTCCGGATATGATTCTGTTGTGAACATTTAATTAGATTACGTTTGTATCCACAACTATTAAGGTTATGGTAGACATGATTTAATTAAAGTGTTGATCCCATGATCAACATAACTTGGTTTAACTTCGGTCTAAACTACACTTTATTCTTAAAGTTTAGCTTGATTGAGAAGGGATGCTAGAAATACAGTTGGTCAAAGATCGATCTTTCAATAGTTAATTTTGTCAAACTTACCGGTTAAACAATTAAATTTTTTTTACAACGGCCAACACACGCACTCCCTACTCTATTTCTACAATAATCACACCAACACTTTACACGATTTGAAAAATTAAACCCACAATTGATTTGAAAGTGCACCACTTTATGTCCTCTTGGGACGGTTAAACAAGAGTTGATTAGATGATTAATTTGGTATGATGTATTTTAATTAACCGTAATGTCTCTCATAAATCATCTTTTATATTATTCAATAGTTTCAATTTTGTTTTTCAGAATGACGTGATTGTACGTTAATTCACTATTAAATTCTTTAAAATAATCCCAATTCAACACTACACTATAAACTCCGGCAATTGTACTGCCGCTTTCCATTATTCTCATCTACACAGCTACACACAACGAATAAGAAAACACAAATTAAAAATGCATACAACTAGCCTAAATATTATTATGTATCGTCTATTGAAGACATTATTGCCTTTCCAAGGTTATAATAATAATAGTATTTGAATAAGACTACATCAAGAAAACTGATAATTAAATAAATTATAATCATCTTTTTTATATGAATAATTATATTAAGATTAACGAAAATAGTAATATAAATAAAATTTTGTTACTTAGAGAGAATTATATAACATAAACATAGAAAGTTTAAAATGATGTACAAAAGAACTAAAACAAATAATCTAGCTTGTAAAATCATCCATCATGTAATAATTCTAGGCTGAATCATTAATAGACTTGTAAATCATCAAAAGATTGAACAAATCAACAAAAGATCAGAATTTAAGATACGTTTCAATTGCATTATATAGAAGATTGAGAAAAAAACATATACATGATTCTTGACCTAATTTTCGCTTTACGTGGGAACCATGAAGCAACCAGATTATTATTGACTTCTGTTTTTTTTGGATCCATAAACTATAATTGAATCATGATAGTTTAAGTATGGTATTTAGCTTTTTATGAACTAGAAATGACTTAATGAATGTCACATTATCACATAACAATATTTGGACAATCTTATCTAATAGATAACAAACTAAATATATAACATTATAACCTCCAAACACATATATTAATCCTTCAATTCATTTATATAATACAAAATGACTCAAATATTTCTTGATATTTACATATTCAAGTCATCAAAAATACAACAAAAACTTTCCAAAACCCCCCATAATATTACAAAAAAAAAAAAAAAAAATTAGCTAGCAACAATATGCAATTGAAGAGGCTTAGGTTGAGCCATAGTTCTCCTCTTCCACAAATTAATCTCCTTTCTTGGCTCCATACTCACACCTCCAACTCTCACAAACTTATCACCAACCCCTTTGTTTCTCTCCATCACCGGAGCTGACGACGGCACCACCACCTCATCGCCGTCACTGCCACCGTCTCTCTCATCATCGGTGTAATAACTCCGGTGACCACAATCCAACGGTGTCACCTGTGTCGTCCAATCGAAATTCGTAAACGCATCTCTCCCACTCGAAAACCTCTTCATCTTCCCCAAACTTGGAGCCCTAGGAAGCCCCGCCGCCGCCGTTGACTTTTCTCCGGCGACGTCGGACTTCCTCCGGCCGCCGTGGAACAACCGCCGGAGCCCTGATTTCTTCTTGTTCTTTCCACCCTTTTCTTGTTCTTCTTCGTTGGTGGTGTGGGTTCTCACCGGCGTAAACGACGTCGCTCGTGAGAATTTGCCGGTGGCGTTAGCGCCGGAGGCTGCGGCGGCTGCGGCGGCGAGTTTCCGGTAGTGTTTACACTTGACTTGACCCATGCACGAGACTCGTGGGGAAGTGGGTTCGTATACGAGCTGTGTGTACGTTGAGTCGTTGTTGACGGTGTTGTTGTTCTTGATTCTCCGGCGAGTCTCCGGCGGAGCTACGGTGATCATGGGGCCGGAGAAGCCGATTCCGAGGTGGGATTTGTGGGGTTTTTCCGACGAGGGTTTCTTGTCTTTCACCGGACTGTAAATCTGAGGGCTTTGAAATGAAACAGATGAAGTTGCTCTTGGGAGAAACTTCAAGATTTTGCTCATGGGTTTTGCTGTTGGATTCTTTTGGTGATCCATTTCAACACTAAGTTCTATAGGTTTCTATAGAATCTGGTTGTGATTTTCTCTATGTATGTGTATCTATCTATGATATGAACAATGGTTTTGTGTTTAACATCTTTGTGTGTGTGTGTATGTGTGTGTGTATATATATGTGGGTGCGTATGAATATGGTTATTTGAGGAAAGAGAGAGGAAGTGAAGCCAGTGGAGAGATCTAGGTTTTGGGTCAAACTTAAGGCAGGCATGGAGTATTATTTAAAGTTTATATAAAATATTTAAAACGTTTGTAACGGTTGAAATTATATAAAATGGTGCTTTGAAAACATTTTGTATAAGAGTGTGCTTTTTATCAAATTTAAATGCATAAATATGGTAGTTAAACCTGCTCCACTTCAAAAGTGAGCATGAAATAGCCTATTTTTCTTCAACTACTTATATATGATAATTAACATTGGTATAAATTTGAAAATATTGTTATATTATATGTGAGTTAGTTGTTCTAAAAAAATATAAACAACTGTATATGAACCGAAAAATTTACATTTCAACTATCTTTTTAAAATTGAATCTTAAGATTAGAAATGTAAGCTTAGTTAGCCCCAAACTACTGTTACCGAAGTGTAAGTAATTACGTATTGATCAAGTAAGAGACAGCTTTTATCGGTGCTCGATCAAAAAAAAAAGTAAGAGGTTGTTTAACCGATAATTCAAATGTTGAACCAGATTAGAGCCTAAAAACTAACAAGGTGGTAAGGTAGTGCCACTCTTAAACTAGTGATGAATGCTCAATTTTCATTATATGCAAATGATACTGATTTAGGAATGGGGTGTGTAAGTTTTGCCAAGTTGTTTTAGGAAGTCTCTTCTCCTTAAAACCCAATTAGCAACTTGAATTAAAAACCAATTAATAACTTCGATGATGAGTATGACTGATACTTAATTTTATTGAAAAATATCTTATCGTAATAATCTTGTTTTTAACCTACGGGCTTGTGAAGTCTCATCTCCGTAAAAATAAATTAATAACTTGCATGATGACTGTTTTTTTTGAAAAATATCTTCTCGTTATTAATCTTGTTTATAACCTACGGGTTGTAGTCCAATAGTATCTGTATAAATACATAATAGTGTTTCTTCTTATGAGATTAAGAGTTCAAGTTTTACGGTGAATATTGATGTGGATGTTTAAATAACGACTATGAACGTAATGGCACATAAAAACAAAATTTGTGGTCAATATTCCACAAGTCCGATCCTTCGGCTCAAGTGAGTATGTAAGACTAACTTTGGACACTACTAATAAAGTAAAAAAATAAAAGAGTAAAGCCAGCCTCGTTTGACCTGTAACTTGTAAGTAGCTGGACCTTTATTTCATCCATAAGTAACATAGATATGTTATTATTTAGATAATCATGCATAAGGCAATAAAGTATACAAACGTTATAAACATGTCACTATATACAAGAAGACATATAACTGATCACCTCAATTATAAATATATGCACTCATTTTAGTTACATCAAACTTCATATATACTTCTGGTTGCTTGCAGTAAAATCATATTGAGAACATCATGTGAAATAATTAAGAATTCAAAAGGTGGCCAACCTAAAAAATAAAAGTGAAGGGAGCCACCGTCATGGGTTTAGCTTCTCTTTATATAGATGCTCTAGATTGGATCATTAAAACCTTAAATTGAGTCGGGTTAAAACGAGTTCATGTATGTACTAAAGTTCATTAAATGATTTGAACGAAATTGATTCATAGATATCAAACATGACCAAACTCGTGAGTCAAAAATAAGTCTATTATTTAAACTTCTATTTGATATATTAATTATACATTGACATATAATAACGAATATATATATATAATTATGATAAAATAACTTAACTAAATAATGTATATTATATTATATGAAAAATAATTATAAATATAAATTAATATAAAATATATATAATTAAATGTATATTAATATAATAATTAAATAATTAAAATTAGTAAGCAAGTAAGAGCTTGAAATAAACTTGAACTTGTAAATAGTTCGCGAGTCTAGCTCAAACTTTACAAATAAAGCTTAGTTTGTATGTGAGTTTAAAAATAGGCAGATGTCTAAAACAAATTATATAGAGAAGATATATAAGTTAAATATACATTACATGTTTTTTGAAGTCGAATTAAGAAAAGGATGAAAGTTTAATATAATAAGTACATATAAAATAAGAGAAAGTGTATAGAAAAGGAAGAGATATATGATAAAAAGAGTCGTTGAGTCTTACCATGTTCAAAACAAAACTAATTTTTAGTGTAAAATTATAAAAATCATATAATGCATGTAGTCATACGTAATACATGAAAAAAAAACCGAAAATAACAGGAGAGAAAAGTAGAGACGATTAAATATTCTTTTATATATCATTTTGAAATGATGGATTTAAACAAAACAAATATCTTTTTTTAGATTTAAACTTTGAGGTCATACATACCATTATTCATTGTTGCGAGTCATATTAATTAGTAATAAAATGTTTTGTTTTGTTTTAAATCTTATGTATCAATTACATAATTTGATATGCATAACGAGAGAAAAACAAGTCAAAAACAAGTATGTATGATATAGTTAAAAACAAAACAAACAAAGAAAGGAAAAAACATTCTTAAACAGGATTTGACTATAGGTTATAGAGGGTATCCATTACATATAAAAGATGAGAAGAAGCATCATTTAGCTAAATTTTTGGTAATTATCGATTACAGAAACATTAAAAATATCATCATTTATCAGTCCCCTAAAATGCTATATAATTCGATAACGAGTGAATAATAAGTCGAAACAAGTCGGGTTGAGTCGTATGATTTGTCACAATATTCGGTTTATTTTATATTTAATAATATGATTAATATATCATAAATAAGGACAAAATACTGATCGATAAAGACAGCATAAAATATAACATTGAATTAATTGTTTTAAAATTTTGTATTTTCTTATGAAGAAATATTAATATTGAAGTTAGAGATGCTCTTGATTGATCGAAGAAAGTCAAAAACGTTGTGCAAAGTTGGTGGTTTATATATACGTCACGTATGTTCATTTTAATTCTTTCGACATTTTTCCTCCAATTTCTTCTGCTGGGACCAGTTTTTGTTTTATATTGATTTAATTAAATAATTAGATTTGAAGGTTTGGATTATTAACGTAGAAGAAATGTAATTATATGTATTAATAAATAAGTATTAGACATTGGTTTATCTACTAATTGATAATTATTACCTAAAACTAATGATATGGTGTAGGTTCACGAAGGTAATCTTATTTTAATGTGTATCAAAGAAGATATTAAATATTTAATCAACAATTAGAATATTTGTTAAAAATATGTATAAGGAATTCTAAACTTTGTACATTTTCTTTGAAACTCCGAAGTTGTGTTGTTTGGCTAAAAAAACAAATACCAGTACATCACAATCTGATTCGTTAATATTCATATTGGAAATGAATTAGTTATATCATGGAAAGTTATGTGCGAAACAAGGATGGTAAAGAGTGTTTGTTGCCCTTTGGTCACCATAATTTATCAGGTTATTATATAAAAAAACTAAGTTTAAAAAAAAAAAAACCGGAACTTGAATTAATTAATCATGGTTTGATGCAAAAGAAAAATTTGTTGTCTCGGTTACTAAAAAACTCTAGTTCCGCCACTCAAGAAAGCGAGCAAAACCAGATCCATCTCTTTTGCCAAGAAAGAGAATATATTGTTGTTTGAGCACCGCTTAATTAGTAAAGTGGTTTATTGATAGGAGGAGGTTGCATGTGGATATGGATGGATCAAGGAAACCAAAATTAAATTTGGTTCGTGTGTCGATTTCAACTTTCATGAGGTTACAATAGCTTCTAATTTACAAATAGATTAGTTGTTTTATGTACGTGAAACTGATTAATATATAATTGGGTTAATTTTGGTGGTGTAAGCACACTGAAGCCACATTTATTGTCAAAATCTATGTTTCATTAACGTATGATAAATCTATTTATATTCTATCCGGACATGATTCTATATCAGACCCCTAGTTTAATATGTTTGTATGATTGATCAACCTCTTCATTTCTTAGCAAAGGGTTAACTTTAATCCAACTTGCTTTCTTATATAAACAACCAATCTAAAGACGATTTGAACTCCTTTTAAATTTTTATTAATATAAACAACCTTATTAAAGTGAAGGGAGGTCAAACTCATAAGTCCACGAATATACTAAATTTAACAATGTATTCCTTGAAATGCACATGGATATGCTCAAGTTTTAAAGGTTTAAAGTTATATACTCTTTTTTTTAAATTATTTGATTTTAGTAATCTCAATTTTCATTTATTGATCAAGATTAATCACAACTCAAGAAATGTTTACATACACTCTTAACTTTGAGTTTATTTCCTTTCAATCATCCCTTACTAACTGATAGTTAACCTCCACTAGTTTTTTTTTTATAAAATGGGGGCAATTTTGAGTCATTTTTCAACTCAACCGCTGCCCAACCTCCATCATGTTCGTTTTTCGGTGTCTGGCTTCAATCTTTACTGAAATCTACCTCCAACAAGTCAATTAGTCCAGATTAGAAGGTGAAGATTAATGGGTTTCAAGGTGCAGAAGTTTTAGATTAACAAACCAGATGGTTCATTTTAAATTTTTGTTTAGTGTTTTGATCATATAAGCAATTCACGTCATTAAAAAACCAACGGTGTTAATTTTCAGTTAGTAAGGTATCGTTGGAGAAAAATAAACTTAAACTTAAGAGCGTCTATAAATATTTTTTAAGTTTGAATTAATCTCGGCCAATATATGAAGATTAAGATTATCAAAATCAAATAATTTTTTTTCGATGAGTTTCATAAAGCTTCGTGTTTGATGTGGGCCCGTGGGAGAGACAGAAAACAAACCCCACGGTTTAATTGGGCTTCTATATGGGCCTTGATTATATTTTAAAGTACAGATCCTGGGGGCATGGGGCTATGGGCTATGGGCTATGGCTGTATTAATTTAAACATATGTGGATCTCGATGGGTCAAAGACTTGTGGGCTTAACTCTTAAGGGTGTGCACATTTATTATGTAACATGAGTTTTTGAACCAATATTATGTAACGCCATCCGGTTGAGACTTGTGAGCATCTTTGTCTGGGCATCACAATTCACACATCACATTGCTAAAGAAAAACATATATGTTAAAAGAATCTTGTTATTTTTTCAACTATTGAAGCAACTTGATAGCCAATTTATGAAGATCACATTGTCATAAGTACATTTGTAATTACCAGAACCAACCAGATTCCTGGTTCTATTTGGGTAACATTCAAGCTCTTGGATGTACATGGGATTCTTCATGAAAAGGCCACATTCGGTTACGCGCCACACAACAAAATAAAAGAGCACCCCCTAAAGTTAACATCAAGTTGGTCATTATCTGAAGCAAATGCAGGATTATCGAGTTGTTTGTTAAATATTTTAGTGTAATTGGATTGATTAATTACCAATGTGATCATAATATCCATCAAACAAGTTGGGAGGTGCAAAGTGCACGCTTGTTTGATTTTATTATGATATTCGATATTGAAAACCTTCTTAGGGGCGAAGCCTCTAAGTAACGAGGGTTCCAAGGGGGCAACGCCCCTGGTAGCGGGGTCCAAGGGGCAGAGCCCCTGGCGGGGGTCGAAAAATACGCATTTCGAATTGAGTTTCTAGATTTTCACATGTGAAATTCGAGTGGAAAAATACGCATTTTTAATGGTTATTTAAAATAAAAATAAAAATTGATAAAACTGCCATATGGCAGTTTTTTCCCGTTTTCTCCCTAAACATCGAATTGGATCATCAATTTGGTCACTTCTCTCTCGAATTCTTCTTCTTCTGGTTCAAGAAAATCACACAAAAATCATATTAATTTTTGATCTCGTCTGAGTTATATCCGATTGATTTATTCGGGTGAACCACCGAATAATCTCGATTTGAAAGTGATATTCACGACTCTCAGATTATCCAAATTTAATTTCAAGTATTCTACCGTTGTGAATGTCGCAGACGTAAATATAATACAATTGTGGTGTGTGCAAAATAGAACTAAATTAACAGGTAACTAACTTCTAGATGGTTTTGACTTTTGGTGAATAACATTTATTATATGAACTCATTATGACTTGTGAATCTTCCATTCGGCAAGACTTATTCCTTGGGGAATTATTGATTAAAGCTAACTGGAAACAATAAATTAATAAGTAACGACATGCAAAGTCTTCAATGGGCCATAAGGTGTTAACTAATGTAGTTTTTTCTTCATAACAACTCATATTTCTTCTGCAAAAGTATTTACTTAAAGTGATCAGTTGAGGTCGAATGATGGGAAATCAGTGGGTTTTGGGGCTTCATCTCATTTTCTTAAGTACTTTTTTGGTTGCAACCACTTGTTTGGGTGCTCAAAATTCAACAGCAAGCTGCCATGAGCGAGAAAGGCTCGCGCTGCTTAACTTCAAATACAGCGTTAAAGATGATTTCAGAATGTTGTCATCATGGGTTGGTGATGATTGTTGCTCATGGGACCGAGTTCGTTGCAATGGTGACACCGGAAGAGTCATCGGTCTTCATCTCAGAGGAATTGTAAGGGGACTTTCTTATTCATGTTGGGTAACAGGCACTGAGTCCGCAACGGTAGGTACTGTATTAGGCTACTTAGTTGGTGAAGAGTACTATTTAGTTGGTGAAGGTGTCAGCTCTTCTTTGGCAGAGTTGAGGCATTTAAAATACTTGGACTTAAGCGGGAATGACTTTCAAGGAAGGCGAATCCCAGAGTTCATCGGATCCTTAAAACAGTTAAGTTACCTCAACCTCTCTGATGCAGGTTTTAGTGGTAATATTCCTCATCACATCGGAAATCTTTCAAATTTGAAAGTTCTTGATCTTAGTTGCCTTAGTTCATTATCATACTCACAAGCGTTGAAGGCAGACGATATGGCATGGGTTTCTGGCCTTTTGTCACTTGAGCATCTTCACTTGAACGGAGTGAATCTTAGTGGTGCAAAAAATCGGAACATGGTGCTTTACATGATTCCTTCAGTAATACAGTTAAGCTTATCATGTTGTGGATTTTCAAATATTGATCTTGCAGGTCCCCATCTTAATTTTAGTAGACCACTTCCCAACATCAAACACCTTAATCTTAAGGACAACGCAATAGAAGATCGATTTCCACCGGTCTTAACAAATATGAGTTCCCTACTATCCCTTGACCTTTCAGGCAACATGCTAAATTCATCGATTCCTTTCATACCTAGCCTTCTAAAGCTTGATCTTTCTAATAATAACAATATTAGGCTGATTGACCATATTGGTATATGGAGACAGTGTCACCTGAAAGAATTGATTGTTTCATATAGTAATCTTGAAGGACAGATCACAGGACCATCAACAAATGCATCCATATGTTCCCAATATGCTTTAGAGATATTGGATTTATCACAAAATGAATTAACTGGTTCCATTCCAAAATCACTTGGTAGGCTAACAAGTTTAAGAGCTTTACATCTTGCATCAAACAGATTGAAGGGTCCAATCCCTGAAGCTTTGGGGAGATTAAGATTTTTAGAAGTATTAGATGTATCTTTCAACCAGATAGACGGCCCCATTCCAACATTCCTTGGGCAGCTAACCGAACTTCAGCTTTCTTATAATCACTTGAATGGCTCAATCCCAGAATCATTTGGAAGTTTATCATCTTTAACATATTTAAATCTAGAACAAAATCAGTTAACAGGACCCATTCCAACATCTCTAGGAAGACTTGCTGCATTGATGACATTTTCGGCGTCTTCAAATTTGTTAACTGGGACTATTCCAGATGCAGTTGGGCAACTCACCGAATTAGATTTTCTAGATGTCTCCAATAACTCTTTAGAAGGAGTCGTTTTTGAATCCCACTTTTCAAACCTTTCAATGCTAAAGTACTTGGATATGAGTTCTAATAACAACTTGAGATTCGATGTTTCACGTGAGTGGATACCTCCATTTCAATTGAGAACCATTCGGCTTGGTTCTTGCAATATTTCAGATGAATTTCCGAAGTGGTTTCAAACTCAAAAGAAAGTTGATGAGTTGGTGTTGTCTAATGCTAGTATTTCTGGACCTCTTCCGACATGGTTGCGGCACATGCCCATCATTAGTGTCTTAGATCTCTCTCACAACAAACTCAATGGACCGTTGACAAATCTTCCTTTCGGGGAACCTCTCAATCAGTTCAAAGTTGAAAATACGGGGTCATTATATCTGCAAAATAACCTTTTCAATGGGTTGATTCCAAGGTCTTTGTGCACATGGACTGGCATGGAATTTCTTGATCTATCAGATAACAGGTTGACGGGGAAAATACCCAACTGTTTAGTGAATCTCCAAAATCTGCGAATGATGATATTCGGTTCAAATGGGTTGTCTGGTGTCATTCCAAGGTTTTTGGGCCACATTTCTCCGATGTTGTCATGGTTAAACTTGAACAACAACAACTTCATTGGAGAGCTTCCTCAAGATTTGGGGAAGTTGCAAGCCTTGAGAGTCTTAGATGTAGGCGGTAATGAACTTTCTGGGAAGATTCCTGAATGGATTGGAGAAAAACTAACAAGTTTGATGGTTTTGAGGTTGCATAAGAATAACTTCAGTGGACGAATTCCTCAATCTTTATGCAAAAACTCATATCTTCAGATTTTGGATATCGCACATAACCATTTAACAGGCCAAGTCCCTCGTTGCTTCGGGGAGTTGTATGGAATGGTCGAGGCTAGTCATAAAGATATCCGTAATGGAAGTCGTTCTAGTTTTGATGAAAGCATAGTTCAGGTTATAAAAGGATTCGATCTTAAATATTCAAAAACTTTGGATTTGGTTTTCAGTATGGATCTTTCAAGCAATACACTTGTTGGACATATACCAGAAGAGTTAATGACACTTTCTCTGTTGGTGAGTCTCAATCTTTCTCATAATCATCTAAGCGCGGGTATTCCAAACAGAATTGGAAATATGAAGGCTTTAAATTCACTCGACTTCTCAGACAACAAGTTGACTGGGATGATTCCTACAAACATGGCATCTTTGTATTTTCTGAGTCATTTGAATCTGTCACACAACAACTTATCCGGACGAATTCCAACAGGAAATCAACTTCAAACCCTTACTGACCCATCAATATATGTTGGTAACAAAAATCTTTGTGGTGCTCCACTGCCAAGGAATTGCTCTAATCATGAAGAGTCAACCGCCACGAGAAGCAAGAACAAGTATAAAGAACCAGATGAGCATGAGGAATGGTTTTATTTGGGTGTAATGTGTGGTTTAGCAACAGGGTTTTGGGGTGTTATTGGAGTCTTGTTGTTCAAGAAGCAATGGAGACATAAGCTTTTTATGTTTACAGAGGTAACCATGGACGTGATATATGTTGCAATAATGGTGAGAATTTCCAAGATGACAAGAAAAGGAACAGATACCACTTAAGTCCTTAGAATGCAATCCACTGCGGGATACATACATATATATGTGTGCATAATCAATAATTATCATCCCTTTTAAATACTACTGTTGTGTTATAAGTTTGTATTATCACTCTATGTTTCCTATAGACAGAAGGAGGTATTAATGCAAAAATTATCACTTTTATACTAAGGATGCACAATGTGAACTATACCAAATGGCATCTACCCACCAAGCAATCCTTTTCTTACCATCATGTCCTAATTTATGTAGTCTAATTACCATTTGATCTTTGTCAAGTAATTCAAACAAACAAATAAGCCCATTTATCACAATGGATAACACTGCTTGAAGATGATGGCTAAGATAACCAAACCAATACATATTTGATTAAGGTGTCAACAGCAGTTAATGTGTGTAGTTAACACTTAAAAACACCCTCCAAACAGGCTTAAAGAAAGAGGTAAGGTGATGGTGTTTGGGTGTTAATGAAGCATCATATGAATTCCATGATTGATCGGATTAGAGCATATAATGAAACGGGGATCACAAAACTGAAACAAAGAATTTATGATATCCGGATCAAAGCAGAGAGCAGGCGGGGGTTAACAAATTTTATTTCAGTTCTTTTTTTTTTCTGTGTTTGTGCTTGAATATTGATGGTTTGTTTAAATTATATATGATTTGATTGCTTTTGATTTTCTTATGTTTGAGATTCACTCTGGAAGTTATTTGTATGTTTGCTTGCACACTACACCTTTGGTTGGTTATTTTTATAATTGGCTTAAAGTGTAGTGGTTTTAATTTTGCACTTTCTAATTTAATAAACCTAGCTTCTTTCTTTTGAAGAAACTATATTATTTGTGATACAACTTTGTTGAGTTAACTATTAAACGTCATACTGAATTTTGGAACATATTTATGTAGAATTAATATTTGATAAAGCTATTATGCTGAACAAATAAAAAGTGAAACATTACATGATAGTAATAACATTGATGAATCTCAAAGTCTAGACATAGTAATGTTCATAACTATAATGAAATTTTGAAATATTTTGATACTAAATGTTTACCGTTAAGGCTAGAAGAAAATCATAACAACTTTACAGAAGATTAGAAAACCACTGAACTTCTATAATGATGGTAAAAGAGAACTTTTTGCAGCCTTTTTTATTAACTGATGTACGTAACCATTTTTACTTCATTGAATACTAGCTACTAGCTTCATATATGGTATTTTAATGTTCTTTTAACTAACGATGTTTACTGCTTGAACGTGTCGCGTCGACTATAACTTCCACCATGAATATTGCCGCTTACATTGAGAGTCCAGCCACACCACACGGGTACTTTTGCTAGTTTAAATTCCAAATCCAGTTCGTTAATTATATTACATTTCCTTAAACAAACTCCAATTAAAAAGTCACCTATCAAACAAAGCCACCATATATGAAACTTCAGCTTATAGTCTGGATGGTACGATTTTACTAGTCCACCAAAATTCAAACTTTGATTAATTAACATCAAATTATGCTCCTAAGTCCTAATAAACTAACAGTATAGTCATAGTCTAGAAATAGAATCATTGAACAGCACCTATGAAATACAAACACATAAAAACAAAGAAACGACGGAAAATTGTAATCAACTTACAAGGAATTATGTAGTCAATATTCAAGAAAAAAAATTAAATATTACAGATATCAACAAACAATCAAAATAACAAACAGAGACAAAGAGTGAGACGACCAACTGCAGTAGGACTAAACCATAGGAAACCTGTGCATGAATATATTAAGCAAATTAACAAGCAAACTTGAACCACTTTCTTTATCTCAACACACACACAGTACACACATATAGATATATAACACATGTATTACAACTGTTGTTTGTGCAATATAGAACTACATCAACAGATGACTGACTTCTAGATGGTTAGGTTACTCTTCAACCAAAACGACTTGCAAAGTCTTCGATGGGCCATTAGGAGAAGTATATCTACATAATTATTAAATCATGTTGTTTATATATTCATCATAGCAACTCATATTTCGTTTCATTTTCTAGCAAGTAGAGTTTGAATGATGGGAAATCAGTGGGTTTTGGGGCTTCATCTCAGTTTCTTAAGCATTTTCTTGGTTGCAACCAAATATACTTGTTTGGGTGCTCAAAATTCGAAGGTAAGCTGCCATGAACGAGAGAGAGTGGCCCTACTCAAGTTCAAACACAGCGTCAAAGATGAATTCAACGTGCTCTCATCATGGATGGGCACTGATTGTTGCTCATGGAAAGGAGTCCGTTGTGATGCTGCCACAAGAAATGTTGTCAGCCTTCATCTAAGGGGACATTACAAGGAAACTCTTGAAAACTACCTCGAAGAAGATTACTACTTAGTAGGTAAAACGGTGCACCCATATTTGACCGAGTTGAGGCATTTGAGACATCTGGATTTGAGTGGGAATTATTTTCAAGGAAGTCGGATTCCTGATTTCATTGGATCCTTCAAGCGCTTAAGTTACCTCAATCTCTCTAACGCAGGTTTTAGAGGTGCTATTCCCCACCATATTGGAAATCTTTCCGATTTGAAGGTTCTTGATGTTGGTCAATCTTTCTCTATACTCATGTCATATGACATGGCATGGGTTTCTGGCCTTTCCTCACTCCAGCATCTTGACTTGAGTTATGTGGATCTTTCTCAAGCAAAAAATAGTGCTATGGTATACATGATTCCTTCGTTGATATATTTAAGTTTGAGCGACTGTGGGCTTTCTAATGCTGATGTTGATCTTCATTTTAATTCAAGCAAAATACTTCCCAACATCAAGCATCTTGATCTTGGCTTCAATGAATTTGAAGGTCAACTCCCACACCTTTTTCAGAACATCACATCTTTAAAATTCTTGGATCTTTCATCCAGTGATCTTAGTATGGCATGGAACTCCGTAAATTACTTGGTAAACATGATTCCTTCTTTGTCAGAATTGCATTTGTCATCATGTGAGCTTCACAATGCCCATTTTTCATCCACTTACTTTAATTCCAGTGCCTATTCTAACATACAACATCTCGATTTTAGCGACAATTCAATTGAAGGTAGATTCCCATCTCAATTGATGAACATGACCTCCTTAAGAGTCCTTGACCTTTCAGAAAATAGCTTGAACTTGTCAATATACGTCATGCCTAACCTTCTAAAGCTTGATGTTTCTTATAATAAGTTTGAGCATATTGAGCTCGTTGGAATCCGGAGACAATGTCATCCGAAGGAATTACACGTATCCAAAGAAATGATAGTACCATCAACAAACATGTCTGGTTGTTCCGAGTATGCTTTAGAGATGTTGTATGCAAATGGAAATCAATTACGAGGCCCCATTCCAGAATCTCTTAGAAAACTAGCCAATTTAAGAGTCTTACAACTCAAGGAAAACAGTTTGACAGGTTTAATCCCTAAAGCTTTGGAGAGATTAAGATCACTAGAAGTATTAGATCTGTCTAATAACAAGTTAATTGGTCCCATTCCGAAGTTTCTTGGAAAACTCACCAAGCTTAAACTTTCTGAAAATCAATTTAGCGGTTTCATACCAGAATCATTGGAAAGATTAAAAGGTTTAACTTTGCTGGATCTAGGATCAAACAAATTAACAGGTCCAATCCCAACATCCCTAGGAAGACTAGCTTCATTACAAAGATTTTTGGTTTCTTCGAATTTGTTAAATGGGACGATTCCAGATTCACTAGGGAAACTCTCCAAACTAGTTGTTTTAGATGTGTCTAAAAATAATTTAGAAGGAGTGATTTTGGAAGCCCATTTTGCTAAACTCTCGATGTTGAAGTACTTGGATACAAGTTCTAATCATAAGTTGAGCTTCAATATCTCGAATGAGTGGGTACCTCCATTTCAATTGAGATTTCTTCATCTTGGTTCTTGCAAGATTGGAGATGGATTTCCACATTGGTTACAAACTCAAAGGAAACTTGAGGATTTGGTGTTGTCTAATGCTAGCCTAAATGGACCTCTGCCCACATGGTTGTGGAAGATGCCCACTATTTCCTACTTAGATCTCTCTCATAACAAACTCAGTGGACCTTTGATAGACCTTCCTTTTGGGAATCATATCGATAGGTTTGAGTATTTGTTTCTACAAGATAACCTTTTCAACGGGTCCATTCCATTGTCAATGTCCAAAATAACACATTTGACACTTCTCGATGTTTCCATTAATAGGTTATCTGGAAATATTCCTGAGTGTGTGAAGAATCTACAACACATGGTGGTGCTTATACTTGGTTCAAATGGGTTATCGGGAGTCCTTCCAAGTTCTTTGGGAAATATTTCTTCATCGTTGGAATGCTTAAAATTGAATGACAATTACTTCAATGGCGAACTTCCTCAAAATTTGGGTAATTTGGGATTCTTAAGAGTTTTGGATTTGGGAAATAATGAATTATCCGGAAACATACCAAACTGGATTGGAGAAAAACTTTCAGCTTTAAGGGTTCTAAAGTTGCATGAAAACAACTTCACTGGTAGAATTCCTCAATCTTTGTGCAAAAGTTCATATCTTCAAATTTTAGATGTTGCACACAACAACTTAAATGGATCCATCCCTTGTTGTTTTGGCGAATTGAGTGGGATGATTAATGGAAGATATCAAGGTATTAAAAGTTTTATTACGAGTGTGACTCAGGTCATGAAACGGGTGAATCTTGAATATACAAATACTTTGGATTTAGTTTTTAACATGGACCTTTCAAGCAATAAACTTATAGGAGAAATCCCTCTAGAGTTGACTGCACTTATTATGTTGGTGGGTCTAAATTTGTCTCACAATCACCTCAATGGGAGTATTCCGGATGGCATTGGAAACATGAAGGCGCTAAACTCCCTCGATTTATCAGACAACCAATTTACCGGGATGATCCCCCCAAGCATAGGAGCCTTGAACTTTTTGAGTTGTATGAATTTGTCACACAACAACTTGTCAGGAAGAATTCCAACAGGAAATCAATTGCAAACGCTTAATGACCCATCAATATATGCTGGTAACACGGCTCTCTGTGGTGCACCTCTGCCAAATACTTGCTTCAATCATGAAGACCCAACCACCACAACAAGCAAGAACAAATACGAAGATGACGATGAGCCTGACAAATGGTTTTATTTGAGTGTAATGTGTGGCATAGCAACAGGGTTTTGGGGTGGTATTGGAGTCTTGTTATTCAAGAAGCAATGGAGATATAAGCTTTTTATGTTTGCAGAGGTAGTAATTGACACGATATACATTGCAGTCATGGTGACAATTTCCAAGATGAAAAGAAAAGTAAGAGATGCCACATAAGTCCTTAGAAATGCTAGCAAATGATAATTAGTAATCATCATTCCTTTTCAATACCACTCTTATGCTTTATATTTGTATTACCATGTGTGTGTTTTGCATAAACTATCACTTTAATAAAAAGGATGCACAATGTGAACTGCCCCATACTAATTAGTGTCATTATGAGATCTTATTTCAACTTTCTATACATTTGTTTATGTATTCCATTTATTATTAAGGAGTAACTTCTTAAGTAATTCAACCTCCTCAAAGACTCTATCCTAATTCCTACCAAGTAAGCCCATTTATCACATTGGATACCTTGAAGATGATTGCCAATACAACCAAATTGCTGAACCATTGCTTATAAGATTTAATAATATAACCAAAGATAACCAAATAAATTCAGTTACTTGACTAAATTCAATAATAAAATGAAAAACTCACCAGCTAAGCATTTCATCGAACACATGGGGGGCATCAAGTTTCTTGAATTATGTCACCAAGATATACATTTCAGGCGTGAAAACCTCTTGTTACAGAAGCTGTACCAGTTTCTATAGTAAGATTATTATTTATCAACAAAAAAGTTATTGACGACCATTGATGAATATATGGTAACCGATAAGAAAAGCAAATACCTTTGCTATAACAATGGAGGAGACATCTTTGGGTGTTAATGGCATATGGAATGGAAGCATCAGATTGATTTCATGATCAATATGATATTATGATTATTAGAACATATAATAATCAGAGAATCACAAAACTGTAACAGGGATATGAAATCTGATTGAAGCAGAATCGTAGGGGGTTGAACACTACAGTTTCTTTTTTGAGTGAATTACAACGAGTGTCCCTGGATTTATCGTTAATTCTAAATTTGGTCCTTTTTTTCTTGTGGATTGCTACTAACTTCTTATTACAACTTTTATTTCCATGTAACTAGCAAGATGTAACTAAAGTTTATAAAAGTGACTAGTGGGTTATAACTTTACTCATATGGATAAGTTTCTAGTTGTATAACTTTATAATAATTTTGTAAAGCTTTTATATGCGTTTTATAACCTTTAAGTTAGGTTTATCTTGTGTATTGATCTTGTAAGTATATATTTTTAAAGTATTAGCCTACGAGTCAAATTTAATTCCATAACACTGACCATTTATTTAGCATTTTAATAGATATCTGATATATATATATATAGTTTTAATTTCTTAGAAAGAACAATAGTATGTGTATTTTTTAAGGATGTATGGAACTTGCACACAGATAGAACATCCAACAGAAAATATTAGAGGTGTTTAATCTAAACAGACAGAAAAAAATAAAATACATTGTGCTATGATGCTTTTAACTTCTCTGAGTCAAACAATGAGTTTGAATATGAAATTATATTAACAACTTTAAGAATAAACAATAAGGTTGAATACATTTATTCTTTACATTTGGTTATCAAAACATTAAGTCGTATATTTTGAGAACTTACCTTAAAATAAACTCTCTTGTTTAATGTAAAAAACTAAAATAAACTAGATAATAATGCAATTAAAGGAGACAAAAAAGAACAGTGACAAAATCATAAGAGGATGAAGTTTTTAAGTTCCATGAAATAGAAGAATTTATAATTCTAGTAAATTGTAGATAGAAAAATGAATTAAATGAAAACACTGCAACAAAAATTATTAATATTTATTGTATCACAAATAGCAAGGTCGATTGTTAGTAGGAAGTTACTGATTTTTGTTTTATGTTCCACGTTATTTTAGTAAGAGTTAACACAACGTAGGCTTATTGTCTGTTGGACAATTATCTTTTTTACTGTTTGCCACCTACTCAAGTTCGAATTTGGTCTACTACCTCCGTATGGTTCTTACGTTTCTAAGGGTTTTTTTCTAATTAATTATTTTGCATCTCTTTTCGTTTTCAAAACATATTTTGTTTATTAAGTTTTCTTTTGCTTTGTTTATATTTATTAAAAAAGGTTATTTCATTTTTTATTTATTGCTTTCTTTAACAAATGAGTCATTTCAGTATTAAAATTTTAAATGGTTTTGATTTTAATATAAGTTTTATCAACGTAAAAAGTTGTTTACGTTGTTGATTTTGTGAACGGTTTTGTTTTGTTTTTTTTTATGTTCCAATGTTAATTTATTAATTGGTTATGTCTTATAGAATTTTGAATTTTATCAATGTATATTCACAACTTTACGAGCAGTTGTGTTTAATCTAATGTATCGACATAACATGAATTTTTTTTAAATTGATTTTTGTTTACGTCGCAATGCTCCCTAACCACCTTAATGTCAATCCATGGTGTAAGGACGCGCATGAGCTGCATGTGCTGACTAAAATTTTAAATTATATCAAAACACATAAACACATGTAAAATAGCATGATACAAAATGAAAATTATGAAAAAAAAATAAGAAAGAGTAAAAGATACTGATTCGGAGGTGTAGCGTGGGTGAATCACAACGATGGATGAATTGGATATTATGGGGAGAAAGAGAAGGCAAGAGAGAGGGCGAGAGAGATAAAGGGGGAGGGAGGGATCCGGAGATGCAAAATAGTGGAAGGAGATCGATTGTGGTTGACCAATTGCCGACTATGTTGGTCGGTACTGGTTGCGGGCCATGGTTATAGGACAAAGAAGACAAACCTTAGTGGTCATCAGAAGATTCAAGAGCTGATTTTTCTAATCAACATAATTAGGTCAATGGATTTCGTCTGCAATACGAAACATTAAACAATGGTTTACAAAATATGAATTTTGAAACCAAACAAATTCAAAATGAAAACAACATTATAAATTAGCATATAAAAAATAACAGATTTAAGTTTTTTCAAAAGCCCAACAAATCTAAGTTAGACCATTTGATTACATTAATTAAACAAATGATTAGAGTTTTACATTTCATAAAAAAAGCTCAGAGTTGATCAATTAATCCAACACTTCTTACAATGTAATCGAGAAATGAGACTGGTGTCATTGAGTTCGTCCTCTAATAAATATGATAATGTGCACTTTAAAGTCCATATCTTCCGTGTACTTTCATTTACTACTGGATGTAAATTTCAACCAAAATGGGCAAAAGGTTTATTAAATTCTTAATATACCATTGTGACATTATTTTTATTTCTACGTAGTATGAATTATATTTTAAATGGAGCCGACATAACACGCGTCGTTAGTCACTATTACCTTGAATTTTTTATATTAAGCTTTTAAAGGACTCATGGGTGTCAAGAAAATGGATTTAAAATGATATTGAACATGGTTTTAAGACACGAACTGAGTTCTCTTTTCATATTTTTATAATTTTTCTTAAGAACGACAAAAAAACACTCATGTAATTCCATTTCTAAATTTACATCGTTGTTAATCATGAAACTTAGAAGTTAGAACCACTAACTTTATAAGAGATATATACATATGAAATAGTATTGACATGTTTTCTCGCAAGTCATTTTCGGTGCCATTTTTTGTTTTGTGCTAACAACCTAGCTTTTGTATTGGTTTATTAGATTCAACTCGTTTAGTAGATTTATAAACACTCATAGCAAGTTATAATAAAAACATTGGTTACAAGGTGTAGGATAAAAATTCGTACATTAAATCATAAAGTGATTCAGTTCATTTTTAAACCAGATGCAAAACGAATGTTTACTCAAGAACCAGTTAGGTTTTTTTATTTTATTTTCTTTATTTTTTCTTTTTATTTTTTGTTTTTGTTAGAGGAAAACATCGGAGTCAAAGCATTCGGCCCGGAACAACGTAATCGAAATACAGTTTTCCCTTTTCAGTCATTCTCGTTTTCTTCGTCTCAAACCCTCTTCTCAATCTCCATCAATAACATCTATTCCAACTGCACTGCTACACAAATCGAAAGAGGCATACACCGATTCAAATCGCTACCAATTGGAATTTTCATTCATCTGTCCTTTATTATCATTATCATTACAATCATCATCATCGTCGAGATCAACTTCAAATTCACTTCTTCCAGCTCGAACGCTGCAACAGCGTGAAGCCGATTGATGTTGATGAGCGTCATTGGTATGGAAAATTTCACTTCAGTCGAAGAACCTAAAGTCAATCTCTGAAGGATCGGCGGTCTTAATTCGTTCGATCGAGCATCGATCCATCTTTTGGTAAGCTCCGCCAAGTCCTATCCGTTGCAATAATCTTGATTAATTGTGGATGATTGCATTTGACGGAAATCCGATTGAGGAATAGTTTTTTGTTTTGTTTTCTCGCGAGTCGTTTTCGATGCTTATGTTACTTAGGGTTTCTTATGTTGTTGCAATAAGTAGGAGGCAATTTGAAATCTCATTTAGTTTGTACATAGCTGTTTTGTGTTTGTGTGTATGATCATTTCGTCAGGTTTATTGGCTAATATTATTCCTTATCTGTTGTTGAAAACTTTGAAGGTAATGAGTCCAGTGAAGATAATATACGATTTCTTCTTGAATTATTTCAATTGGTGCTATGACTATGAGATTTCCTCCTAATTCACAGCTGTATACGAAATAGAATAGGACTGAATACATATGAAGTCCTGTTCCCATTAAGTGTGAGGACGGTAATGTTTGTTTTGAAATGGTAGAATTGCCTTATGGCTCATTTACCTGCTTCATATTAAGAATAGTCAATAGTTTACTGGTTTGTATACAGTTTGGTGAGGGAACATACATATTCCCTATATCTATACTTAAGGGTCTTGCATTTCCTTCTTTGCTGCTTCCAAATTAAGAGTATATATTTCTTGAAGTGTCCGTGTATATTGGAGGGATTTACGATAGATATAGCAAGGTCTCCTAATCGTAAGTTTGTTGGGAGAACCAGTACGTAGATCTTACTCTACTCAATATCAAAGAACGACATATTCTGTTCTCTGTTCTTTTGTAGCTGTTGAGTCTGTAGCATGATTGCATTCTTGCAATAATCCTTCATATAAATAAGGTTTAATGCTTTAGTGATTTGAGGATAAATTGTCACTTATGTTATTTTATTCATTCAATTTAAGACTATGGTTGCCGAAGTTCAACCTACCATTATATGTTTCTACATTTTTTAATAACCTTGTATTACTTGACCTCATTTTTACAAGCTTGTCAGTAGCCTGGATAACGGTGGAGGGTGTGGGGTAGGCCTTGCAAACTAGTGTAGGGCAGTAGGGGCAAGAAAGCTTATAGTTGGAATTTGGAAAATTGTTGTAAGTTGAATGAGCTAGTTGATATCCTAAATAGAAAAGATGTATCTTGCATAGTTGCATGTATCTGAAAAACAAAATATAAATGAAAAATCTAATGGAATAATGATCAAGGTTGTTATGTCATGGTATTTAGGGATACAAGGTACATTCCACAATAGATAAGACTTAAGAAGAGGACATTGTTATAATTGATGATGAATGTTAACATTTATTAGTAGACATAATGGTGAGTGATGGTTATAAATGTCAATTAATGGATATGCCCCTTACTCTGACTTAAAAGAATTGAAATAGGTTGGTGATAGGAGTATTTTGTGTTTGTATGCATATTTCCATGCCTCATGATTTGATAACAGTTAACATTTTTTTAGGCTATGTCACTCTCACAGTTGTGAACCTAGTATCGTAGAACTCTAGCCATATAACATTGTATGGGATTCAGTATTGTGCAATCGTGCAATAAAGTGTTTCTACTTCAGTCTACATGGGTTTTAAAATTTAAGGGCATGGCTTGTTTAAGTGTGAATATCCTGAACCCAATTCAGATTCAGGGAAACACATGGGCACATCGTGAAAATTCTGTGTAATCTTGGTATTTGGTATATTATTTTATAAATCCAGACATGCTTTTGAATTTTTATGATATTGTAGTGCCATTTATTTTGTGCTTTTAGGTTCTGATTAAATTATTGTAATATTTACTCTTAACAAGTTCAATTTGTATTTTACTTTACTTGTTTGTTAAAGTTCATATAGACAAGATGGTTGGGATAGAATATATATGGCCAGTTTATCTTTTTCAATATAGTTTAACTACCCAATGTATGTTATTTTGAATAGTATTTTAGGATATAGTGCAGACTTATATCTTGAGTTTCTTAATTTTCTTCAGGAAAAACTGCAATGCATCGTGTAGGTGTTGCAGGCAGTGCCTCTAATTCGGTCCGGTCTCGTAAAGAGAAGAGATTTACATATGTACTGAATGATGCTGATGACACAAAGGTTAGTGTCCTTTTAGTTGGCTGATTATCCCATGTTTAGATCTGTTCACTACTTTTAATCCTCAATAGGTTTGTTTATATTGTAAAAGTCATGGATTTATAGCATAGATCACTGGCATTTTTTTGTTTGCTTGTGTGACAAAATACCTTGGATAAGTTCTCCAAATTTGACATTTTGTTCAGCATGTAGGCACAATATAGTTTGATGCAACCTTCTAGGATGTGATTACATACTTAGAAGCTCTAACACTGCTGATGAATATCTCTTTTTGCAGCATTGTGCAGGTGTAAACTGTTTGGCTGTATTAAAGTCAACAAAACCAGATAACTCAAGTTATCTCTTCACAGGGAGCCATGATGGCACACTAAAGAGATGGGAATTGAATGAGGAGGATGCCACATGTTCAGCGACCTTTGAGTCTCATGTTGACTGGGTATGATGCTTCATTTCTGCTAACTTTTTACTTGAAAAAAGAGTTAACTTGTTCTTATTTAACGTTTGATGCAGTTTTAATAAAACTTCTAATTCTACAGGTCAATGATGCTGTCCTTCTAGGAGGGAATACCCTTGTATCGTGCTCCTCTGATACTACCGTCAAGGTTTGTTTTCAGTGTAAGATTAAATATTTATGATCAATAAGTCAGTATTCATACAAAAGTTTAACTAATATCATGTAACATTGTATGATTAGGCATGGGATTGCTATTCTAATGGAACTTGCACAAGAACTTTTCGTCAACACACAGATTATGTCACTTGTCTTGCTGCAGCAGAAAGAAACGTAGTTGTTTTAACAAAAATATCCTTGAAATAGGTTTTGTACATCTGAGATAGAAAATTTTATCACTTTTGTTTGTTTATGATTCTAGGGCAATATTGTGGCCTCTGGTGGGCTGGGTGGTGAGGTGTTCATTTGGGATGTTGAAGCTGCACTTGCTCCCCTCACCAAGTCCAGCGAGACAGCTGATGAGGACCGTCCTAGTGGCACCAATGGCTCAGGAATTTCTAGTCTACGTACTATTGGCTCAAGTAACAACATTTCAATGCAAACAAATTTACCACAAGGATATGTTCCTATATCTGCTAAAGGACATAAAGAATCAGTGTATGCATTAGCAATGAATGATACTGGAAATGTTCTGGTTTCTGGTGGAACAGAGAAGGTAACGTGCGTTGCTAATTAGCTATCAGAGTCTTTATTATAGTTTAAAGAGTCAATTACTCATAATATATGATTCATGTAGGCTATACGTGTTTGGGATACTAGAACTGGTTCTAAGATGATGAAGCTTAGAGGACATACAGATAATATTAGGGCTTTGCTTCTCGACTCCACAGGGAGGTCTGTGTCTTATTTACTTGGATTTTGATTTAATATTGAATTATTTTTTTTTGCACATTACATGAAGCCTAGTTATGTTTTCTTTTACTTATGCTCACATTCCTTTGAGAATTGTTCAAGTTTTACACTTGCGTTTATTTCTGATCTCAAAGCTACTGTTGAAATGCTGTTGTGTGTACTTGCTAAAGTTATCTCTAGGTGTTCTTGTTTCCTGCAATTAATAGCTTGTTTAATAATACGTAACTATTAGATTATTGGGTTATTAATGGTTCTTTAATCTCATTGATGCAGGTTCTGTTTATCCGGATCCTCTGATTCTATGATCAGGTTAATGTCTAGCGTGCTTTATATACATATCTGTCTCATTTTTTGAATAATCATGGGACTATATCTTTTTCCATTATTTCAGATTATGGGATCTTGGGCAGCAGCGATGTATTCACTCATATGCTGTTCATACAGATTCTGTTTGGGCACTTGCTAGCACTCCAACTTTCAGCCATGTCTATAGTGGTGGAAGAGATCTCTCTGTAAGTTAACTTCTATGATCCCATGAGGGGAAATATATGTAGGATTTATTTTATGATTCTTCAAAGTTGAATCGGTAGACATATTCTTGTTTGTTTTGTACTTGTAGTTGTACTTAACAGACCTTGCAACAAGGGAGAGTATATTGCTTTGCACAAAAGAACATCCTATTCAGCAACTAGCAATTCATGATGATGGTATTTGGGTTGCAACCACTGATTCTTCTGTCCATAGGTGGCCTGCTGAAGGCAGGAATCCACAAAAGGTGTTTCAAAGAGGTGGTTCTTTCCTAGCTGGCAATTTGTCTTTTTCAAGAGCAAGGGCTTCCATGGAAGGATCTACCCCTGTGAGACATTTTTTTTATGTGCTCCATTTTCTTAAACAAAATAATTCCGTTTCTTGATTTTAATATCACTTTTATGTAGGTTCCTGTGTATAAAGAACCAACTTTCACTATTGATGGAATTCCAGGGATAGTACAGTATGAAATTTTGAACAATAGAAGACATGTTCTGACCAAGGTAACATTAAATTTTGCCTTTCCAAAATTCTTTGATAGTTTAATGTTTAAAAGGAGTAAAGGACACGTGTCAGCTTCTAATGTGGTTTGAAATGTGATTTTGATAGGATAATGCTGGTTTTGTGAAGCTTTGGGAGATCACTAGAGGCGTAGTGATTGAGGACTATGGACAGGTTACTTGTTTATCCAAAATAATTACATACTATTAGTAAATATGCATTCACCTTAATGTTTCAAACTGTGTTCTTTCAGGTTTCATTTGAAAAGAAGAAGGAAGAACTGTTTGAGATGGTATGTATATTAATGCGTATACTTTATGCAATTTTTTGTCAACTCTAATACTGTGTATTATTTTCCAGATCAGCATTCCTGCTTGGTTCACCGTAGATAGCAGGCTTGGAAACCTGTCTGTGCATTTGGATACCCCACAGTGTTTTTCTGCAGAGATGTATTCTGTTGATCTTAACATCAAAGAGAAAGCAGAGGATGACAAGGTGTGCATATTTTTCTGTGTTTTTTTTGGGTATGTGTCTATATATATATTTGAAGTTATAACTTCAAGGGACAGGTTTATGAAGGAAATATACTCTCAATCCACATGTTAAAAAATAACTAAAGTTTATACTCCAAAGCATCTAAATGGTGTAGTATTTGGTGTAAGCCATCTTCAACCAAGACACCTAAATGGTGTAGTTTATCCATCACATACACCAAATTTCTATTATTCATGTATTTATTAAAAGAAAGAGCAAAAATTAATTTGTAAATAATATATGAAACAATGACATGGAGACCTTTGAAATGAGTACCATGTTGATCAAGGTTTATAGTTGTATTATTGTTTAGTTATAATTTATATTAATAAGTAATTAATTTCTTAAATAATAACATATGGTGGTGTTTGGGATCGTTTTCCCCCTACTCTTCATGGAGCTATTGAAAATGCAGTGTATGTTTGGGATTACATTTTGGCAACATGATATGACATTACATTTTTTTGTGCCTGAATATGCAGTTTGGAGAAGCATGGGGGCCACCGTGCTTCTTGGGATCATAGTTTTAAAAACACATTACTGTCCCAAACACCCCTTAATTTTAGATTAAAACATCGATGTAACAGTACGATGCATGTGTTGGAGTTTCATGTTCACTTTTAAACGTTGTCATGTCATGATGCTTTTTTGTGTGTGTATTTTCTTTGGTGTTTGTCTTTTTGAAAACAAACAAAAATAATGCTTGGAAAATCAAGTATAAATTTACTTGAGAAATCTTTTAACAGAAGTATAATGCAGGTTTAGGGTTTATTTATCGTTTTCAACATTTTCTTTTGACTCTTCACATAAAGTAAACGAGTTGATAAACGAACCAAAAGTACTCCGGGTCACAAAATAAATGCAATGTTTAATAGCACATCTATATTAATGGTAATGAATTACTATCAATTAAGCATCTAAAATAACTCTTAATAGTGACAATCATAATAAATCATGTAGATTAATTGCTTTTACTATGAACCAATATGATAAACAGGTTAACTTGGCACGAGAAACCATCAAAGGGCTACTGGCTCATTGGCTGTCCAAGAAGAAGCATAAACCTGGGTCCCAACCTTTAGCGAATGGAGAAATACCACCTCCCCGGGATATTTCTGGTAGAGGTATTACACTTTCAAAAGTTGAAGTAGATGGTGCACCTGAAAATGACTTTGCAGTCTATCCTCCATTTGAGTTTTCAACTACTTCCCCTCCTTCGATTATTACCGAGGGGACCAATAATTCCCCATGGAGAAAGAAAATTACCGAAATGGACGGGACTGAAGACGAGAAAGACTTACCTTGGTGGGTTTTAGATTGTATTATGCAAAATCGTTTGCCCCCACGAGAACATACCAAGTAATTATTTCTACTTTTCTTTTCTGATTTCCTGCATTTTCTCTAGAAAGTTCTACTAAACCATCAAAATTTCCAGGTGTAGCTTCTATTTACAGCCATACGAAGGTTCAACTACCCAAACTGTGACACAAGGGAAGCTGAGTGCACCCCGTATTTTAAGAATAAACAAGGTATTGCTAAAATCATGTTTGTTAATTTGTAAACAATTGCAAATAAATTATCTTATTTAATTATGTTTTATCAGGTTGTTAATTATGTTGTGGAGAAGTTGGTTTTAGACAAACCACTGGATAGCTTGAGTATCGATGGAACTTTTGCTCCTGGAGGGGGAGACGGATCCTTTAGATCCGGAGCGAAACCTTGGCAGAAACTTAAGCCAGCTATAGAAATCTTATGCAATAATCAGGCAAGTTTTTTTATTAATTATCGTGAAATTCAACTATTTAAATATATTTATTTATTTTGATATATATGCATTAATATGTTGTATTTAGGTCTTAAAACCTGACATGAGCTTAGCTACGGTGCGTGCGTATATATGGAAAAAGCCCGAGGACCTTGTTCTTAACTACAGGATTGCTTCTGGAAGATGAATTAATGTTGATTCATCCATAAGGTAATATTTCTACTTGGAGGTGTAATACTACTTTTTTATATAATTTTTTTAATTTTTTGTTGTGCGGGTCAGGGTGTATGCTGTTTATATCTCAGCAGCCATTTGGGACAGTAATTATGATGATTATACGCGAAGGACCTTTGATCATCAGTTGAAGGATTTCTAGTTTTGATATTAAGGGCTATAAAAATTAAAGAAATAGCTGTTGAATACAGAAGAGGCTTTGTAGATCTGGTCAAAAACTTAATTGGAAAAGCACCATGTTTAATACTTGCAAATAATACAATGCCAGCCAAGTAAGTTTGTGTTTTGTATACATTATATATCAAGTGTCCCATTGGATTATTATATTTTTGTAACTAATCTAAACTTTAGAAGTTGACTAATTAATCTTTTGTTTCAAGCTTTTTATTTGATTCTTACACAAGTTATACGAGTCCTGTATGAGCCAACTTTAAGCAAGCGTTGATGGTACATGGTCCTAAACAACAAGTTGATGAATATACACACTAAGGATGTGACACATAACACTCAGAAACACAAAATCATTGAGTTCTTATTAACGACGCTATAAACCAAGTTCTTGTGTTTTGACATGTTGGCATGTTTCAACTGTTTCCTTCCTCATCATTGCCACAAACTCTTCATAGTTTATCTTTCCTCCTGCCCGTCAACCGATTTATGAAAACAAAATATCAAATAAGCCGAAGGACATGTGAACAGTGAAAGTATATGTTTTGATGGGTTAATAGAATCTCATAGGGTATACATGTGGTAAGAGAGTGGGGCAGGTAACTTTCCAAATGGGTTGGGCTTAACTGGGTCAATTTTGTGCGGGTTGACGGGTTTGGTCTGTTTCGATCTTGAGGTGTAGTTTGTATTGAGTTCTAGGTTTATGATTGTGGCTAACCTTATTAGTATCTACATCATCAAGTACTTCATCAATAGTTTCTTCATCGCCCATTCCATACTGTGATTTGTGCCATAGAATGTTGCATCTAATAAATTTGTAACAGAACTCATGTCACGCAATACAGTATATAAATGTTGCAACTCATCAATGGTTTCTTCATTGCCCATTCCATATTGTGCTATATTGCTGATGCATTGTTGCAGTGATGAACTCAATATAAACAATTTTTCCATTCTTATCAACATCAGCCTGGAAAATGATGAAAAAGAATCAAGTTTAGCTCTGTTTGACTTTTCAGGTCAAACGTAGGGTTTTCAAGCTTGAAATCCTTATGGGGTGCTGAATTCTTCTCAAGAATATGATTAAACGTAACGAATACTAGTAGTAAAGAACACATTGACGTAAGATCAAAACAAAAACTATCAATTTTGAATTTGAAAATAGATGGGTTGACCTCACAAGTCAAAACAACATGCGATTAATAGCTTACAGCTTCCATGAGTTGTATTTCTAACTCGACGAGTCTGGATCCAAGCTTCGACAGTCTTGTTCTAAGTTCTTCATATCAGTGTCCATGTTGTAGTACATTTGTTTCAACCCTTTTATCTCTTCTGTTGGTCAGGTTTTCAGCAATAACCTTTAACAAACAAACTACTTGTTAAGCATATCGTTATATTTAACAACTTGTTGGTACATACAAAAAGGTTGCATGTGGTTGAATGACAATAACAACAATGTTAGCAATGTCACACTGTCACTTACGAATGAACTCAAATTGTTCTTTAAAATGCATACCTTCAAGGTGAGCCATTTTAACTTGTTCATCTATCTAAATTGCTTTACTCAAATCAAACCCGCACTATATTGTAGGCAGTTTTGATGCTTCACTACAATGTAGAAAGAATTCGTAAACTACGATGAAAACTTCAACTAATTGGTATTATAACTTATCGATACTGATATTGTAAGTGCAACAAAGATTCTGGATTTTTTTTAAAATTTTCAATAACTCTATATTGGTATAAACATAAATATTTATTGATATTGAAGTGCAACAAAGTTCTTGTGTGTAAACTTAAAATGATTTTATGATCACTTGTAAGATTTCATTAATCGGAAAAATAGCTATGGTTAAAAGAAGCCATCATATCTCTTCAAAGAAACACATGTTGCATTTCTGTAACACATAACTCTAATTATAGCAGTGATAAGCTTAGCGGTCCAATTTTTGTTAAATACATACAATTTATTTATTTTTTAAATTATTTATTTCTACTTTTTTCGAAAACAGGAGTTATGACAAGTCATGAATCTCGGGTTACAAACCCGATTCACAAATCCCAGATCACAAAACCAAGTTTTTACTTTTTCACATCACACGGTGAAACAAAAAATGGTTTAGTCTTATGGTTATTGTATCAAGGTTAGTGTTATGAGTGTAACTGATTAACTGGTCGCTTTATCATATATCGATCAAAACATAATATATTATTTTTTATTGAGATGATAAGTTGGCATATTTGTCCAGTCACACTCAAACAGTATTCTTTGAGGAATACTTCAAACAAAAAATAAAATGTATAGTTGAACACCTAGTCCCCAAAATGCTGTCAATGGTCAACTTTGACCAGAATGCATTATAACTTGAAGTTTCTTGTTCTCTTCTTTCAACTTTCCATCACACCCCTTTCTGCATCCATATAAAAACACCAAATTCCAATTTAAACATAAATTTTCAGATCAAACAACAATATCTTCATGAACAAGTGCTTGCGATCCGTCAAACTCGATATGATTTCTTCATCTTTTGTAAACAGATACCATTATAGTGACAATTTGAGAGAACTCTTCACCTCCATACTTTCTCATGTGGTCTTTCAAGTGACCCTTTTAATCTTCATCTTCCACTTTGGTGTAGGTTAGTATCTATAACCGCAATAGTATTATCTTAATCGCGTATACGCTATGATGTAGTAGTGATTGTATAATTGTAGTATATTGATTATGATATATTGTTGGTGTAGTTGGGGGCACCATTGGAGCAATAAGTGGAGCTTTGATCGGGTCAAAGAACAAAATGAACTTCCTACAGGATGTAATTATCGGAGCGGCGTCAGGGGTAGTTTTGTCACATAAAATCATTAGGGTTACGTTTGATCATTTCATGCATTTTGATCATGATGATGAACATGATTGCTTCCTTCATCTGGTAATTGACTAAATAATGCATGCATCAATGCATGACTTTCATTTTCTTTAGATTAATATAATTGTGTTAATACATTTTTAGTTACAATTTATGAGATAAAAATTCATGGAATATTTCTATTTTCTATTGCAGATTGATATTGTAGCAGGTGATTTGGAATCAAAACTTCTTCGAGATCAGGATCATATATTCCTAATTACCAAGGTAATTATTAATTAAAGACCATATAGATCAAACATTATATATTGATTAAAGAAGACAAAATATCTTAGTAGATGTATTTTATTTAAAGCATACACTCCATATATAATTGACCATTGAAACTTGAAAATTCAACTTGATATGTGACCAGGTTTCAAGCTGTGAAAAGCTCATTAAGCTTGTAAAGGTTGAAATTTCAAACCACAATGTCGTGGATTCTTCTGGAAACGCAACTTGTTGCTCGATTTGCCTTCAGGTACACTGCATACCGAATCAAAAAAACATGTACGTATTTTTGCTACACACGAAAAAATACGTCGTATATTAGCAACAGGATTTGCCTAGGATTTTACTTTTACACATTCGTGCTAATTTTACGACATACTTTTTCCTCACTCAAATTCATAAAAAAACATATGAAAAATAATAAAATATACGATTTTCTAAAACCATATGTATTTAATTTAATTGGATATAATATTGTAACAGGATTTTGAGATTGGCAATTCAGCTGGAATATTTCCAAAGTGTGAGCACAAGTTTCATCCAGAATGCATATCTCAATGGCTTCTAACCCACAATTCATGCCCAGTATGCAGAACAACCATATAACCATGCTATTAGAATAATGATTATCTTTGACCGGAAACTTTGTCGGTAATTACTGAAAACTTTGTCGGTAATTACTGACGGACTACTGACAACCAGATGAAGCATCACCAACAAACTCTCGTCGATAACCGCTTCAGGAGATTGACTATTGGTGATGCTCAGTTGTTTTAGTGTGCAAACTTAATTGAATTCTTTTTTATTAGTTTTATTGTTTTTTTTTAATTCGTGCATGTATTAATTTATTATTTTTTATTAATCGTATATTGTTGGTTCATGCACGATACAATAGGGCATGTGTCATGTGTACCATGTGGTTTTTGTCATTTTTAGTGAAGACGTCTTGTAAAAGAAATTAGAAGACGACGAAAGCAAAAACATCTATATATGTTATGTTTTGTGATGGATTGGTGATGATATATAGTGATAAGGTTCATTAATTTGTTTGATGGAAAAATATTAAGTTATGTGAATTGTTTTCAGACACTACTAGAAAATTGTCCTGTTTCACACAAAAATTTGTGACGCGAGAAATTGTATCGTAAATTCCAACACATTTCTCACGAAATCTGAAAACCCTAGTTTTCCGACAAGCTTTTGACAAGAAAACGACAAAGTTTAGAAACATATATACTAATCACCCAAACCCGAGGCTCCATCAATCTCGGTATCTTTTGTGTTCATCGCCACTTTTAGTTTTGGGAATGATATATACACCTAACCGTGGTCATAGTTTTTTGATATTCATATATCTATAAAACGAGTTTTAATTAATTACAGGGATCGTTTCTATGGTTTGATCAAATAACGATTTTAATCACAAAGTTTGAAATTTAAGCATTAGATTTTAACTGTTTGCTAATTTGGAACGGTACCTTTGTTCCCTAAATTGATGGACGTTAATTTTGTTGTTAAGTTTTTATGAAACGACAAAAACACATTAAGATAAATACAAATTTATATAAACTAGTTAAATTACTCTACTTTTGGACCAATTACAAATGTGACTTGTAGTTATAAACCGAACTAAAAATGAATACACATACTACATATATGAAATTCAATACGAAATTTAGTATTATATTATTTGTTTAATTAAATTACTATACTTTTGGATCAATTTCAAATATAGCTAGCGTGGCGTCTTGGATATGTAATAGAGAAGAAACCACGCATCATATAACTACTTTAAGGATTGGGTGCCTTATCTTCTTCAAGTTTCGTAGGTTTCCTTCTATCTTATGTTTGATTTGATTGCAACACCTTTAAAAAATAACGTGGCACTTTATTAAAAATATTAATCATACTTTAATTATAATAATATTATAAATAAGAGTAATCTATACGAAAAGAATATTTACACTTATCCCCACCGGTCATAACTTTTTACCTTAAAAACCTACCAAACACTTAATTAAGTGAACTTTTTTAATTAAAAATATATATTTAATGTATTATATGTATAATAGTTATTTAAAAGAAAATATAGTTTGCCGAAATCGCAAAGGTTCTTTCATTCTAGATAGAGCTAGGTTTGATGACACAGTTATTTGAAGTTAGAGTAGCAAAGTTCTCATTGAGGTTAAAGGTTTGATTTCGTCTATGACGTATACATTCGTGTAATTTAGTTGTGGTGTAAAATTATAAGTATGTTATATGTGTATTTTGTTGTTTTAGAAAATAGAAAAAATGTTTCTTAAAATATAGTCTATCTCATAACTAATGTGACACCAAGGCATATCAGTATACATAACATTGTAATTATAAAGTTGTGACATGTAAACCTAGCTATTAAAATACTTATTTTTTTATTAAAGTTATAACTTAAATACCATTAATTAACAAAATAACAGTTCCTAAAATAAAAATGTATCTAAATTGAATACATTTTGTCATTTTTATACCTTTAAGCTATAAATATAAGAATAACAAGTAATATAATAACTATCAAATTGTATTATAGTAAAAAAGAAACACCTATAGAAAAGCACACATAATGTAGAGTTTATCGAATCTGGATGCTTTAGAACAAATTGTAGAAACACACAAAGTGGTGACAATAATTCAAGATTATTATACACAATTAATCATTTCAAACTCTACAGTCAACCCATTATAACCTACCTTTTGGTATGCAAATATTTAACAATTACAATAAAGTTTTCAAATACCACTCTAATGCACTCATTAAACTCACCAAAGCCAATGTTTAATCTAAGCACTTGAGACTGGAACCACTGGCCTAACACACTTGGTGTGCACTTCATACCCACACTCAATACACTGGTAAGCCCAACCCGAACCTTGCTCATCGCAATCACAACATATAAACGGGCCGCCACCATTCCCTTGAGACACCAGCACGAGCTCGTGGTGATGGCCCGAATGTTGCTCCACACTCGGGAGATTCTTTGCATCCTCATCCATCTGCTTCTCTAACAGCTCGACCCTAGCCTCAGTAAAAGGGTACGCGTCCTCTTCATACAAGTTAATCAAACTTCTCCCGTTTTTTGTAACTGTTTTGCCATCTGGGCCCAAAATGATCAAACTCGGGATACCTCTTACATCAAAGTACTTGGTTAGGTTTTTACTAGTCGTGTCCCCAAACGGGAGGGCTAGCCACGGCATTATGCTAAAAGACGAGTTAAACTCTAGCTCGTCGTGATCACTCGAGATGTAGATTATTTCAAAGTCTTCTTGTTCTTCATTTGAGTCTTGTTGGGCTATGTTTTGTTTTATTTTTTGGTAAATGGAGATCAACTTGGGAGTGAATTTGTGGCTTGGGAGACACCAATGGGCCGAAAAGTAAAGCCCAATAGTTTTGCCCATTAAGGAAGAAACTGACACCTACATAACATGAAAAACAATAAAAACACAACATATATATCATGAAAAATAATGTGTTAACTAACCTCTTTTGATGCCGAATGAGTCAAAACAAAATCTCTATCATGATTTGTGAGCAAATTTAATAAAGTTTGTTGTTCATGTTTCTCCTTCTCTTGCCTCAATAATTCATTCAATCTCTCGTTTGTAAACGGGTACAATTCAACGCCATAACGATAAATCAACTCGACTCCATCGTGTAACACACTTGCATCATCATCGTCATCGGGTTGTAAAATGATCAAGCATGGGATCCCCTCAACATCAAACTTTTTGTTCAACGCCTTTTTAGTTTCTAGATCGGAAAATGGAATCGCGAGCCATGGCATGTGTGAATGATAAAAGTTGTTGAATGCATTCAAGTCTTCATCGGATGATACAAAGATGATCTCAAAGTTTGAGTCTTTTTTAGCTTTGATTTCGTTGTATACTTGAATTAAGAGTTTGGTGAACGTTTGGCATTGTGGATACCAATTAGCGGCAAAGTAAATACCCACAGTTTTGTCTTCAAGATCGGAAATCTTTACCTGAAATGGGTCGAGTTATGGGCGACAATTCCATACATGTCACGAACAAAACACGAAAATAAACTGGTTTTTCGTTGGCTAATATATAACTTGTTTGTTAAATGAGTCAACCCAAACACAACATGTTTAATAAATATGTTTACTCGAACATTACCCGTTTGATAGCCAGCTTGACAATCCATATAAGCCTAAAGCTTTTTAAAAAGTTTCTAATTAAATTTTGGAAGGCTTTTTTGAAAATTGTAAATATTTAAAACTTGATAGTTTTATATATAATTTTCCCTTTAGTTTTATATTTTATTTTCCCTCTTATAACTTTATAGATTATTGTAAAATTTATTATTTGTGAATGAAAGATAAAGAATAAAAACAATTAAAAAGACATTATGCTGAAGGTGTTTAAATTAGTTACTAAACATTACTCTTATACGTAAATGAACATTACAACATTAACAAAACACTATTTCAAGTCTGTTCGGTTATATCTATAATATGGATAAATATATATGGTCGTGCATATCAAAACCGCCAAGTGCCAACCCAAAATCCTTCAGCCCATCAATTCGACACGATTGACACCATTAGTCAAGTCATTAAAACCCACACACACGAACAATAGTTATAAAAAACATAAAACTAAACATATGTCGCGATGTCCCAACCAAAGACAAAAAAAATCTTTTGAGTAAATGCCTAAAACTACAAATAACAAATGTATGTACAGGAATATTGGCCAGCTTTGAGTGGGACAATGTTGTTGAAGAATCTTAACAAGAAAATATCTACATATATGAAGCCACATCGGGTCAAAACCCGCCCGACCCAATCCGGCCCGAAGAATCTATAAGATTTTAAGGGTGGAAATAATGCAAAACTAGGTTGCAGTCCACTTATGAACAAAGAAAGTGATGACTGAAAATGAGAGGCACCTTACATTATGGGATATATTCCTCTTATGTTGCTTACAACTCATAACAATATGTATGCTAATGTGGTACAATAAAGCATGCGTGATGTACTTGTTTTATATTAGTGGGACACGTGGTAGTGTTTTAGATTCATAGTAACATTTAATATTTCGTCAAAAAATTGTCTTATGGGCGTCTTAAACTTAATGTGAAATTATTTTCTATATTCCTTTCATTCTTATTACAATAGTATAGAATTATTCTTTTTTCTTTTAACGTGGAATTATTTTGAGGTGGTCTATTTAGTGAGTGAAAATACACAATCTATAAAGATTGTATTAATCATTTAAGGTTATATTAAATAAGTAAAATTATTTAAACTTGATTCTCTATTTAAGATTTATTTTAAGTGTCACTCTTGTTATTATTACAAAAAAGTTCTAATATGAATCGGTTATTAATATATTGAATAGTAACAAAGTTTATAACTAATTATTACACATAACTCACTTTTAACCAATTTAATAACTATATAACATTATAATAGGATTAAAGCATAAATGATTTATGAAAATATATATAACAATAGATTGAAGTTTCTACACTAAATAATATACATATGTCGCCTACATAAAACTACTCCATTTGTTTTCTTGATTCAAATCATTAACTTACTATAGGTTTATAATTTCACTATAAAATGATTTAACGCCCTAATCAAGATACATAACATGAAGCTTTAACGATTTGTACGGTACAACCTAACTAGCAGTATCAAAATCATGAACTATTTTCTCCACATGAATCCATCACAGAGATAATCTGGCTATCTAGTATCTACCCTCTTCAAGCTATTTACTTTTATTTTAGATAAATAATATATTTGTTTCCTTCCTTAAAACATCCGAACTAACATAGATCTAACAAAAAAATAAATTAAAATAAGAGTAAATTACGCGGTTAGTCATGTGGTTTCATTAAAATTTTGGATTTGATCTCTGATTAGATAAAAAAAATCTAGAGAGAAAAAGAGAAGAACCTGAGCTCCGGTGGGAGAGAGAAGGAAGTCGCGGTGATCGGATGCGAAGAGAGATGAGTATTTGTGACGGTTGACGACGATCGTAGTCTTCGGCTCGGACGTTGTGTTGATCGTTGGTAGCTGTTGGCTCATGTTTGTGTCTCTAGAGTTGAATAACAAGAAGAAGAATAACTAAAAGGAAACCTAATATATAGCACTCTAAGGAGCTCATGTGGCGATCGATTATATTCTATTGTGGCCGTACATCATATCATTCACATATAATAATAATCTAAGTTTAAAAAATAAAGTTAAAACATAATATTCGAGATTTAATTTGTAGCATGAGTAGGTTTTGATATACGTACTATTGTTATTTAGAAATACAATATGGTATACACTTTTTGTAATAAATAGTTTTAATTCACTCATCGATATTAATTGTCTTTTCTTTTCTTGATTCTTCTTTTGTTTTTGTCAAGTATCATGATTTTATTGATAGAAAGTTATAGTAATACGTTACTCACTCGTTGAGTCACAAAAAGGTTATTTAAAATAAATTTTGCATACTTATTTCATATTGCAGACGTAAAGTGAAGCATAGAATTTTATAGCTTAACTGTTATCATTATTATTCAATAAGTCACAATATTTCAAAAACATTTAATGAAATTCATATGGACAATTGAACAGCAACATTTAAAAAGGTTAATTTACTCAGAATATTTAAACTTGATATAAGTTATGATATATTTAATTAATGTTTTATATAGTTTTAGTGGAGATTTTTATAGAGTACGTATAGATTTGGAAATTATTGCCCATACTTTAAAAGAGAAGAAAAACAAATCTTCTAATTGATTACACTCTAACACGTAGCGCTCTCTCTCTCTCTCTATCTACCTTACATGGTTAGATTCTATGAACGATCATGTTGCTCTCAGGTTAAATTCCATTTATACCCTTTGTATTTTTGTAAAATAAACAATTTAATAATCAGGTTGAATTTCATAAACTTATATGACATGCAAAATGTGAGTATTGGAAACATAAGCTTATAGCAAAAATGTACGTAGGCAGGTTGGATAAATTTATAATAAACATCTAACTATCTAAGACTTTCATGAATAATAGGATGATCGTCCCCACCTCACCGATAGAGATGATCTATTGAGTTACATATAATTTTGTTTAAGTTTTTTCTTATGTTTTAAACAACGTGAAAAATAAAGTATTAACTTTTCAGAATAATCTACAATATAAACCATTTATTTGTATCTTACAATATATAAACCATTCATATATTTTGAATAGATGAGATGCATCTTACTACCAGTATTTTCTCTCGAGGACAATAAATAATAGAGTAAATTATATTTTCACCATTTTTTCCCATAAATTTTATTTTTCATCCTTGTATTAAAATAATAAAAAATATGTATGTTTATATTTTATCACATGTAACTTTTTTCAACAAAAATAAAAGATGTTTTTATGAAATTTCAGATGAAGTTAAAGGAAAAAAGGTGTTACCACAAAAAGTGAAAATAACTTAAACTGAGAAAATATACGAACATTAATGACTTTTTTTTCTAATCTAGTTATTTAAAAAATAAATAAAATTTATGATTAATTAAAGGACGCAAAATTAATTTACTCTAAACAGGATGGACACGTATAATATAATGTGATACATCTCAATTTATCAATATCAATATATATATACCGACTATAAACCCACTTATTCAAGTAAAGTGCCTGCTTGATGGAGCCCAAACCCACAATCTGAAATAGCATCTCAAACTCCTTCAGTCAGAAGCTACAGCCTTAGATTCCTAGTCATACTTGAGAATTAATTGAATAGAACAAATACAATCCAAAAACAAAAATATTAAGAGTAAAACCAAATATATTATAAAGATTTTTTAACCCTCTATTCAGATATAACTAGTATTAAGTCCCTGGTTGTGACGGTGGACGTAAAATCATGTTAAGTAGCATTAATTTCAAACCACCATCAATGACCACCAATACCAGCAAATATCATATAAAAAAGTAAAAACGATAAAAAAATAAAAGCAAACGGAAATTAAACGTAAACACGTTAAACCGCGCATGCGAAACATAAAAATTAAAAACAATAACTAAGTCAATCTAAGACCCGTGCGTTGTGACTGACCGTTAAACAAGAAAAAATAGGCGTAAAAACGTTGAACAACACGTGCACGTAGCAGCGTGTTAACTCGTAAAATTAAAACCGAAATGTAACAAAAAATTTGTGAAAGATGAAAAGTATAAGGAATCTTTATGAAAGTGAAGTTGTAAGGGTTAAGTTGTAAGAGATGTAAAAGTATTGCGGTTAAAAGTAAGAAAATTAATATTAAAAATAAACAGAAAACAAAAATTGGTACAACCTACATAAACGTAGATACAACTCATAACGCATAAATAAGTTAATAACTAATAATATATAATAATTCTATCATAACTCAAACACTATTAAATAATCAAATAAAAAAACTCCAACTTAATATAATACAAACTCAGCCAAACGATTAATAAACAAATAATCTCTATACAAGGATGAGAGTCAAAATGTTCGACACATATGTTACTCCAAACATTCAAATTCATGTTGATCACCACCATTTTCAAGATGCGTAATTATATATTTATATACATATACATAATTATTACACATCCACTTTTATACCCTTATTATAGACTTTTTACTTAGAGAACCTCGCTATACACATTAAATTTGAAGACGGAATACAAGATAGGTTAAACCTACCCATTCTATACGCTAAACATACCCTTTAAAAGTAAAACTAGACAGATGAGAAGATTGAATTAATAAAAGAAATATAATACTTTCTGTAAAAATAACCAAAAAAAGGAAAGAAATCAATTTTTTATAATAATATTATACATGGATTTTCAGAAGTAATGACACGTTTTTTTTTTAACGACAAATATACGAAACTGATTCGGATGATAGTGTTATCTTAATCAGACACAACTATCTGTTTTTCAATTATAACCGCGCCTCCAACCCTCTAAAAAAACTCACAAAAAAAAAATGGAGTGAACCCCATCAAAAGTATTGACACGTTGAAGGAGAAAAAAAGCGAGTGGAGTACTTTTTGTTTGGTGAGGAAGGGGGATGCGTGTTGTCTCCAAAGACTTCTATTCAAAAGTGTGGGCCCAACAAACACATTTTACATATTTTAACCAAACCAACCCGACACCTGTCTCCCTTCATTTATTTTAGTACCAAGAAATGACAAATCATCTGCACATGAATTTACACTTTTTTAATTTTTTATTATATAAGTACCGATATTTAAACACACTCTCAATATAAATCAACATATCTCAGATTTTTATGCGCGTCGTAGAAGGGCTCGTATAGTTATATATGTGACGTATAACCGCTCTGATAGCATTCTGAATTTTTCTCTCTTTATTGTCGAATTTTGGTATACATATCGTATTAGGCTATATGGGGCGTATATGGGGTCGAACAGAGTTATATGGGGCGTATAATCATTTGACAACCTTTAAATTTTCCTCGTTTTCAGTGTAGTCATGTAGGGGGATGTCGATTTACAAGGGTGAGTGTTTTAATATTAGGACCTTAATTTTAATAACAATATATAATTAATTAATTATTTATAATATGTTCTCTCAAGAATTTGTTTCTTCAGTTTTATGAATGAAACTTTATATTATATAATTTAGGTTTAAGTAAATTAAAACAAGTCAAAGCTTTCATTGTTTTTAATATTATGTCTTAAGAGTTCAATAACTTTAGCTTTTATGTAAGGAACTTGTCAGAATTATATCTGAAGGTATCGAGTGATAGGTAAGTTGTTTTCAATGACATCGAATTCAAACTAAAAATGCTTATACCAACTTTTCTCTTGCATAACCATCTAACCAGGGCGAAGTTTAAACATTATCGTAAATGGGGTGGGAGCGAAATTAATATTTTTTAAGAGGGGCGAACTCGATATTTATATAAAAATTTACACTACCGGGTCAAAAATTACACTACCGGACTAAAATTTAACACTACCGACGAAAAAAAGAGGGGGGCGGCGGCCCTCCCGGTGTCCCTTATGCTTCGCCCCTACATCTAACACCCAACTATTCTTTTATCCCGACCCCATGACCACCATGGGTGGTCATCTGGTCCCACCATAGGTGGTCATCTGGTCGACAACACCTAGCGACACTTTCCGCACCATCAACACGTACTGACGTTCACGTTTTTTTTCTATAGAATAAACAAAATATACCTAAATAAGGACAGGAAGAGTTTAATCAAATTAACTTGTGTATAATTAACATTTTTATTTTCTTAATAGAATTATAAAATACACGTTATTTCATAGTGTGCTTTTAAATAACATTTAGAAAAACTTCACAAAAAGATCACTAAAAACAAAATTAGTTAATTATGCAGTTAAAAGTCTTTAATTGCGGTTCTATATTGGCCTATGTGATTTATGAAGTTACGTATAGTTTTAGCCAAGTGTTTCATATTGTCGGGTTTTAGTTAGAAATTAACTCGTGACATGTTGGTGTTATATTGGCCATAGGCGGAGGATAGTGGGGGCCGCCGCCCCCCTCTTTTTTTCGTCGGTGGTGTTAAATTTAGTACGGTAGTGTAAATTTTTGCACGGTAGTGTAAATTTTTATATAAAATCGAGTTCCCCCCTTAAAAAAATAATTTCGCCCCCACCCCCCGTACGGGGATGTTTAAGCTCCGCCACTGATATTGGATTGTTATATTGGCTTACTAGATATCATGCTATAAATATAATAACTTGAGAAAGAAGTTGGTGTTATATTGGCTTACTAGGTTAGATAATTATTTTACACGAGGTTATTAAATCTAGTTTATGTATATTTTAATATGCTAAACTTGAGAAGGTCATGGTACGTCACGTTTTACATTTTTGTTACTATGATTTATTTAAATCATTTTTTGGTCTTCTTTTTATACAAACAACGTAGTTTTTCTGTTATATTTTTAGTATACCGACACGGCATGCTTTTATCTATATTTTTAATATTCAAAACTGAGTTATCGTAACTTCACACACTTCTATTTGTGTACTTAATCACGTCAATGTTACAGCCTCAAAGCACAGACACCGCCATCTGGTTATACCTGTAAAGAACGTGTCACCTATTTGTTTAATGTTAATGCCGTAAAAACGTAACTGTAACGTCTGTAATTACCAATGTGAAAAATTCAATTATCATGATATAATGATTATAATCGCCCAAACAAATTTCAGGCTCAACCGCTCAAAGTTGCATCTTAGGCCCAAGTTTTTATTGTTAACTGTTTTTAACCGAACCCATAACCGACCCAAGATCTATAGAATTATAATTGATAACCAGCCCACTAATAACCTTATCCAATTGGTTCTATATTTATGTGGACTTTGGAAGACAATATTTTGTCCCACTTACAAGGCTTTTAGCCTGTTTGTCTAAAGAAGATTTGGGAAGAACTTTGATATATAAAAAGCAGATCTCATGTTTGGATGCTGTTTCTCTTGTGATGTTTTAGTTATGGACTTTTGGGTGAGGTGTAGTGATGGACTCTGGATTTTTCAATGGGGCCACATTTTAAAGGGCGCTCGGGTTTCTATCAACTCGGCCATAGAAAAGCCGGGTAGGGTTTCTATTAGTTTCGGATTACTTTTTAGCATCTGATATTCATGGATGAAGAGGCGAAATTAGTGATTAATTTATATCTATATAATATAATATTTCTAGTGAGATTTATAGCTAGCATATCGCGACTGGTTCATTAACAAAGAAATGAGATTGTGAAGGGTTTCTTATACATGATTTGGGTTTTTCTTTTCTCATAAAAAGTACCTTAGCATTTGAGAAAAGATAATATATCATAGTCACAAAATGGTTATTATAACATTTTGTACATGAGTGCGAGTGTTTATTACAACACACTAAATTATTGCGAAGATGAAAAAAACTTAAATCATTTAATATTCTATCATTTGGTTATATTTAAATTGTGCACTTCTTATATACAAATGTGTATTTTTATGTACATGAAAAGTCATCAAGCTAACTCTTTCCATATGTTTTAAACTTTTAACTATTTACCTACACATGATTTATGCATGTGGAGGTTTCATATATAAACAAAATTTATCAATATTATTTTTTGAATTTTTAATGGAGACAAATAAACATTACACTTTTATCATTTTATTTTATTCTATTCAACTATATTTAAGGTAAAATAATGAATGGTTTATTTTGTTTTACATATTCTCATAATATTAAGTGTTTAATATAGAAACGTCCCTTATATATAATATATAAGGTCCCTTATATATAAATTCGAAATGAATGTTCTAATTGAAACCATAAATAGACGTGGTCACATATGGTTAATCTAATTAACCATGTCATCTTCTTATAAACTTAAATAACTGAACTATATATAATCGTAACCATACAGTTATAAAACTAACAAATCAATTTTCATCTATATGACAATCAAACCGACTCAACGTTCTTATTTATGAACATGGGTTAAGAGTAACTGATAAATACACAACAGTTAAACTTAGTACAAATTTACTTCTCAAATAACGTTTCACGTTTTTCAAGTGTATATGATGCATTTATAAAATAATATATGCAATAATGCATTTGATTTATATTTTATTAGACATTGGTCATAAGTTGTCAAGCTGATTCCATAAATTGGTTTGGAAAGTGGAGACGGAGGGTGTACATTGGTCAAAGAATGTTAATAAAATTAGAGGCTTCTGTTTTCGCGTCATGATTCAAGAACTCATCATTCTTTCCTATAAGGAATTTAATAACAAAATAAACCTTATCTTTTATTTTAATAACATAAAGTTTACTACTTTATTTCACTTTTACCGGAATGAAGAAGCATCGATTGTGGTTTAAAATTACTAGAGAAAATGTAACTTTTGAACGAAGAAAATGAAATTTATAACCAAACAAATAACTTATACAATGAATGTCATCCTTAGTTCTCACAACAACTTACATCGGCAAAAAGACCAAAATAAACGTGAACGTCACCTCAGCTGGTTAATGAAACACTGTATTAAAGACATCTCACGTAATTAATAATTGAAAAACTAAATAACATTACTAAACCATTACACACCTTTAATAAGTGTAAGAATCAAACCACTTACATTTACATTACACTTATAAAAACGCTTGAGCCTCGCGATCATTGAACATTACACATAACATAATAATAATACCAATCCTTTTAACGCCCCACCCATCATCATCATCATCATCATCTCATCCATCCATCCATGGATGATACATGAACATCCATCGGTTACAGCTATATGGCAACAATTCCAAACCTTTTTGCCTCATGATTCCTTACTCTCTATTGGCCGCGTGTTCCTTCAATGTAGACTCCACAACCTTTCTTTCATTCCCACTACATATTCTTTCTACTTTTTTCATACACACACAACACACTCTCATTTCATTCAATTTCATTTGTGCTTCACCACAATTAGAAGCATTACACACTTAAGATATTATTAACCAACATTTTTCTGACCCTTGAAACAAATTATGTTATATACTTTACTTGTTCTACAAGACTGACAACCGTTTGATCCCAACATTATTTACTCATGACTTCACTCTCATGTCATCTCACTTGAAAATTAGTCCTTTAAACCTTTAGATGTTGTTAATGGGTGTGTTTTAGTTGCTAAGATGCCGTTAAACGCATCCCATGACTCGTAATCAAAGTTAACTCTATCATCAAACAAAGTTTTTTTTTTCATATTAGCTTGTTTAAAAAAGGGTTATTGGATTGTAATAATCCTAAGTTTCATTTATTGGCCGGGATTAATCCCAACTTAGTAAATGTATACAGATACTTCCAACTTTGAGTTTATTTTCTTTCAACAATCCCTTATTAACTGAAAGTTAATCCTGTTTGTTTTTTTGATAAAGTGGATTGTTTTTATGGCCAAAACACTAAATAGAAAGTTAAAATTTATCATCAAATCCGTCAATTTCAAACTTCCGCACCCAAAAAATCGTCAATCTCCTGATTTGAACCAGCGAACTTGTTGTAGGTAGATTTCAAGTGATGATGGAGGTGAAATAATAAGTAATGAAGCTAATTGAGATTAGGCGGTGCTGGAGTTGAAAAATAGTTCAAAGTTGATCTCATTTTATAATAAAAACTAACGAGTGTTAACTTTCAGTTAATAAGAGATCATTGGAGAAAAATAAGTTTAAAGTTATGAGTGTCTGTCAACATTTACTGATTTGGGCCAATGAGTTCTAGATCAACTGGTTTAGGAGGAGGCACCCTATGACTTTCCAAAGTGGAGGTCATGGGTTGGAGTCTCACTAGGTGCAATATGCTTCTAGTGGGCCAAGGGTTTTACCACAGTGGGCTTTTAGGTGGTGGGTTTCCCTTGGAATGGTGGGTGAGCCGGGTCACCAGCGCTGTCTGTGTTCGCGGGCGTGGGTGGCCTTTCACCATTGGGTTTAACCGGGTGACCGGGCTTAAAAATTATTCGTTGGCCGTTCAATAAAAACATTTACTGATTTGGGATTAATCACAACCAATAAATGAAAGATGTGATTATTAAAATTCAATAATCCTTTAAAAATTTACATCTTAAGAGCTCTTGTAAGTATGTATAAACCATCCACCAAACATACACTTCCAATACATTTGATTTGTAATAGATATAAGTTATTAACTTATTAGTGCTCACAAACAGATTAAAAACCCACTTGTCGTTCTTGTACGTTACTCACAAACAATCAAAAACAAACAAACACGAGTTTTATTTTTAATTATGATTTTGCATACAATGTATGAATATGAATAATCATACGAATAAATAAACATAGGTTTATAACTATTCCTAGAGAATTCAAAAGAGCGACAAGAAAACCATTATTTATGATCTAAAATAAACCGTTTATAATCGAAAATAAACCGTTCATATTCACAAAATAAAAGCAAATAACAAAGTTACTTAAATCGTCCACTCGTAGATATTTTTTCGAAGTTAATGCCACCTCGTGATCGTCCATTCATTCAATCCTCACTACTGACAGCTATATTCCAACAAATTTACAAACGTTTTAACACTTATTAACATTTAACATATTAATTAACCCCTACTAGCGGCGCGTTAATCTCACGCCCCCCCCCCCACAATTCCTCTGCTGTTGCTCTGTTTTTCATATCAACCAAAATTTAACATCATAAAGCAAATCAACAACACCTCACTTCAAATTCAACAAGAAATCAATAATAATCAATTGAATAACAAATCATAAATTCATAATCACTAATTCACTACTCCTACTGTTCTACATTCTCAAAATCGAGAAATGTCACACTATCGAAATTTGAAACAGAGTTTCAAAATTCTATAGAAACGATGATGAAATGATGGATTTTTCAACATGGGTTTGATTCAGGAGGCACAAAGAAGGTAGCATCAAGCTTGTTACGACACACGGGGCACACGGGGTTCTTCGAGAGCCACGTATCGGCGCATTGTAGATGGAACCCGTGGTTGCAACCTGGGAACATACGAGCCAGTTGTTCGGGTTCGACGTCGTCTAAGCACACGGCGCATTCTTTTTGTAGGACGAGATCTTTGCCGGTGGTGATCGGAAGTTTCTCGAGCTCGGCGGAGGAGAGGCCGGTGTCGGCGGTGGGTTTCACCGGAGCATCGGGTTGTTGGTGGTGCCAGGCGGCGTAGCATAGCAGGCAAATGTAGATGATGAGTATGATAGCCATTCCGGCGCACGGGAGGAAGAGGGCGAGTGCGACGGAGAGTAGCATGGTGGTGGTGGTGGTGGTGGTGTTGTGGTGGTGTGGTGGTGGTGGTGAGGGTTTGGGGGAATGAAACAGGGGGGTAGGGGTTTTATAGGGGAGGGTTTGGGGGTGATGTGCGCACCTAGGCCCACGGTAAGTTTCCTAGGAAAGTGGTTGAAAGAGTAGGGGACATCTCAGCATGCGGTCTATTGTACGCAGGCGGGGAAGAGCATAGAGGATGATTGGATCTCTTGCATTAATATTGGCAGGAGATTTTATGTGTTTTGTATTTGTAAAAATCAAATTATTATATAACAAATACGGTGTCACTTGAAACTTAGGGGTTGTTTGGTAGTCTATTAATGAAAATCACTAATAGATCACCTTTGAACCTTTGTTTAATCTGAAGAACATCTTTTGATGGTTCAGTTTGTCTCTTAATGGTTTAATTTTATAAAGATGTTGAATGAATAAGAGATCATTTTACCATTCACTCATATCCTTCCAAATATTAACAGCAACAAGTCTGCTAGCCATCTCCACCGCCACCACTGTAGGGTTAATGACAAAAGGGTAAAATAAGTATTTTATATATTTATTCAGAGATTCAGCCAAACAATATATAATGGTTCAGCACTTACTGGTTCAAATTCTCCTATCCAATCAACCTCTTACTGGTTCAGCACTTACTGTTTTCAGATGTTGTCAAATAACCCATTAGATTATGTTGTTTTTTTAGAAAAAGATTTTCTGATATTTTTGTCTGCGTCGCGCAGACGTTTAGTTTGTTTGTTTTTTGAAAGACCTTTCACTAAAAAAAGTCTTTATGTTCTTTTTTTGGTGCAAACCTTAAAATCAATCTTCACACCTCTTTTTCTCAAACCCTTAAAACTAATCACCTCCACCTCCCAACCTCCACCCCCTATTTCCCCATAGCAGCATCGTCACCACTTGCCATGACCTTTCCATCCCCATCGACGACCACCTACGATGATAATGGCAGTAGTTTCGAGTGTTTACAATGGTTTTTGAAAAGGATTCGAGGGAAACAAGCAGATCTGTGACGATGGTGGTTGGATCTCCGCAGTGGTCGACCTGGAGGCTGCTGGTGGTGGTGATTCTTGACCTGATAGCCACGTCGACGGTGGTGGTTAGCCGGAATTCATGACAGTCAGGTGCGGTAGTGGTTTTAGACCGCCGTGGTGTCGGTTAGGGTTCAGATAGGTGGCGATTATTGTTTGTGATGGCGGTGTGACGATGGTTGAGGACGTGGTTTGTTCGAGTTTGACTAAACAGTATTTTTCTTGCACACTGCAGAGGTTCGGTCCACCTCTTCTTTTAATGATGTTTGTAGATGTGATCTGAAGACTGCAGACAATTTAGCTCTGAAAAAACAAAATGTACCTTAGAGTTGATAATTTAGTGTTAAGAATTATATTATTTTAGAGACAATCAGGGTTTAAATTTTGGTTTTAATAAAATTGAATTTTGTTGTAGTTATAATAGAGATAGATGAATATGTAAATCGTGTTTTTTTAAGAAAGTAAAGTATAAGAAATAAGGTGAAGCTATACATACACACTATATATTTTTATTTAATCAACCAGTTTGATTAATTTCTAAGGCCATACGTCTAAATACAAAGAATCACATGGGTTAGACATGCATAGACGAAATTGTCATGAGTTAAGTAAGCTTATTGAATGAATGGTCATGTGTTAAACGGTCATACAGGAGAAATTGACATGAGTTAAACGAACGTATAGAAGTAACCATCATGATTAAACAACTGCGTAGAAGGAATCGCCATAGATTAAACAGTCTTATTGATGTGATACGACTAAAGTCAAGTAAAACCCCCTTCTAGAAAGACCCGGGGAATATTCGAGTGAGGAGTATTTAGAACAAAATAAACTAGCCCGAGCACCGGTTAATTTTATTAAATGATTTATTTGTTTTAACTATGCATTTTATCGTGTAATAAAACTTAATTAAAGAATTAAGTTAATTGAATATATGTATTTGAAATTAGATTTCCGTACCGAAAAAATAAGTAAATTGTTTCAACAAGTATTAGTCAATTGGGTCGGGCTTAAAAAGTTCAAATGATGTTAAAATTTCAGTTGTTTTTTTACATGATTTAATTAATTCAAATGATCAATTACAAAATGTACGTATAGTTTTCCTTCGTTCTTATAAAAACGATTATGAATACGAGACTACAACCTTACAGATAATTACATAACCAATCATCATTAATAATTAGTAATTTATATATTACTATAGTGTAGTTATAGACATGTATATTAAATTAATATATACATTCTTAAATAAATATTTTAATAGTATGGTTATAAAAAATATTAGAGGTTAATAAGACGGAATAAATCCTTTGAGGCCCATAAATTACAAAGACAAGGGTGTTGACTTCCCCGTTAAACTTTCCCCCAAATAGGCAAATAGTAGCAATTAAAAACCGGCAGAAATGCAGTGCAGTTTTGTACGCTTTACTTTATTTTAAGTTTGTGAATCTTACGCGCCGTTCATTTGTTTTGCTTTTTCAATATTCCCACTTTACCTTCAAACTAAAATTCATATGTTACTTTTCACAAAACTCAAATAATAATATTTCATTTAAACACCGGTAAGCTAAGCGTATGTAAAGGGTGTGTAAAATCAGGGGCGTCTCAACGTTTTTAGAGGCTTAAAGCGAAGATGAAATCGGAGGCCTTTTAAAACTTTATTTTTAAAAACTCTCATGTTTTGATGCAGAAGCACTAATTGATTCATGATTCCTAAATCAGTTAATTAAAGCAAAACCCTAATTGATTCAATCATTTTATATTCTAATAAACTATAACAAGTAAAATGCTAAAACAAATAAACAATTAGCAATGTGCAAATCAAATAAAAAGAAGCATATACAAAACTAAAACAAATTTATAACAATTATCAATTAACAACTTTTCCCTAGGACAAAAAATTAAAGAAAAACAATTAGCAATACATTAAGCAATTTATCTTATTTAGGGAGAAAATCAATCAATCAGATAACCTGTTTAGCCTAGTACTTAATCGTGAGTCCGTTACTACACTAGATGTCCAGATGAAATCGAAGTTTAAAGGCTTCTTAATTGCAACGAAATCAAAGAAGCAAATCGTGACTCCACCAGATGAAATTAGAGAAGCAAATGAACGTGGGGGGGGGGGGGGGGGGTTCTTATTCGTGATTCCAGTGAAGAAATTGAAGTTTTGAGTGGCTCGGTTCGCTTGGGGCAAGCAAAATCATAAGCGAATCATGGGTGCGCGGTTGTTCATCTTAACAATTTGGCTTTGTTCGTCTCTTCCTTTCAACTCCCCCCACTCCAACCCCCAATCAGGAATTCACCAATAGCCTGTATTGAAGATCTACGACCTGCCGACCTAGGTTTCCTTCTTTCTTTCATTCATTCTGTTTTTTTAATTTAGTTTATTTTGGGCTTAAATCGAGAATGAGCTATACAATAAAATTTATTTTTGGTGGCCTATTAGAATGAGTGGGCGTAAAGCTCTAGCTTATTTTTTAAAGCTGCTGAGACGCCCCTGTGTAAAATATCGATATCCGAATGAAAAATCTCAAGCTCCAATTTTGAGTTATTCGAAATTTTGAATATCTGAATTTTCAGATTCAGATTATGATTTTATACATTGAGTAACCAACTTGACGCGTGACTTGCTATATAGTAGTAGAGATTTGACGCATTGGGTAATGAACATGCTACCACATCTTTATTGTAAGAAAACATTTAAAATTTGGTCTTCCAGACCTTACCCATAGCTCTAAAGTGGTTGTTATCTTTTACAACCCTTAAGTAGTGACCAAGATCTACAACCCATGCCAACACTAATGGTGTAAACGAGAGATCAAGCAAGTTTAAGTTACAGTCTGAATTTAAATTATAGTTTTCAAATAAATAAGTTTAGGTATAAGCTTCATATACTAAGGATGACAGAAAAAATAAACAACATTTATTTAATAGTTTTGTTATTTACCCGTATATACAAATATTTAGTTAATATAATAAATATAATATCATACGTCTAACTATGATAAAAGTAACTATATAACATATATTATGTTGCATTTATAAAAAAGTCACAAGTTAATAAAATTATTGATATTTAATTAACCAGCTTAGTTAAAACCTGAATGATTACACACAAACACAGGTCAAGATTATTCATAGAATTTGAAACGAAACAACCTCTAATCAAGTTCACAACAAACACCACTCATTTATAATTTTTCAAAACTTATAATGGTTTATATGAAAGTCTTCTTTAAAAACCTACACTTTTTTTCTCTTCCAAGAAAAGCATTAACCTTTTCAATAGATGGGTGATAAAGTGGCTTATTTTCCAAAATTTATATTCTTGGACACCCACCATTAACTTTTTCTACTCTTCCTTTTCATCTTCGTTGTTTTTGTAATAATTCATTAAAATTTTAAGTTAGTCCCTCATACTTTTTAAAATTTAATCATATGCCCCTCTACTTTTTATGTGTTGCCTCCATGGTTCCGTTCCATGACTCTTCTTCCTCTACAAAGTGCAAAGCACGTGACACCAATACACACTCAATAGCCTGATTTTGCGTTTAAGTTTCACGTAAGGTTATGTCGATTGCATGCCAACTGTTCCAGTTACAACGTAAACACACTCATTTGGAGGTAGCCATAAGCCATAAGATACAAATTGTCGTCACACAACATCTTTTTTCTCTTAATATTCTCTCTTTATATATTGTTTTGATGACCCATTATGGTACCATAAGAATCAAAATATAATTCCCATCATAAGCCCAAAAAAGTTATGTTTTCATTCTTTGCCCAAAACCAACCTAAGTATCTGGAGTTTGGAAGCGCAAACGGAGGCCACTCTTCTATAGAAGAACTTAGATGCACTGATTTTGATGTATACGAGAAAAGGTGCCCTCGGTCGCATATATCATATGAATTGTTCTTATCTCTTAATAAACCTCTAGTAAAATGTCAAGTCAATGAGGTAAGATTTTTTTTTATTGCATAGTTACAGCAAAATGTGTACAGATTGTTCATGGAGTTAATCTATTTGTTTTCATCTTTTACCTTGTAGCAATCTTTATATTACAAGAATTGGTAGAGTTTGTAGTACATGCTTGAACAGATTTTTCTCCATTAGTTCTGTTTTTAAATAAATAAAGATTTATTACAACGCACATAATTGAAAAGTCTACTACTCTAGAAAAGTGTAACCTGATAACTTTCCAATCATGGTGCTTTGTTTCAAAGCAATATTTGTTTGTACATGTAGTCATGTACTACTGTTACGTGAATGCACTTTTGTTGATGCATGACGTACAACAATGATAGCAATAAATGATATTTAAATGTTATGACAGAAGTTGATAGCCATTTACGAGACAAGACGATAGTGGTTTGCGTGAGCTTTAAAATGTCACTTTTATAGGTTTATGCTTTGACATATGGCCATAATAATAATAATAATAATAAAGGCATAGGTGATAGTTAAGTGGCTAATGCCCAATCTCTTATATGTGGGCCCACTGGGCCTGGTGGAGTCCATAAGATATTTAAGATGAGTTGGGTCGATAGCTACAATACCATAAACCAGCAATCAAACACAACCTACAATTGGCAAAAGATTTTCATGATGTAAAAGATGTTAAATATCTTATACATATAAATATCAAGACCTATGTTTGTTTTTTTTATTTTTTTTAGAAATTATGGTTTGTTTAAGCATGTTTTTAATAGATAAAAACATAGTATACGTGTAGTTTCCAGAGACGGTCTTGGATCTTTGCATTTGATTCCAAACAATGTGTGGAATCAGTGCTTGATGTCTCGCATGTGTGATGTTAATTAAAGTGCAATCATAATTATCAGCAACAACAATGTAAATAAACGTTTGTCTTCGTTTTATTATCCATGAGATTGTACACAGAGTTTAACCATACAAAAAACTTTACATTCTAATACGGACTTTGACTAATTTTGCTTAGTACAAATTTATTGGCAAACTGATACGGACTCTCGATAAAAAACTTTACATTCTAATACACTAAATAAAAGATAAAATAGTATCATGCAAGCTGTTGTCACACGAAATCATACATTATTGTTTATATTAAATGTTTTATTAAGTAAATTTTGTATATGTGGAATTATATATCATATTTTAGAATGCTAAAAGTACTAATTATTGTAATTGGAATGGTAATCAAACTGATGGTCTTTCGTGTATAATGATCAGGTCTGTTGGATTGGATTAAAGAATGGATTGGATTTCAGAAACAAATGAAGTCTAAATAATATAAGATCAAACCATGCATGTACACACGCTTTTAATACGAAGTCTAAAGTATTAAGGTAATCTGTAAACAAGATTATGAAAGAAAAAAATTACAAACAAACTAAATAGTCTAAGCGGACCGCTTAGGTACACGATTTCTAGTCCGATTAGATGGTCGGTCAAGCCCGGTCCGATCATTAAGTAAATCATTAGCTAAAAGGCTAAAAGCTCCTTAAATAAACTTTAGGACACATTTTGAACAATGCTAGCCCTAGGTGGAATCTAATCAATCTATGCCCAAAAAAAAACTTGAAGCCCTACATCAACTGGACCGGATGGTGGCCCATTTTCAATCCGATATAACCACGGTCCAAAATCACGATTAAAGCCCGGCCCATTTACAAAACAAGCAAACCTCTGTTCAACGGTTTGGATGAAGAGTTTAGGGCACAGGTGATATAAATACAGAAAACTCCATAGCCATACGGTTTAGGGCTTAAACGAAGAACATTGAAGCCGGAGAAGAGGGCTCTTCACTTGTAAGGAGCTGTTGTACTGTCTTATCCAAATCATCCAACAATAAACTGTAAATCTCCATGTGTTAATCTTCAATATTCGTCAATCAGATACTGATTACCTTCTTTTGTTTTAAATTTGTTTCACTGATTAGATTCGTTGTTCTATATTGTTCGCCTTCCGTTTCTCGTTGTTTTGTGATTATAAGTTGTTGATTTTTGTTCTGATTGTGTGTTTTTTTGTTGTTATTTTGATAAGATGTGAAAACCCTAATTTTTGCGGTGAATAATCTGATTTTAATCGTGTAAAATGAGCAGTGGACTCTGTTGTTACGAGACATTGATTGTATTTATATATATTTGTCGGATTGTATTCATATTACTACTACTTGCAAAATGCATGTAGTGTGTTGTTTGATTTTCCGTTTACAGTGTATGATGTATGGTTGCTGTTAAATCTTCCAATAATCATTTGTTTCTTATTTGGTATGTAGATTTTTGATACCGTTGTTATTGTAAAAGCTGTTGTATTGCAATCACTATTTGCTGTTGAGGAAAGCCTAGGTTTTTCAGTGTCTGTATGGAGTTGGTAGTTTTGAGATGTTGCTTTATCTGATATTTGTTGTCTCTAAACTGATAGTTGATTAAAACAGTGCTTTTCACAGTGTTGTTTTCAGTTTTTCTGGTACATAAGTTGTTGTATTTTGGTTAAGTTTTGGCTGGTTTCATCTTTGATAGATGGATCGGTACCAGAAAGTCGAGAAGCCTAGAGCAGAACAACCCATCAATGAGAATGAGATACGTATTACTAGCCAGGGGAGGATGCGAAGCTATATCACATATGCTATGACCTTGCTTCAGGTAAATTTTTGCTCCTCAAATATAATAATGTTTTCTAATCAGCGTAGTTATATTTTGATGCTTTCAATCTATTCTCTAAGAACAACGAATGTTTCTCTCAAAGTTTGAAGCTTTCTTTTGTAAAACTATGTTACTCTCGTGAATGTGATTATCAACTTTCAAGCTTTATATATCTTTACACACACACATTGTCCAACTAATTTATTGTTGTTTTTGTCTGTGCTGTTAGCATCATCAATGAGATGTATATGTCACTCTGATGAGTTCATTCAGCAATCTATTAATATGTAACTATTTCAGGAAAACCTTTTTTTTTTCTCACTTTGCTAAATTTAATTGTTAAGTAATATGTTTTAGCATTTTATTTTGATGATTAAGGTGCTTGCTCTAGTGTCTGTTTTTCACTATAGTATTTACGTCTTTATTGCTTTATAGGAAAAAGGCTCATCAGAGATTGTGTTTAAAGCTATGGGTAGAGCTATCAACAAGACTGTCACAATTGTGGAATTAATAAAGGTTTAGCTTCAGATACAATTATCATATGTTTTTTTTATTAATTTTGTCACCATATTTTTTCATCAAGTTTAAAAATACGGCACATTTTGTTTGTAGAGGCGAATTGTTGGTCTTCATCAAATTACATCCATTGGATCCACAGACATAACCGACACCTGGGAACCCTTAGAGGAAGGATTACTCCCGTATGATCAGATTCACACTCTTTCTTAGAAACATATCTTTATTTGTTAATGTGTGCTGGTCTTAGGAAGTTATTATCTTGTCTTAGTATGCCTTATTTTCTTTTGTAGCTTGGAGACAACAAGGCATGTTTCAATGATTACTATAACTCTCTCCAAGGAGGAGTTAAATACATCATCTATTGGGTGAGCTAAAAACTTTTTGTATACATGCTCAGTTTGTGTATTATTTCAATGATATATGATTTATAATGTCATTGACATTATAGTATTTAATATTTCATTATTGTCATCATTAATCCAATATGATAATTGTGATTTCTTGTTAGGTATCAGCCACCATTACCAGCTGACCAGGTGAAGGTGTCCACTGAATTTGAATATGAAGGAGGTATAATCATAATATTATCAGTATTCTACACTTGTCATATTTATTACTTGTTCATTGGTTTTAATCAAACGTTTTATTACTTTTGCAGAGGGATCACCAACTGCAAGGGGCAGGGGTCGTGGTGGAAGGGGAAGAGGAAGGGGGAGGTCTAGGCCTGCACCAGGTATCAATGTTACAAAATTTTATTTTTATAACCATTTATAATATTTAATAACAGAAAGCAGTTGTAATAACAGGAAACGGTTATGCACAAGATGAGTATGATGATGGTGGTTGGGATGGCCCTGGCGGTTACCCACGGGGAAGAGGTCGAGGAAGGGGCCGCAGCTTCCGTGGCCGTGGAAGAGGAAATTACAATAATGCCCAATATATGGATACTCAGCAAGATGCAGGAGGATACAATCAAGAATCCCCCAGGGGCAGGGGACGTAATTTCCGTGGTCGTGGAAGGGGAGGTTACAACAATGGATCATACATGGATAATCAGCAAGATGTCGGAGGTTACAATCAGGAGTCTCCCAGGGGCAGGGGTCGTAACTTCCGTGGCCGTGGAAGGGGTGGTTATAACAATGATCCTTATATGGATACTCAACAAAATGATGGAGGTTACAATCAAGAAATTCCCATGCAAGGCCGAGGTATGATTTCATATATATTTTTTTCATAATATATAAGTGGTACATGAAAATTGGAATATTGTAGATTGGTAGAATGCAAATAATGGCATTGACTGAAAGACTGAAGTCAAAAGTTGATTTTTTGGTAATTTCGTATGTAGGCCGTGGTCGTGGAAGGGGAAATCGTGGAAGGGGTCGTGGGTTCAGATCGAACAGGCCGAACCAGGCAGCAGAAGGTGGTGATTGAAGCAAGAAGTTTTCATGATGTTGGTTTGCAGTGTTTTTCATGAATGTTTGGTTGGTCTGGTTGCTGCATCATTTCTCTATGTTTTGTTTCATTTTTTCAGTTCCAGATAATTGACTTAGGATCATCAGTTTGTACTAAAGGTGTAGACTAAGTTTAAGTAGTGAGTTTTGAGTTTTCTTATTTCATAATGTTACTTTATTGTTTGAAAAAAAATATTGATGTAATTTTGTTTTAAGTTTTATTGTTTGACAAATATGAGTTGCTATGTAACGTTAAAAATAATAGTACAAACAGTAACAATATAATAATGTAGGTAATAATTATGAATATAACATGCAAATTCTTATATATAAGATCTTCAATATCAATTATGTCTTTATTGTTAAGAAATGTACTAGTTTTAGAAATGAAGTGTACCATACTTGATTGTAGGGATGAGATCGATATAGAGCATTGTATTGAAAAACACCTAAATTGAAAGCAAATGGAAGTATAGAATGAATATTGTATTGAATTTGATGGTTAAACAAAATATCATTGAAAATAGATAAACTGAAATACCGTTGCTGTTTGGTCAGTATCAGTAAAAGTTAGTAAACATGCTCGTCCGTGCTTTGATTGATGTTTTACACCGTTCGATTAAATTAAAATATTATACATATAACCTATAAAAAAAATCTCTAAATCCTCCTATTTTCGGATGATTTCAAATGCATTTTTTTTAGAGTAGAGTATGGAACAAGGTTGTGGATTGTGGTCAACAAATGGGAGCTTGTTTTTAAACACAATGGATGAGGTCAACAAGGACGATGGTCGCAATTGGTTGCTTCCAAGCATATATAAGTATGGACACACCCATAATTGACATGATAGCGTTTAAAAGAATATAATATAATATAATTATTGGATTTAAGTTTATAAGATGGTGAATTTGACTTTAGTCTAAAATTCACATAAAATTTATAGGATGTTATAATTTACAATCAATTGAAGGGTAAAGTAAATTAAGAGGATTTGGATTGACCGTCTAATATGTACTCGTTTCTCTCTTACATAATATCAATAGGAATATTACATGACCGATAAATTACTTAGGTATAGATGTATAATACTTGTAAATATTGATCGTATTACACTTGAGTTTGTGACAAACTAAGTCCTCATATTAATCACAGAAAAACCTGTAAGGTCAAATTTATAGAAGAGAAATTTGAGGTTTTATATTTATTTACTAATTCAAACTTCATATGGCTTTTAAATAAAAAGTCTAAAAATATAAACACTTCACTTATGGCCATATGGCTTATTACAACCTCGTAAAATAAAACTACTACATGTCGTAATGTTGAATACAAGAAACTAAATGACATATTTGAACGATAAATGTGCGACACTACTTCGAAAAATAGTTGTTATCTTAATCGGGTCCACCTATTCGTTTTTTAGCCGGGACCGCACCCCAACCCTCTCAGAAGGAAACACGTTGTTGAGATAATTCCCTAGCTTAACTCTGAACGTTTTGCTCAGAGTGAGACTTGAACCCATGACATTTTAATATTTATATGTAATGGGTAACTCATTTTAATCAGTTATGCTAAGGAAAACACAAAGACATATATTTTAAGTTTTTTTTATTTGTATACTTTTCTTTCGGCTTTTATATATATCATGTAAAAGATATAAAAATGATGATTAGTTGCCTTGGGAATCACACATTTGATGGAGCGAGTGAGGACCCACCAAGCAATTTCCTATGAAGATCCGTGTTGGATTTGGTCACCTCTTGTATAAATATACCACATGATAGCAACACACATATTAAGTCTCCACTAAAACCTGTAATATTTCCATTAATAGAAACAAACTCCAAAGAGAACTTAAATGAAGTTGGAGGAGATGAAGCATGAAGATGTAGATATTCTTATTGTGGGTGCTGGATTAGCTGGTCTCACTACTGCCTTATCCCTTCACAGGTATTTCTCTTGTATGTTTGCGCGCTTCTATTTTTAAACAGAATACCATAATAATCACATAATACACTTGTATCAGCGTTTATTAAAAAAAGGGTGAATATCGTCTTATGTATTACAACAAAATACAATTGCTTCATGATATTTTGTTTAAAATTAATGTTTGGATATCACACGATGATGTTCATGTTAGTGTTTGTCTTCCAGAATTTACATGTTTTAAATATGGTTTTATAATTTTTAAGGTTAGGTTTGAGGAGCTTGGTATTGGAGTCATCAGATAGTTTGAGAATTACCGGATTTGCCCTTACACTATGGACCAACGCTTGGAGGGCGCTAGATGCTGTAGGAATTGGGGATACCCTTAGACAAAAATCCACCCAAATGAAAGGGTAAAACCGTCATTTACTAAAAATATAATTAATTTTAAATAAGTATTTGAAATTAGTCTTCTGATTGCAGATTCAAGATCGCCTCTCCTGATACTGGTCTATTTACTTCAGAGCAAGCACTTGATAAAGATGGAAAATTGTAAGTAATATTTTAATATCATAAGCGCGATAAAAACTAATTTTAAGTAGAAAACTATGTTACCATTTTAGACATCTGACAAATGATGAGTTGTGACGGTGATACGTAGGTAGTTGATTAACTAACAACTAAATTTTAATTCTAGTGAGGGTTACGAAAGCCGATGCGTCAGGAGAAAGGATTTGCTAGAGGCAATAGTGAATGAGTTGCCACCGGGCACCATTAGGTACTCATCAAAGGTTGCAACCATTGACGAACTAGGCCGCTTTAAGCTGGTGCACCTAGTCGATGGGTCCATTCTCAAGACCAAGGTGCGTGGTGGGTTCAATGGTTTGGTTTGGTGAACCATTGTGGTTCTTTTTCTTTAATATGAGTTATATCAATGTAGGTGTTGATAGGGTGTGATGGAGTTAACTCAGTGGTGGCTAAATGGTTAGGCTTTGACGCCCCTGTAAGTGTTGGGAGATCGGCTATTCGGGGTTTGGTTGAGTTCCCAAATGGGTCGGGTCTTGATCCGATGTTCCATGTGAACTTTGGAGGCGGTGTGCGTTTTGGTTTTCTTCCCGTTGATGACAAGAGCGTGTATTGGTTTTGCACGTTCACCCCTTCTCAAGTTCCAACTTGTAAGCCATTTATGTCTGTCATATTTGATTATGAAAACAAACAAAAAAACGTAGTCAGTATAATCACCCTCGTAACAGAGCTATTGATATGACTTTCTAAAAACCCAAAGGTTATTCTAGACATTGTTTTATAATAATATTTATTATGATTCTTATAGATGAAGACGATTGGCAAGTAAACCCGATAAAAATGAAGCAATTTGTATTGAGTCGTATCAATAAGATGCCTCAAGAAGCACAGGATGTGGTGGAACGAACGGCGTTAAGTAGCATATCATATGCACCATTAAAATTTAGATTACCATGGAATGTCTTATTTGGTAATATAGTGAAAGATAATGTTTGTGTAGCTGGGGACGCGCTTCATCCCATGACTCCTGACATTGGTCAAGGTGGGTGTTCATCGTTAGAAGACTCGGTAGTGCTTGGTAGGTGCCTCGGGGAAGCATTTTTGAAGAAATTGAACCAAGAAGACGATGAATTTGATAGAATTAAAAAGGGGTTGGAGAAATATGGAAAAGAAAGGAGATGGAGAAGTTTTAGTCTTGTTAGTGCTGCATATTGTGTTGGGTTTATGCAAGAGAGCAAAGGGATGATGATGAGTTTCTTGAGGAAAGTATGGTTTTCTAGCTACACTCCTAGTGCTTTTCTTAATATGGCTAATTTTGATTGTGGTAAGCTTGTTTGTTGAATTGAAAAATGCCAATAATTCATGATGTTTTGTGTATTTTCAGGTAAAAATAAAAACTTATAGCGTCATTTTTCATTATCTAGTAGTTTGTTGTGTTCTATTAGATAAAGATAATTGACGTAAGCTTTAATTTATGATCCTCATAATCGTTACGTGGTAAAAAACCTTGCGCTCCGCCATCATTACATTAGTAATATCATCTTCATCGTCACTTTCTAATTTCTTTAACAAATTTAATCTTTTTTGTAACAAAATTGCAAATTAAATGACATTGCTCAGTCATCTTAAGACAACATAGGTTTGACTCTTAATACGCACTTGACTTTTCAAATTATAATTCCTTTTAAAGATTTAAATCATGGTTAATTTGAATTCTAAATTCTTAAAAACAAAATTATATGAACCTCACGTCCTCACCAAC